>CP139501.1:35704478-36304478 GCA_021014915.2 Artemisia tridentata subsp. tridentata
CCACCACAAAAATCAATAAACCCTAACAACACACACATTCTTATGGCAAACACAAGCACGCAAACAATGAAACCAAATAACAAAAAGGTAATTAGTAATTTTGTGTTTTGTAAATGTAATTAGTAAGGGTACAATAACTAGTAATTATTTAAGTATATTGGTTTGTTAAATGGGTAGTAGTTTTGTACTGTTGATGTGATGGTTGCACAGTATGATACATTATTTGCGATTATTAAGATAGTACTCTATAAAATTTGGAGCCAAAAATTTGATTTATTCAAGTTTATGCTTTAATTAACAGTTCAAAGGAAAATTTTCAAATAATTCAATTGTTAATTTCAAATTACAACTTGGAGGCAAATTTTTGGATCAGAAATTTTTTGAAGCACAAACGATTCATATTCTTGGTGTATAGCCTCTTTTCTCTCCTTAAAAAAAAGACTGCAAATAAAAAACAAAAATCAAATCTTCTCTCACCATTACTCTCCAAGCTAAGCCATAATCATTTTCTTTTACCCTTTGTTGCTCAAGAGTCCATGGAAACTGAACCCATTGTTGATAACCATACTTGCTTCCTCTTGATCATATTGTACATGATGATAACGCCTTAGAATATGAATCCGAAAAGTCTTCTGATGAAGAAGATATAGATGAGCCTGTAACCAACCAAACACCTGAGATAGTAGCTAAGAGGGGCTCAACCAGGCTAGTAAAGTTTCGCGCGAAGCATGACAAACCTGGTGCAATAAAGCTCAAGGTAACCTTTGATGCATTTGGTAGGGTAACAAGGGAAAACAGAGCAGTGTTTGTGAGTTTTTTAGGAGATGTGGCTCGTGAGCAGATAGGTGTGAAGATTCTACACTGGAATAAGGTGAATAAAGAATCAAGAGATAAACTATGGGATGAAATCTTGGTACATATATACTATTTTGTAACCCAGTACTACATAAGTTTATGTATGCAGTTACATTATGTGCAACTAATTAACAACATTGTGTTAATCTTTTCAGAAATTTTTTGTTGTTGACGTCAAATACAGAAAATTGATAATGATTTGTCTTGGTAAAATGCTAAGGAATTACAGAAGGAAGCTCAAATTCAACTACATTTTGCCCAACCTAAATACACCTTCCAAACTGAATGAAGTCCCGGACTTGTATAATACAATAATGAAATCAGAAGACTGGGTCGAGTATGTTAAATACACGACCACCGAAGCATACAAGGTTTTAATTAGTCATCTTTAATTAAGTGTATATGTCATTTTATTATTTTCAGTTTGCAGCATTACCGCATCTAAACGCCTTATGATTTTGTGTTTTTAGGAGAAATCTGAGAAAGGTAAAATGGCGCGTTCCCAAAATATTTATCAGCATAAAATGGGACGAGGTGGATATGCTTATGTCAAAGAGAAAATGGTAAGATTACACAATGTTTGTTTTACCAATTAAGAGACGATCAGTATGAGAAATGAATATGTTTACATTGCCCAATTTGAACATTTGCATTAATACCCTCATATTTTCGATTATCTTGGTTTAACTGTACATGTGTAAGCATCCTCATATTTTCGTTTATCTTGGTCTAACTTTACATGGGTATGCATTTGATGTTTATTAGATCCAAAATAAAGAGATTGAAGCGGATGAAGAACCCCCCGTGATGTAATGTGGGTGAAAGGAAGGGTAAACAAAGACGGCGAATACCCAAATGATGATATTAAATCAAAGGGAGATGAACTTGTAAGTTTGACTGCTAATTCTATTATTATGCTTATATAGCAGCAACATTTAACTGTGTACTAGCAGTAGTAGCTTGTATACCAGCAGTTACTCTAACATCATCAAGAAGACTTTTAATCCCAACATTTCCTATATTTTTTGTGCAGAAAGAAGCTGATGACAAGATCAAGGAAGGAACATCGGGTTTTGATGATGGCACTAATGCCATGACATTTGTATTTGGTAAGGAAAAGGGCGGTTATGCCAGAGGAGTGGGAGGTGCAGTAAAATACAAAGAGTATTTTGGCCTTCCTCGAAGAAAACAAGAAGCCAATGAAAAAATTGCCTTACTTCAAACTCAACTGGATAATGAGAGACGCGAGCGTGAAGAAAAAGATTAATTGATCAAGAAATTGTCCGCCGAGATGACCGAAAAAGATGTGCAGGTCAATAAATTATCCGGTAAGGTGGAAAACACAAATATAATGCTTTCTCAAATTCTGCAACAGTTGAATAATAAAGGGATGAATATAACTCTGCCAACTGAACCATCGCCAATAGCCTCAGTTGTAAGCCATTTTTTATGTTGTTAACAATTTCATTTTCTAATGCTAACACCACTGATGCTAATGATACTAGGCATTGAACATAAACTGATGAGTGACTGTATTTCTTAATTTATATTGCAGGTGACTCCAATGGCCATTGACAATATTGCAGGTGACTCCAATGGCACTCAGACAAGTGGTGTTGTAAGTCCTAAAGATGCGGGAATTGAGGAGAAATCCAATGGCCTTGAAACTTCTAAAAAGGTAACGGAAACAATGGTAAGTATAGTAATAAAAGATCGCCCTTTGATTTTTGAATTTTACATACATGATCGACTAATGTACCGTGTTTTATATATACGTATAGGAACCTGCTGCTAAAACAGTCACGACGAAACGGGTCTCCAGATTCCCAATCGCTACAAAATGTGTCGTCTCCAACACAACCACTGCCAACAGTATGTATTTCAACATGTTTCTTGTTACTCTTTTGTTTAAATAATGTAACGTGTTTTATATATACATATAGGAACTTGCTAAAACTGTCGGACCCAATAAGCCAAAGCAAAAGAAGCGACGAAACGGGTCTCCAGATTCCCAATCGCAACAAGATGTGTCTCTAACACAAGCACTGCCAACAGTATGTATTTCAACATGTTTCTTGTTATTCTTTTGTTTAAATAATTTCTGATATATACATAAAAATTCTTTTTTTGTAGACACTTAAGTGCAAACTGTGGATTATAAAGCAAACAAATATTGTTGCTTTGGGTACCGTATACCAGTCTCATGGAAAGCAAGTGCTGCATAACCGACCACTCCCAAGTGATTGCTACAAAGTGTCGATTGATGAATCGTTAGTTGATGCAGCATGCGTACCGGACGTAGCAAATAATGGGTTAAAAGTAGTTAAGAATGTTGAAGGTAGTTTCGTTGCATGGCCAAAGGATCAAGTTATTTTTGAAGAGGTGGTACGTACATGTGTTTTTTCAACCTACATATATAATTATTCATATGTAATTCAATGTTTGATAGAAGCGTCTTTTGTTTACTACAGGTTACACCAACAAACCATGTGACTAAATGTGTACCACAGGCACCACCGAAGAAACAATATATATCTGCTAACGACTTAAGGCAAACTGCTAAGGGGGTGAAGGTTCAAAATTCTTTAGATATTTGATTAATTAAGTACGACATTACAATTGTATATTCTGTCCAGTTATATACATTCGAGTTTAATTCAATTTGAAATTTCTTGTGTTTTTTAATATTGTTTTATATATAATATATATACTCATTCCAGCAGCACTAGCATAGTACTAGCAGCAGTAACTCTGCTTCAGCAGGACTACCTTAGTACTGCTAGCAGTAGCAACTCTGCTCCAACATTATTGGTCACTCTTTGTTTAATTCGATGTGTGACTAAATAGTACCAAAGGCCACACAAAATAAAAATTCATGTGACCATTGGATGAACAATAGTTACGCAAAATACACAATTCTTCACTTTACACGGCATATGGTCACACTTATTAACAACTTTGGCCACTTTATGCTTAATTGTATGTGACTAAATACCCAAAACAAGCATGGTTTGTGTGACTAAATATTATAAAAGGCCACACAAACATAAAATTCAAGTGGCCATTGGATGATCAATAGTCACACAAAATACAAATTTCTTCACTTTAAACAGCATATGGTCACACTTATCAACACTTTGGCTACTTAATGCTTAATTGTATGTGACTAAATAACCAAAACAAACATGCTTTGTGTGACTAAATATTACAAAAGGCCACACAAACATAAAATTCATGTGGCCATTGGATGATCAATAGTCGCACAAAATACACATTTCCTCACTTAAAACAACATATGGTCACACTTATTAACACTTTTGGCCACTTTATGCTTAATTGTATGTGACTAAATACCCAAAACAAACATGCTTTGTGTGACTAAATATTACAAAAGGCCACACAAACTAAGAATTCATGTGACCATTGGATGATCAATAGTCACACAAAATACACATTTCTTCACTTAAAATAGCATATGGTCACACTTATTAACACTTTTGGCCACTTTATGCTTAATTGTATGTGACTAAATACCCAAAACAAACATGCTTTGTGTGACTAAATATTACAAAAGGCCACACAAACTAAGAATTCATGTGACCATTGGATGATCAATAGTCACACAAAATACACATTTTCTTCACTTAAAACAGCATATGGTCACACTTATTAACACTTTTAGCCACTTTATGCTTAATTGTATGTGACTAAATACCCAAAGTAAACATGCTTTGTGTGACTAAATATTACAAAAGGCCACACAAACTAAGAATTCATGTGACCATTGGATGATCAATAGTACACATTTCTTCACTTTAAACAGCATATGGTCACACTTATTAACACTTTTGGCCACTGTTTTTTAAATTGTATGTGACTAACTCGAAAAAAACAACACACGATGTGTGACTAAATCATCACAAACGTCACATTTATTATATTTTCATGTGGCCATAGGATGGGAAATAGTCACACATACTGATGAATCCAACAAAACTTGTGCCTAATTAGTCACACATATTCGGGTTTTGGTCACTCTTTTTTGATGAAAACGGCCACAAACTAAACAATGTGACCATATGATACCTACGGTGGCACGACTTTTTGTCACACACACCCAAAAAAATGTGTGTGACTATATGCATATAGTCACGCATTTCCAGTGTGACGATAGGCAATATCTGTACCAGTGCTATCTTTAAGTTTTCAATTTGATTTAGTTGGATTTTGATTATGATACATTGAATGTCTTTCATTATTACATTATGTTTTAGTGAAGATACCTTGGAGGTTGTTTTTTTTGGTTATTTTGTTTTGGGGGTATCGTTACGACACTGTGTGTTTGTTCTTTACTCTATTTATTTGCATATAGTAAATCTCTATATCGTTACGACACTGTGTTGCGATGATATCCATGATGTTACACTCGCGTTTCCGCCATTGGCGAGGTGTGACATTTCCTCTAGTGATGATGAATCACTTTCTGATGAGGACGTTCCAAATGAAAGTCTCAAAGTCTATTCGAACTCTCTGTTTGAATTTGATGACGAGTACTTTTCAAGCAACGTAAATCTTCTTTTTGATAAAGTGTTAGAGAACTATGAGGTCAAGGACTCTATTATTTCTAATCTTGATGATATGACCTCAAATATTAATCCCGAAATTCAAAAGGACATTCTTTCTCCGACATATGTGACATTTCCCTTTGAGGATCGCCATTATATTGACTTCACATATGTCATTCGAGTTTTTCTACCTTTCTTCCCCTATAAGGTAGCTCTTCCTTTTCTACACTCGTTTGGGAGTGAAGACACCATTTTTGACCCCGGCATCTCCATTTATCATTCTTTTGAGCCGGGTGTATCTCATCGGAGTGGAACTTTCAAGAACTTCAATGTTTATCCAAACATTTCGAATGAACCATTCCCGGATGTTACACCATTGCGGTTTACTGAACCATTCCCTTTAGTGGCACAAGATGAATTATCAGCAAATACTACTTTAGGTCCTGGTTCTTGAACATATTTGCGCAGATATTGCTTCACACCAGTCATACTCCTTGAGCATCCACTGTCTAGATGCCAAACAGACTCCCTGGCACGTCTCTGCACAAATAGTAAACTGTGTTAGTTTTATCTTGTGAACCCACTTTATGGTGGGCTTGGTCTTAATTGTGACAAATCGTAATTTCAGGTCCTTTTTCAAGCTTCGAAATTTTACTACTCATCTTGGGAATTTACTATTCATAGGTTACTATTTATTATTTACTATTCATCATTTCACTATTCATCATTTTTGAAGACAGTTTGCGACTTTAAGATGCTTTCAAAAATTTTACTATTCACAAAACACTATTCATTCCCGGAAGGAAATTACAATTCATGGTCATCATTCGTCATTTCGTAAACTAGGTTTACGGGTATCCAAAATTCGAGTAACCAATATGGTTTAGCTGCGTATTCATGCATCATCAGTAAAGACACATCATTCGTCATTTCGTAAACTAAGTTGACGACGAAAACTATTTTTCTGAAAATTACGTGCTGTTACACGAATTTCAACGGATAAAAACGAGGCGTTGGATGTGATCTAGAAGAGCCGACCTATTGAAAATATGTTAGTTTACATTTATACGAAACCGTGGATATAAAGAACGTGGAAAACGAGCTTATAACGACCAAGATACAAGCGTTTGAAAACCGACGATTCATTAAACATTTTGTCAGCTTTTAATAGAAATATATTTCTAAGTCTAAAAACTGTTTTTGCGCGACACCATGTTGAGAGCCATTTTTCTTAGTGATCAAGACGCATATGGACAAAACGTCAATGTTACGACTTCAAGATATCGTTACAAGGTTTCTAAAAACGCCGAGCTTATTCACTAACTCTTAACGTACACCCTTTTATGGATAGTTTTGCGAGGTTATTTGGTCATATTTTCAAGTAATGAAAAATGCTATTTTTAGGATGAAAACACTATACTTATCGATAGATCACCAAACGACGATCGTGGGGTATTGTTGCAACGTATTTACACGAAAAGTGTTTATTAACTTAACGAGACGTCAAAAATATATTTTTCGACGATAAACATTATTTCCGAAATTCACGAGTGGTATCGATAACATACGTATTTGCATGTGTAGCATCATTTCATTGCTTACATTAGATCCTATCATTCATATCAGGTTGCGGTTAGAGATCGTGCCTCATTTCAGTGTATCCACTTTTGTCATCATAACTATTGCATCAGGTGAGTTTCAAAGCCCCTACTCTCATACGTTTTGAATTACTTTCAGGGGAGAATACATGCTCACTTTCATCTAAATGCAAAAATTGATTTACTTGAATATACTACTTGTTTAGTCAACAACTATTTGTTCTATTTATGACTTTGTTATTCACTCAAATGCGTTTTATATTCACTTGTTTCATACTTAATTCTTATTACTCATGGACTCAAGCACTTTAAACGATTATGCAAGCTTAACCGAATGAACCGGCTCCACCACTATGTACATACATGACAGAATGAACGTGTCACATAACCGAATGTACGGGTAATATGACCAAATGAACGGGTCACATGACAGAATGAACTGGTTACATAACCGAATGAATTGGTCACGTAACCGGATGTACTGGTCGAACTAAACTTATTTTAAATCTTAGTCCACATATTACTTTTTTCACCTGAACCAAATCTTATTGGGCAGTGGGTTGTAAACACACAGGTTGCAGGTCTTGTATGGGCGGGATTTGGGACTGAGTGGATTTACAATGCCTTTGCTGGGAAATCATTATTCAAATGCTTTACATTTTACACTAAACTCTATGAACTCACCAACCTCGTGTTGACACTTTAGCATGTATTTTCATGTATAAAGCAATAGTACGCTATTGGAGGCTCTTGGCAGGGCATGGCATGGTCATAGAAGACACTGATATATTCGGGACCACTTGAAATCTTTTATGGGCTTATATTTCCGCACTAAATTCTTAGATGTTGTAAACGAATCACTTTTCAATATGAAATCAATTTTAAATGGTTGAGATAAAATATGTTCTCTTTACTCCGTGTTATGGTACCAATTTGGTAGCACCCCAGCGACATGTATGCTTCCGCTGGACCCGATTTTGGGGGTGTTACAGATTGGTATCAGAGTCTTGGTTATAGAGAACTGGGTGATTTTAAAACCTAGACTATAACTACTTTCACGAAAACTTAACCCTATGACCGCCACGTGCCTGCCTGCTAAGCTGATGCCTCATTTGTGGTTTGTTGCTGACATATTTGATGAGATTTGTATCTTATTATCAGATAGATTATACTCACTTATTCTCGTTGATTACTATAATTGTCTTCCATATAAACATGATCACGTATCGTATATGTCACCGCGTTACACCTTTCCTCACGTAATCTCATCATTCGACCTCGAGTTTGGTCACTTGCCTTAGTCTTTCAGACGACTTTCAAATGTGAGGGACATATTATTAGTATAACTGAGCTGAGTATTTCAAAATTCATTAAACCTCGGTGGAATATAGACTGGTCATCTATATTCGACCCGGGACAGTGGGACATAGCCTGACCACCTATGTCCGACTCAGAGATGAATTTTGCAATACTGGGAATAGTTATAATAGAATTATGTCCAGGTTGAATCTCTACTCGATTTCTAAAGGTTTCAAAAATTCCTGTGTGTGTACACAATCGTTGCAAGAACATTCACATCTGCATCACCTCGTGAACCACCGCCAAGAAGCACGTCAACTAATCATAATGACTTCAAGCTTTCATTCTATGACAAGCCACATTAGGGCACCTACTTTTAGGAAACGTCTTATTTACGTCTCACTCTCCTTTTCTTGTTTTGAAGAGTTATGCCACCAAAGAGATCTACTTCAGCAATGACACCAGCTGAAATCCGAAAACTTGTTGCCGATAGTATAGAGGCAACACTAGTAGTTGAAAGAGAGGCCGTAGCTGCACGGGCTGCTGAAGCCATTTCTCGGGCAGAAACAGCAGAAGCTGCATGACTAGCTGCTAATGGTACTAATGGTCGTAAATGTACATACAAGGACTTTAAGAGTGGCGATCCCACAAAATTCACAGGCACTGAAGGAGCCACTGCTATGATCCGTTGGTTTGAGAAGATAGAATATGTATTTCTTCTATGCAATTGTCCAGAGGATTGCAAGGTAAAGTTCGCTACCAGTACACTCATTGAGAAAGCTATGTCATGGTGGAATTCTTATGCAAAACCTATGGGTATGGAAAACGCTTACAAGCTCTCGTGGGAAGAATTCAAGAAGCTGCTGACTAAGAAGTTTTGTCCACGAACTGAAGTAAAGAAGTTGGAAACAGAATTTTATGAGTTGGTGACCACAGGAAATGATATCGAAACCTATATCAAGAGATTTCAGGAGTTGGCCGCATTATGTCCAACTATGGTTTCGGATAACGAGAAGTTGATGGAAAACTTCATTGGTGGGCTACCACACAGCATCCAGGGGGATGTAACTTCTTTTGATCCGCTCACACTGGATGAAGCAATCAGAATATCTCAAAAGCTTATGGCACAGGTGGTGAAGAAGGGGACTACTGTCAACAACAATGACCACAATAACAACAACAGCAACTACGACAACAAAAGGAAAAGGGATGACAACAAAGGAAACGACAAAGTTCGGCCGCCACACAAACAACATGAAGTGGTTAGGGCCTACGTTGCAGGGCCAAGTGAAAAGAAAGGATGTGCAAGAACTTTACCCAAGTGCAATAAGTGTCGGTTTCACCACAATGGACCTTGCCCCACTCAATGTGGAAACTGCAAAAAGGTCGGACACAAAGCCAAGGATAGCAAGGCTCCCACTCTCGTAATGCATCAGAAAATCACGGTAACCTGCCATGAGTGTGGAGTAATTGGACACTTCAAGAGTGAATGCCCAGAGCTGAGAAACCAGAATGGAGGAAGAGCTCATTGAAGTGCAAAGCTCGTCAAGACAACAACGACAATGACAATGGTTAAGAAGAGAACTCCTGCCTTAAAAATAAAAGGAAACCTAAACCCTTTAGTGTTGTATTTCTTTTGCGCTTCACTTTAAGTTCTATCGTATAAGATTCATGTACTATTACGAATTCCTATCTAATGAATGTTTTATCTTTTATCACTGCGATGCGACTCAAACATCCACATCTTTTCACAGAATCCACTCCAGAGACCAACACTAACTGAATTCCTTTAACGGGTGGAAACTGTGACAAATCGTAATTTCAGGTCCTTTTTCAAGCTTTGAAATTTTACTATTCATCTCAGGAATTTACTATTTACATGTTACTATTCATCATTTCACTATTCATCATTTTTGAAGTCAGTTTGCGACTTTGAGATGCTTTCAAAAATTTTACTATTCACAAAACACTATTCATTCCGGGAGGGAAATCACTATTCATGGTCATCATTTGTCATTTCGTAAACTAGGTTTACGGGTATCCAAAATTCGCGTAACCAGTATGGTTTAGCTGCGTATTCATGCATCATCAGTAAAGACACATCATATAGACTAGAGTAGTCTACATATCATCAGTAACATCATCCCATATTAGGTCATGCACGGGTTTGCATAATTTCTATTCACGTCTATTTATTTATTAAATAAACACTAACACTCGATCATTTACTACGAATAATATACCCGACACTCCCGACTATGATCCAAATATATTTTCACACTCATTATAATGATATAAGAATTATATTATTAGTTTACCCAGTGTTTTGAAATCATTTACTATATTTTCCGTTAAACACTTATATTTATGACGGTTTGCGAAATTTCAACACGACAACTAATTGAACACCCGATTCTTGCAAGAAATGTGATTTTATAATTTTTACAACTTCATCATATTTTATTTTATTCCGTTAAAATTCATTTCTAGCTAACTCGGTACCCGGTAGCACCTAAAACACACAATATCTAACTAGATCATACACCAAAAGTCAAGATTCTTGCAAAATCTTCTACCCTTTACCCATTCCCCCCCCCCCAATACCTTCACCATACTTCCTTGAAAATAAAATACCAACTCCATTTAATGCTTTTCATTCTTGTCCCTAAAATAGCTGCAACTCTATTATACATATTATTCATACATATCAACACATTCAAGTAACAAAAGTTCCCCCATCCTCTCCCACTTTCTATGTGATCGGCTAAGAACAATCAAGAGGAAGAGTTCACCAAAAATTTCAATATCAAGTATTTTTCAAACTCTATTAGTATCCTAGTTAAGGTTTTGAGATAAAAACCTCAAAGTTACTTTAGTATTTGCTTCAAAACTCATCAAATCTTCAAGTAAGTATCTACATAATTTTTCTAATCTTCTATACTCTCATTTGATCTATTTTCAAGTTCTAGTAACTAATCATGCAATTATACCTATGTTTGATACCACTTAATGTTTATTTTTCTCTCTAAAAATAGATCTAAGGATTTTTATTCGTAAACTCATGAGATCCACCATTTTTGGTGAGGATTAGGAACCCATGACACCCTAAGAAGGTGTATATGGTAGGCTTATACTAGTTGTGGTGTTGATTGGAAGTGATATATTCAAGCCTTGAACTAGAAAATTGATTTTTACAACATATGAAAAAGGGTCTGTCCATTTTTGTGAAATCTGGAAAACTCAGTAGGTCATGAGATATTTTGGCTTACATTTTTAGAAAATAATTTCAAAAACGAAACCGTGGCCACTGGAATGAGCAAAAACGAGCTTACGACGAGAAAGATACGCTAATTTTAAGTTGACGACGAAAACTATTTTTCTGAAAATTACCTGCTGTTACACGAATTTCAACGGATAAAAACGAGGCGTTGGATGTGATCTAGAAGAGCCGACCTACTGAAAATATGTTAGTTTGCATTAATACGAAACCGTGGATATAAAGAACGTGGAAAACGAGCTTATAACGACCAAGATACAAGCGTTTGAAAACCGACGATTCATTAAACATTTTGTCAGCTTTTAATAGAAATATATTTCTAAGTCTAAAAACTGTTTTTGCGCGACACCATGTTGAGAGCCATTTTTCTTAGTGATCAAGACGCATATGGACAAAACGTCAATGTTACGACTTCAAGATATCGTTACAAGGTTTCTAAAAACGCCGAGCTTATTCACTAACTCTTAACGTACACCCTTTTATGGATAGTTTTGCGAGGCCATTTGGTCATATTTTCAAGTAATGAAAAATGCTATTTTTATGACGAAAACACTATACTTATCGATAGATCACCAAACGATGATCATGGGGTATCGTTGCAACGTATTTACACGAAAAGTGTTTATTAACTTAACGAGACGTCAAAAATATATTTTTCGACGATAAACATTATTTCCGAAATTCACGAGTGGTATCGATAACATACGTATTTGCATGAGTAGCATCATTTCATTGCTTACATTAGATCTTATCATTCATATTAGGTTGCGGTTAGAGATCGTGCCTCATTTCAGTGTATCCACTTTTGTCATCATAACTATTGCATCAGGTGAGTTTCATAGCCCCTACTCTCATATGTTTTGAATTACTTTCGGGGGAGAATACATGCTCACTTTCATCTAAATGCAAAAATTGATTTACTTGAATATACTACTTGTTTAGTCAACCACTATTTGTTCTATTTATGACTTTGTTATTTACTCAAATGCGTTGTATATTCACTTGTTTCATACTTAATTCTTATTACTCATGGACTCAAGCACTTTAAACGATTATGCAAGCTTAACCGAATGAACCGGCTCCACTACTATGTATATACATGACAGAATGAACGGGTCACATAACCGAATGTGCGGGTAATATGACCGAATGAACGGGTCACATGACAGAATGAACTGGTCACATGACAGAATGAACTGGTCACATAACCGAATGAACTGGTCACGTAACCGGATGTACTGGTCGAACAAAACTTATTTTAAATCTTAGTCCACATATTACTTTTGTCACCTGAACCAAATCTTATTGGGCAGTGGGTTGTAAACACACAGGTTGCAGGTCTTGTATGGGCGGGACTTGGGACTGAGTGGATTTACAATGCCTTTGCTGGGAAATCATTATTCAAATGCTTTACATTTTACACTAAACTCTATGAACTCACCAACCTCGTGTTGACACTTTAGCATGTATTTTCAGGTATAAAGCAATAGTACACTATTGGAGGCTCTTGGCATGGCATGGCATGGTCATAGAAGACTTTGATATATTCGGGACCACTTCAAATCTTTTATGGGCTTATATTTTCGCACTAAATTTTTAGATGTTGTAAACGAATCACTTTTCAATATGAAATCAATTTTAAATGGTTGAGATAAAATATGTTCTCTTTACTCCGTGTTATGGTACCAATTTGGTAGCACCCCAGTGACATGTATGCTTCTGCTGGACCCGATTTTGGGGGTGTTACATTAATGGCCTTTTTGAATTGTGCAATTGAGTCATGGTCAGAGGTAGAGTGGATTGTGCTTCCACATGCTTTGCATTTGAATGTTGAATAGGAGTCTGAGGACTGTGAGGAATTAGTAGTGATTCCTCTTCTAGCCTGAATGACCAAGTCATGTCCTGATGCATCATGGGAAGGGTCTCCACATATGTCACAACAAGGATACATGAGATAATCATCAGGATGATGGTCATTGAATCCACAGTGTGAACATGGTTAGAAAGGCTTGGCCTTCAGTCTCTGAGCTTGCTTGGATGATGAAGCATACTTGTAAGCCTGAGCTTTGTAGCTTGCTTGAGCATTCAGAGAGGCAAGGTGAGATTTATGATCACAGTTCCTGTGATCTTCTTGTTTGCAAATCATACAGAACAGGATCACATAGGCAATCATCAATGGTATGATTTGTGTGATTGCATAGTTCACATCTCTGTTGAGGTTTAGGTGAGGATTTGGTTTGGAGGTGCTTGAGGAAGCTGGTGTTGGCTCCTTAACTTTGGATAAAGTAGGTTGTTCAGATGATTCTAACTTTTCACTCAGCTTCCTAACAAGTTCAGCCAACTGATCATATTTTGAGTCAGTGTTGTCTGTTTTTACTTCATTGGGGATTGAAGGTATGGAGGTTTTAGTAGGAACTGAGACTTCTTTGTTTGGGATAGAGGTGGGTCTTTTCATGATTGTTCTGCCTAATCCTAATTTCTCTTTTGGAGAGTGTTGTTGGTAAACTAAGGGAGTGAGGTCAGAACTAGGTGCAGCTCCCTGAAGGGCTTTCAGTGGAGGAAGTGGTGATTGAGATTCTGATTTAGACTCAGTGATGGACTCAGTTTGATTGGGTTCATCAGTGACTCCAAGCATACTTTTGATAGCCTGACTTTCAGGTTCCAAAATTCTCTCAGTGTTGAAGTTAGGTAATTTGCTGTCTTTGACTCTTACAACCTAGTCACTGGATTTTGGTTTCATTTCTTTTTCAAAGGGTATGCCAGCAGGAAAGAAAGCTTTTTCACTGTGACTCTCACTAGAAGATTCAGTGAGTTGA
Organism: Artemisia tridentata subsp. tridentata; assembly: GCA_021014915.2. Taxonomy (NCBI): domain Eukaryota; kingdom Viridiplantae; phylum Streptophyta; class Magnoliopsida; order Asterales; family Asteraceae; genus Artemisia; species Artemisia tridentata. The sequence continues at coordinate 35,718,889 of CP139501.1, forward strand.
TCTTCTCCTAGTACTCTCTTTTTGGTACTAGGTGTGAGGCTTACAGTTTCATAGACTCTAAGGTTTTTTGTTGTCAAGCTTTCAATGATAGCCTTTTCTTTCTTAAGTTCTTCTTGAAGAGCATGATTTTGTTTCACAAGGTCAGAGTTTTGAATTCGAAGTGTAACACTTTCAAGTTTGGCTTGTTTTAAAGCAAGAAGTTTGTTGGGTTTTATATTTGAGTTGATAAGTACAAAACCACAAATGAAGAATGAAACAAGAATGAAACATGAAGGACCTACAATGACAAAAGGAAATTCTACAAAAAGATGGAGATTACAGAATATACGGTTTAGAATACTTTTGTAAACCTAATTCTCTATTATATAAAGAGATACAGGTCTTTATGTTTTATGTGTGTCAAAGATGTAACACCAGGAAAACGTGTGTGTGTACCTAGGCGTATGGTCTTTGTTTAGACGCCTAGGGTTTAGGTTTGTGTTTGGTTTAAGTCTCAAGGATAATTGATCCCTATTAGATTAGGTAACCGTACTACACTTGATCATGTAGTATTGGGGCTGTGAGTTTTGCATGTAGTTGTTAGAGATAATGACGAAGAAACTTTGTATCAATAATAATGATGTTTTGTTTATTCCGCTGCGCATCATGTTTATCATTGTTATTGTTAATCCCTAATATTCAAAACGATCCATGGAGTTATCCTAAAGTCCACAATTGGTATCAGAGCTTGGGGAGCTCTTGATCTAGGGATTATACAAGGTTTTGTCAAAGAATGAAGAAGAAAATCGATTTTGGTTTTATGTTCGTAACTTTCTGCAGAGCTGTTTTCAAAAGGTTATAGCTCATTCATTAACAGTTGGATCGGGCTGAAATTTTTACTGGAGGTTCTTAATATAGCAAGGTATATTCTCACTAGAGGGATCTTTAATCTGATTCTTAGATTGAAAGATATAAATTGTTGAAAACTGCTAAAGAAACAGTTAAGGTATCGTTGATTTATCTTTAAGGTTTTATGTAAATCATTTTTATTAGGGTATTGGGTCTTATTAAGCTTATGGGAATACTTCTGGGAATTATTCAGCTCACCCAAACCCTAATCCCTACTTACCACACTGAAATCAATCGGTTAGGGTTTCTTGAATTTTGTAAGATCTGGTTAAAGGAAACCCTAGGTCACTACTTTTCACAATCATCATAATCGGTTAGGGTTTGCTAAAACTGTGCTAATAAACCCCAGCTTTATGAAGAAGGTAGTTGTGAATTGTGATTGATTGGTCATTAGGGTTTTGTGAAACCCTAACTGAATCGATTGAAAAAGATGCTCGAATGTTTCTGCTGCCAGTTGATTCTTAATGCTACCATGTTTGTGCTGCTACTCCTAATGGTCTCTGGTATATATTAGAGTGACATTGATTTGCATGCACATATATATTTACCTCGTACTAATGTAATATGTTGATTGGGTGATCGTGCATATATGATATTATTGAATCATCATTGAGAAGGTTATTAATGGATTCTGCTGATTCGAGGGTTTGAAGAAGCACAACAAGGTTTGAGGTTTTCCCTCGTATGGAATTAATGTGTCTACTGGTGAACGCTGATAAAGAACTATTCGAACTCGATCAGTATATGCTGATAAGTTCAATCAGTATATGCTGATACACTTAATCAGTATACGCTGTTGGGAATTAAATGTTTTCGACTTAGTACTGCTGGAAGAATAAACTAACAGTACAAACTGCTAGTGTATAAGTAAAGACTGCTGAAGAATAACTAACAGTACAAACTCTGAAGTTAGTACTGCTAGTGTATAACAGAAGGTACTACTGCTATGATAAAGATGTAACAAGGATAAGTATGGAATAGATCTTATGTATATCATAATTAGTTAGAAATATACGGTAGATACTTATCTTGTAAAGGACTCCTTAAGTCTATAAAAGGAGATCTTAGGTTAGATGTTTTATGTACGAGTCATACAAGTTTTGTTAAGATTCAAGGTCATTGTAACCCTAGTGATATTGAGATCACTCGTATTATTCTTGAATAATATTGAATCGTTTAGAGTCAAACATTGTGTTCATTGTTCATACTACATTACTGTTACATTAAACAAAACCTTCTATGTATTGTTAAGTAGATTCCGACTACTTAACAGTATAACCTCAAAGTATCTTAAATACATCATAAAGGAGTAATATCCTAAGTGTTTGATCCTCTCAAGTGGTATCAAAGCCAGGCTGATACTTTGACTGTAGAATAACTCTTTTTGAAGATTATGGTCATGGAGACTACACAGACTAACATGGCCGCTAAATTGCCTATGCTAAAGCAAAATGACTTTGAGATGTGGAGGCTGCGAATAGAACAGTACTTCCAAGTGCAGGACTATGCACTCTGGGAGATTATTGAAGAAGGAAACTCCTTTAAACCTTCCACATCTGTATCAACAGTTGATGGTAAAGAAGAGACTGTTGTACAAACCTCTCCAGTGACTGCAGAAGAGAAGTTGCAAAAGAAAAAACGATGTCAAGGCTAGGAGTTTGCTGATGATGACAATTCCCAATGATCAACTCTTAAACTTCAGTAAGTACAAGGATGCAAAGTCCTTGTTTGAGGCAATCACAACTAGGTATGGTGGTAATGAAGCCACCAAGAAGACCTAAAAGACTCTGTTGAAGCGGAACTTTGAAAACTTTAGTGCAACAAGTAATGAGTCTTTGGATCACATGTTTAATAGGCTGCAAAAGATTGTTAGCCAACTTGCTGTACTTGGTGTTGACATACCTCAGGAAGATTTGAACTCCAAGTTCTTGAGGAGTTTACCTGCAGAATGGGCTATGCATGTGGTGGTCTGGAAGAATAAGCCAGACATTGATACTATGAGCCTCAATGATCTTTACAAAAACTTCAAGATTGTTGAGCAGGATGTGAAGAAAGCTGGAGGTGCTAGTTCAAGCACTAGGAACATGGCCTTTGTGTCATCTCCCAGTAATTCAAGTCCAGATGAAGAAAAGGTGGCAGTAGGAGTTAGTACTGTTGGGTCATCTACCAGTACTACTGGTATCCTGAATGATACTACCTATTGTGCTTTCCTGACCAGCCAGAATGATGGGTCAATGCTGACACACGAAGATCTCCAGGAGATTAATGATGATGACTTAGAAGAGATGGATCTCAAGTGGCATATTTCACTTCTTAGCATGAGGGCTAAGAAATTCTACCAAAGAACTGGCAAGAAGATCACCATCAGTAGTAATGATACTGCTGGGTTTGACAAGTCCAAGGTAGAATGCTACAACTGTCACAAGTTGGGGCATTTTTCAATGGAATGTAGGAGGCCCAGGCAACAGGATAGCATGAGCAAGGGTTATGGAAGCAAGCCTAAAGCAGTGGAAGAGCCTGAGACTTCTTCAAAGGCTATGATGGCTATTGATGGACTAGGCTTTGATTGGAGTTTCATGGCAGATGATGAGGAAGCTTCTACTGAGATGGCACTTATGGCCTTCTCTGACTCTGAGGTACTATCCAGTAAAATTTATTCTAAAACATGCACTGCTCTTAAAGAATATGAAGCTTTAAAGAAACACTATAATGAGCAGAGGATTGAATTAAACCAAACAAATTATAATTTGTCTAATCACAAAAGAGGTTTAGCAGTCCTAGAAGAACAAATAATACATTATATGAACAATGAGTCTGCTTTTGCTGAGGATATAGCTGTTCTTAAGAGCGATTTGTCACTTACGAATGCTGAGATTAATTTGCTAAAAGCTGAATTAGATAGAATCACTAAGGCAAAAGACAATATACAATTAATTGTAGACACTTTGGAGTATGTATCAAAAGGAGTAAACAAAATTATAGAGTGTCAAATAGTTAATAAGGCTAAGTCTAGGTTGGGGTATAAAACATGTCCACCTCCTCACAGAGGAGTTCCTGCACCCCTAGGAATTGACCTAGAGCATACAGGTTTACCAGAGTTTCAACAGCCTAAGCTAGAGTATTTAATTAAGGCTAAAGAAAATGATATTGCTAATAAACCTGTAGAAGCCCTTGATACTTTTGAGAGTGCAAGTGACACCACTCTTGCTGAGGATAAGGTGTCAACTGATAGGAATTCAGATGCTCCCACTATTGAGGATTGGATATCTGATGATGAAGATCAGGTTGTAGCTGAACCTGATATGGTAAAGTTAGAAGGAACCAATGTTCCTAAGGTGGTTAGTAATGAAACTGTTAAGCTTACATCTAATATAAAACCAGTTCGGAAAACAGCTAGGTACTGTAAGATGTATAGGTCCACAAGCAAGCCAAGAGGTAACCAGAGGAACTGGAATAATGTCAAGTCTCAACAACTAGGTGATGACTTTGTCATATACAAAAAAGTTTGTTTTACTTGTGGTAGCTTTGACCACCTAGAAGCCGTTTGTCATAATCATCATGGGAGAAAGATTGTTACTAGGAACAACAGGGTAACTGGGAACTCAATTCATAGGGTGAATTTAAATAGGTCTCAAACTCACCCTAGTTCTAACAGAATGACACCCATGGCACTTTTATTGGAGTTTGGCCTAAAACCAATTAGTACTGCTCCACCAGCAGTTAGTATTTCCAGTCCTTTTAAAACTGTTTACCCTAGACCAGCAGTTTCAAGTGCAAAACCAACTTTCAAATATGCACAACAAACTGTTAAAAGGCATTTTCACAAGACAGCAGTGGTTCAAAAATAATTTTGGAAACCAAAGGCTAAAACTGCAAAGCCAGCAGTTAGTACTGTTAGTAAAGCAGTTAGTACTGGTAACTCTAAAAACACTGCTAGGGATAAGAGGGCTAATGCTGTTAAGGCCTCAGCATGTTGGGTATGGAGATCAATCAAACCCAATGGTGCATCAATTGTATTAAAAATATTGACTATATTGATGCACGAGTCAAACCCAAGTCAATGATGGCTTGGGTACCCTAAGGAAACTAATTTCCTTATTTTGTGTGTAGGGACATTCACAGGATATGAAGAAGATCAAGGTTATGCAGACAGTAGATGTTCCAGGCACATGACAGGCAACATGTCATCTCTTTCAGACTTTCAATCAATGGATGGAGGATATGTTACCTTTGGGGGAGGAATAGGAGGTAGAATTACTGGTAAAGGCACCTTGAAAACCGGTAAATTAGATTTTAAAGATGTGTACGTTGTGCAAGAGCTAAGTATAATCTGTTTAGTGTGTCACAAATGTGTGACAAAAAGAACAAGGTTCTTTTTACTGACACTGAATGTCTTGTGCTTTCTCTAGACTTTAAGCTTCCTGATGAAAGTCAGGTTCCACTTAAAGTTCCAAGAAAGGGCAACATGTACAATGTTGATATGAAGAAGTGTGTTCCTAAAGAGGCCTTACTTGTCTTGTTGCAAAGGCCACCTTGGATGAGTCCATGTTATGGCATAGAAGACATGGTCATATAAATTTTAAAACCATTAATAAAACTATTAAGGATGGTTTGGTAAGAGGCTTGCCTCAGAAACGTTTTGAAAAAGACCAGACTTGTGTTGTCTGTCTCAAAGGCAAACAACACAAAACTTCTTGTAAGCCCAAGACCCTCAACTCTATTGATCAACCTTTGTTTATGCTACATATGGATTTGTTTGGCCCAACATCTGTGAGTAGTATTATGTATAAAAGGTACTGTCTTGTAGTTACTGATGACTATAGTAGATTCACATGGGTTTTCTTTTTAGGTTCTAAGGATGAGACACCTAGCATTCTTAAAACATTCATTACTGAGATAGAAAACTTAGTGGATAAGAAAGTAAAAGTCATTAGGTGTGACAATGGGACAGAATTCAAAAATAGAGTTATGGATGAGTTCTGTAAGGAAAAAGGTATTAGAAGAGAGTTTAGTGTAGCTAGAACTCCTCAGCAGAATGGGGTTGCTGAAAGGAGAAATAGAACACTAATAGAAGCTGCTAGAACCATGTTGGCTGACTCTAAGCTGCCTATCACTTTTTGGGCTGAAGCAGTTAATACTGCTTGTTATGTGCAGAACAGGGTTTTGGTAGTTAAACCTCACAACAAGACACCATATGAGCTGTTTAGGGGTAGAACTCCTTCATTACGATTTCTAAGACCTTTTGGGCGTCATGTAACTATTCTGAATACCTTAGGCCATCTAGGTAAATTTGATGGCAAATCAGATGAAGGATTGTTGGTAGGGTACTCTCTAAATAGCAAAGCCTTTAGGGTATACAACACAAGAACAAGGAAAGTTGAGGAGAACCTACATGTTCAGTTTCTAGAAAATAAATCTAATATTGCAGGTGAAGGTCCAAAATGGCTATTTGACCTTGATACTCTAACCCAGTCAATGAATTATGTGCCAGTTTTTGCAGGAACCTTTTCTAATGATTTTGCAGGTTCAGAAGCTGATGATGCAACAAATGAAGCAGGCTTGGGAAAGGAGAAAGATCAAGATCATTTGTTGATGCCAATATGGAATAGTGTGGATTCATCTTCAAAGAATGGTGAACCTTCTACTGATGAAGCTAAAGAAGGTATTGAAGATGAAAACAATGAAGATGGAACTGAAGAACCAGAGAATCAAGAAAACAGTACTAATGGAGATTGTACTGTTGAGCCCCAAGTTAGTACTGCTGGGCAACATATTCATACTGCTGGCCCATCAGATACTAATACTGCTGATTTCTCAGAAGAAGAGGTGGATATCAATAATCTATCACCTACCTATCCAGTTCTCTCTACTCCACACACAAGGATACACAGAGATCACTCCCTAGACAATGTGATTGGGGACATACATTTTGGTGTGAAGACAAGAAGACAGACCAGGACTTCAGACCAACAAGGGTTTATTACTGCTGTTTATGAAGAAAAGAAGCATGAAAATGCCAACACATGCTTGTTTGTATGTTTCCTCTCACAATCTGAACCCAAAAATGTTCTCAAAGCCTTAGAAGACTCAAGCTGGGTAGAAGCAATGCAAGATGAGCTTCTCCAATTCAAGATTCAGAAGGTTTGGGTACTAGTGGATTTACCCAAGGGTATGAGGGTAATTGGCACCAAATGGGTTTTTAGAAATAAGAGAGATGAAAGGGGTATTGTGATCAGATTCAAGGCTAGGCTTGTAGCTCAGGGGTATACACAAGAAGAGGGAATAGACTATAAAGAAGTTTTTCCACCAGTAGCTAGGATTGAAGCAATCAGACTGTTCTTAGCCTATGCTTCTTTCATGGGCTTCACCATTTACCAGATGGATGTTAAGAGTGTCTTCCTGTATGATACTATTGAAGAGGAGGTGTATGTCTCTCAACCTCCAGGTTTTGTTGATCCAGAACATCCTGACAAGGTGTACAAGGTTGTGAAAGCTCTTTATGGACTACATCAAGCTCCAAGGGCATGGTATGAGACTTTGGCTTCTTATTTGTTAGAGAATGGATTCCAAATGGGCAAGATAGATCAGACTCTATTCATCAAGAAGAACAAGAAGGATATCTTGCTGGTATAGGTTTATGTGGATGATATCATATTTGGATCCATAAGGAAGGAAATGTGTGTAGAATTTGAGAAACTTATGCATGATAAGTTTCAGATGAGTTCCATAGGGGAACTTTCTTTTTGGGGTTGCAAGTGAAGCAATCAACTGAAGGCATATTTATCAGTCAGGATAAATATGTAGCAGAGATACTAAGGAAGTTTCAGTTTACTGATGCTAAGGTAGCAAGCACACAAGTTGATCCAGATAAACCTTTACTTAAAGATGCTGATGGAGAATGTGTTGATGTACACACCTACAGATCTATGATAGGGTCATTGATGTATCTTACTTCATCAAGACCAGATATCATGTTTGCTGTATGTGCCTGTGCAAGGTTTCAAGTAACTCCCAAAGCTTCTCATTTAACTGCTGTCAAAAGGATCTTTAGATACCTTAAGGGTCAACCTAGGTTGGGTTGGGTCTAAAATGCTGCTGATTCGAGAATTACAACTCTGCTGGATAGTTATGTAACTCTGCTGATTAGCACAAGAACTCTGCTGGTTTGATAACTCTGCTGTTTTGGTATAATAGGCACATTGTAACTCTGTTGCTAGCTCACGAGGACTCTGCTGCTAGAAGGATTACTCTGCTGCTTATTAATTATGTAAAGTATGTTAAGATAAGTATAGAAAAGATACGTATGAATATTTTTCTTGTATAGGAAGTCTTGTAAACCGACTAGGACTCCTTATGCTATAAAAGGAGGTTCTAGGGTTAGAGTTAGAGGTAGATCGATTGATTGTTTATCTTAGCATACGTATTGTTTTACACTTCAAGGTTTCTTGTAACCCTATTGCTATTCAGAGCAATCGTATTAATATATTGAAGTGTTGTTTGATAATTTGTTTGTGTTTATTCTTCTTAAGATCAAATATTAGTTTCCGCATAATATTTGATATACAACTCAAGATCAGTTTCTATACCTATTACTTTAGATTTATCTAAGGTAATTATTAAGATCGTGAAGCTCAACTGGGATCAACAAGTGGTATCAGAGCTTGTGATCTAGAAACTGGTACCAAGAAGAATTTTTGAATACAAGATTTGCTAATCATCACTGTAAGCAATGGACTCCGACTCTACACACATGGTTACTGCATCAAGGGTTCCCATGCTCAAGCCTGGAGAGTATGAGATCTGGAAGATGAGGATTCAACAGTACATAAGAATGGTTGATTACTCACTTTGGGAAGTTATTGTTCATGGAGACACTGTGCAAACCAAGACTGCTACTGGATCAGTCTTGACTCTCAAGACAAGTGAGGAGAAAGCACAGAGAAGATTGGAGGTTAAGGCTCACAGTATTCTCATGATGGGAATACCTAATGATTATCAATTGAGCTTTAATCATATTGAGTCTGCTAAGGAGTTATGGGAAGCAATCGAACTTCGATTTGGTGGGAATGAAGCTACAAAGAAATCAAGAAAGAATCTACTGAAGCATCAGTTTGAAACTTTCACTGCTTCAAGTTCTGAGGACATTGAAGGAACTTATGATCGACTTCATAAGCTAACCAGTCAGATGGCTCTTTTGAAGATTGAGCCATCTCAAGAGGATGTCAATCTAAAGTTTCTGAGAAGTCTCTCTTCTGAATGGAACACTCATACAGTGGTTTGGAGACATAAGGAAGATTTTGATACTATGACATTGGATGATCTGTATAACAACTTGAAGGTGTATGAATCTGAAGTTAAAGGATTGTCAAGTTCATCCTCTACCACAAATAATCTTGCTTTTGTTTCCTTAAGCAACAAGACTACTGGTAGACATCAAGAACAGCACTCTGCTGCTGGTGCTTTTGCTCTTGCTGTTGGTTCACATGTCTCTGCTGCTGACTCTTCTAACACCAACACTATCAGTGATGCTGCAATTTGTGCTTACTTGGCTGAACTTACTACAAGTACTTCAGTCATCACTACAACAAAAGTGGCTTTTTAGGACCCTTTGTGTGGGACGCTATGATAATGGAGTCCTAAAAAACTGTTTAATAGGACATATGAGCATTTAGGGTCCTTTTTAAATATTTGCTACTTAGGCAATGTCCTAAAAAGTTATATAATAGGATGGTCGATGATTTGGGGTCCTATTATCTTATACCTTAATAGGACGCTTAAAATATGGATCCTAATAAATTACTTTATAAGACATTTAGTTGTTGGTGTCCCATTATGTGATAGTGTAATACGACACTTGATCACTAGATGTCCTATTATCATATACCTTAATAGGACGCTTAAAATATGGATCCTAATAAATTACTTTATAAGACATTTAGTTGTTGGTGTCCCATTATGTGATAGTGTAATACGACACTTGATCACTAGATGTCCTATTATGACATAACCTTAATAGGACGCTTAAAATATGGATCCTAATAAATTACTTTATAAGACATTTAGTTGTTGGTGTCCCATTATGTGATAGTGTAATACGACACTTGATCACTAGATGTCCTATTATGACATAACCTAATAAGACATAATAGGACACTTGAGTTTTGAGTCATAAGACATCAGTTAGTTAAAACGCTTATTCACAAAAAGTTTTATTATAGCAAAATTTAATAGGACCTTTGACACGTGGGTATTATAACGTTAACCTTTATAGGACGTTTATGTACAATGGTTTTATTATTGTACACCATAATAGGACATTTCATTTTTGAGTCATATAACATCATTTTTTTAAAACGATTATTTGCAAAAGTTTTATTATAACAAAACTTAATAGGACCCTTAAAGGATGCATATTCATTATGGCTTTATTACAATACACCATAATAGGACACTTGATACATAAGTCATAAAACATTAATTATTTAGAACGCTTATTCGCAAATGTATTATTAAAACATAAGTTAATATGACAGTTGATACTTGGGTACCATAGATTGATACACCTGAGTTTTGAGTCCTAAGACATCAGTTAGTAAAAACAGACAAAAACATGTAAAAACGGACTAAAACGTGTAAATACTAACGAAAACTTGTAAAAACGGATGAAAAGGTGTAAAAACGGACGAAAACGTGTAAATACTAACAAAAACGTATAAAAACGGACGAAAACGTGTAAAAACGGACGAAAACGTGTAAAAACAGATGAAAAGGTGTAAAACGAACGAAAACGTGTAAATACGGATGATAACATGTAAAATCGGACGAAAATGTGTAAAAACGGCCGAAAACGTTTAAAAACGAACGAAAAAGTGTAAATACAGACGAAAACTTGTAAATACGAACAAAAACATGTAAATACGGATGAAAACGTGTAAAAACGGACGAAAAAACATGTAAAAACGGACTAAAACATGTGAATACTGACAAAAACGTGTAAAAACAGACGAAAACGTGTAAAAACAGATGAAAACGTGTAGAAACGGACAAAAACGTGTAAAACGGATGAAAACATGTAAAACCGGACGAAAATATGTAAAAACGGACGAAAATGTGTAAAAACGGACGAAAACGTGTAAATACAAACGAAAACGTGTAAATACGGACAAAAACGTGTAAATACGGACGAAACGTGTAAAAACGGACGAAAACGTGTAAAAACGGATGAAAACGTGTAGAAACGGACGAAAACGTGTAAAAACGGATGAAAACGTGTAAAATGGACGAAAATGTGTAAAAACAGAAGAAAGCGTGTAAAAACGGACAAAAACGTGTAAAAAACGGACAAAAACGTGTAAATACTGACGAAAACGTGTAAAAACGGACGAAAACGTGTAAAAATGGACGAGATGATATGGTTGCACATGAGATGTTAAACGAATGAGCCGAGCAATCATGGAACTCGTGGTCAACAACAAAGTTCCAGCTTATCTTGTTCTAGTTTGAAAGATGCAATTTCTAACTATGCATGCCTCAAGATCTGGATGAACTTGATCCTGATGATGTTGAGGAGATTGATATGCAATGGCAGTTTGCAATGCTTACTATGAGGGCAAGAAGGTTTCTTAAGCGAACTGGAAAAGAGATGAAGTTCAGAAGGAACAAGAGTGTGGGATTTGACAAGTCAAAGGCTGAATGTTTTAACTGCAGAAAGAAGGGACACTTTGCAAGAGAATGCAAAGCACCAAAAAAAAGCAATGAGAATTTCAAGAAGTCTGCTGATGAAGAGCCAAATTCCACTACTGCTATGGTATCATGTGATGGGTTAGGTGATTTTGATTGGAGTGATCTTACTGAGGATGGTCCAAATTGTGCATTGATAGCAGAAGAGGAACCTGAAGTACAGCATTTTGCTCTTATGGCCTATTCTTCTTCTGGATCAGACTCAGAGGTATCCAATGATTCAACTTGTTCTTTTAAATCATGTTCTGATAAAATTGAGATGCTTGAGTCTAGCTATGGAAACCTTAAAAAGGAAAATGATACAATTAAGCTAGATAATCTTAGTTATGCATATGGTTTAAAGAACTTAGAAGAGAAACTAGAATTTTATAAAAAGGCTGAAATTGAATACCTTGATCAGATCACTGTCTTGAAAAATGAAATTATCATAAAAGATGATGAGATTAAGGTTCTTATGGAAAAAGTAGAACAGGCTGAACAGGCTAGAGATTCAGCTAAGAGTGAAACTGAAAAACATGTTGTTATGATAGAAAAACAACAATTTGCAACTGACATTCTCAGTAAACCATTAGGAAGACACTTTACTGGTTTAGGATATAATGCTGTTTCTCATCCTAATAAGCTTAGTGCCAATGCCCCTCCTACTAGGACACTAACTTTCATCTCTGAGTCTGGGGCTAAACCTGTAGGTGAAATTAGTAAACCTGTTGTTGAAACTAATGAAAAAGAAATAGAGTCACCTAAGGTTGAGGTAAAGAAGTATGATGAAGCACCCTTTATTGAAGATTGGGTGTCTGACAGTGATGATGATGAAGTGGAATCTGATTCAACCCCTAAGAACAAAAAGGAAGAAATTCCTACTGTTGTTGAATCAAAAGTACCTAGGGCTAAAAGGGTAAATTTTGTTAAGCCTAGGTTTGGTAAAGGTATCTCTAGGAAGATGGCTGAGTTTGACAACACACCTAGAGTTTATCCAAAAAGATCAAATAACTTGCCTAGGGGAAACCAGAGAAATTGGAACAACCTAGTTTCACATAAATTAGGTACTGACTTTCAATTACTTAAGAAGGCATGTTATTGCTGTGGTAGCTTTGAACATTTGCAAGATGAGTGCTATAAGAAACCAGCTTGGAACCAGTACACTAGGGTGAACCATAGAAACTCTGCTAGAAAGACTCACCCTCACCCAAAAAGAAACATGGTTCCTAGGGAAGTTTTGATGAGAGATGGTACTTCTAGAGTTATCTCTCCTATTGCATCAACAGTGCCCATTAAGAAGGAAAAAGTTGATTCTGCTGAAAAGGCAAACTCTGCTGTTAAGGCAGACTCTGCTGTTTTGCCTAAAGTTGTTACTGATACTGTTGTAGGCAATCATTTTTATGTTGTTAAAGCCTCAGCTTGCTGGGTCTGGAAACCAAAAGTTAAAGTTTTAGATCATGTTCTCAGACAAAGCAGTGCACCAATGCAGTTGAAGAAATTTGACTACTTTGATGCACAAGGTAGATCCAAGTCAGTAATGGCTTGGGTCCCCAAGAGAAACTAATTCTCTTACTTTATGTGCAGGGCAATCTACAAAAGGAGCTAAAGGACAAATGTATTTTTGATAGTGGATGCTCTTCACATATGACTGGAGACCAAAGCAATTTGGAGAATTTTGAAGCTTTGGATGGTGGTTATGTGGCCTTTGGGAATGACCCTAAAGGTGGAAAAATTGTTGGAAAAGGCATAATCAGAACTGGAAAATTGGATTTTGAAAAAGTGTATTTGGTGAATGGTCTCAAGTTCAATCTTTTTAGTGTCTCACAAATGTGTGACAGGAAGAATTTTGTTCTTTTTACCGATACTGAGTGTCTTGTCTTGTCTCCTGACTATAAGATACCTGATGATAAATTGGTTCTTCTTAAAGTCCCTAGACATGACAATATATACAGTGTGGATATAAAGAATATTATTCCCAAAAGAGATTTGACTTGTCTGTTTGCCAAAGCCACTGTTGATGAATCCAAACTATGGCACAGAAGGCTTGGACATTTGAACTACAAGGCTATCAACAAGTTGGTGAAAGGGAACTTGGTCAGAGGATTGCCTTCAAAGGTCTTTGAGAATCCTGAAGTCTGTGTTGCTTGCCAAATGGGAAAGCAACATAGAGCATCTTGTAAGTCCAAATTGGTGAATTCTATAACTGAACCTTTGTTTATGTTACACATGGACTTATTTGGACCTACATATGTGCATAGTTTGAATAAAAAGATGTATGGCTTAGTGGTCACTGATGATTTCAGTAGGTTTACTTGGGTATTCTTTTTAGCAACTAAGAATGAGACAGCTGGCATTCTTAAGGCTTTTATAACAAGGATAGAAAACCTATTTAATCACAAGGTTAAAATCATCAGATGTGACAATGGAACTGAATTTAAGAATCAAGTGATGAATCAGTTCTGTGAGGAAAGAGGGATAACTAGACAATTTAGTGTGGCTAGAACTCCTCAGCAAAATGGTGTGGCTGAGAGGAGAAATAGAACATTAATTGAGGCTGCTAGGACTATGTTGTCAGAATCTAAGTTACCCACTATCTTTTGGGCTGAAGCAGTCAACACTGCTTGTTATGTGCAAAATAGAACTAAGATAGTCAAACCTCACAATAAGACCCCTTATGAGTTATTGCATGGTAGGAAACCACTGATAGATTTCTTTAGACCATTTGGGTGTCCTGTCACTATCTTAAACACCATTGACCACTTAGGCAAGTTCAGTGAGAAAGCAGACATAGGTTACTTTGTTGGATACTCTACTGAAAGTAAGGCTTTTAGAGTTTTCAATCAAAGAACTGGGCATGTGGTGGAAAATTTGCATGTAAGAATAAGAGAAACCACACCTAATGTTGATGGAAAGGGTCCTGAGTGGATGTTTGATATTGATTCTTTAACCAAGAGTATGAATTATCAACCAGTCCTTGCAGGTACCACTAACATGTCTGCAGGTACACAAACTAACCCCAATGCAGGTATACAAGCAAAGAAGGATGAAACTGCAGAGGAGTTTGTTTTGATTGAAAGGAGCACGTTTGATCAGTACTTCTCTCCAACAGATAAAGAGGGAAAGAGTTCAGATGATGCTGCTGTTCATAAAGAAGTACCAAAGGTTGATGTGGAAGGTGTTGATGAACCTTCTCATGATGACATGAATGATGATAAGGAAAGAAGTATAGAGTCACAAGTTGATGGAATTCAAGGGAATACACCAAGCAGCAGTTCTCTTAACTCTGCTCCCAAGTCAAAACACTCTGCTGTTAAGCCAAAGCACTCTGCTGTTAAGGCAAAACACTCTGCTGTTCAGCTTGGTAACTCTGCTGCTGAACTCAAAGACTCTACTGATATAACTGGTGATTCTGATGATGATTCTGCTGATGAGATGCCTGAATTAGAGGAAGTGTATGTGGATACTGATGATGAAGTTGTTGATGTTTTTGGTGCTGAAGGTGATTTATCAAACTTGGAGACTGATATACCTGTTAGTCCCACTTCTACAACCAGAATCCACAAGAATCATCCAAAGGATCAGATAATTGGTGATGTTCACTCTGCTGTTCAGACTAGAAGTAAGTCAAAAGGGTTGAGTGATTTGCTTGATCAGGGATTGTTTGCCCAACCACTTAAGAAGAGGAATAGCCACAAAGATTTACAGAATTGCATGTTTGCCTGTTTCTTATCTCAAGAAGAACCCAAGACCATTCACAAGGCTTTGAAAGATGAAAGTTGGGTTGAAGCTATGCAAGAGGAGTTGCTGCAGTTCAAGCTTCAGGAGGTCTGGACATTAGTTGATTTGCCTAATGGAAAAAGGGCAATTGGTACAAAATGGGTGTTCAGATGTAAAAGAGATGAAAGAGGTATTGTTATCAGAAACAAGGCTAGATTGGTGGCTCAGGGATACACTCAGGAAGAAGGGATAGACTATGATGAGGTATTTGCTCCAGTTGCAAGACTGGAGGCTATCAGACTTTTCTTGGCATATGCCTCATACAAGAATTTTCCTGTGTATCAAATGGATGTGAAAAGTGCTTTCTTGTATGGAAAGATACCTGAAGAGGTTTATGTTATGCAACCACCTGGGTTTGAAGATCCTAAGTATCCTGATAGGGTCTACAAGGTGAAGAAGGCACTGTATGGACTACATCAAGCTCATAGAGCTTGGTATGACACCTTATCTAAGTATTTATTGAATAATGGTTTTAGCAGGGGAACCATTGATAAAACATTGTTCATTAAGAAAGACAAAAAGGATATCCTACTTGTTCAGGTTTATGTAGATGATATCATTTTTGGGTCTACAAATAAGGTGTTATGTGAAGGATTTGAGAAGCTTATGCACAGCAGGTTTGAGATGAGTTCTATGGGAGAACTGACTTTCTTTCTAGGACTACAAGTTAAGCAAAAGTCAGATGGGATTTTTATTAGCCAAGACAAGTATGTGGCTGATATGTTAAAGAAATTTGGTTTCAAGGATGTCAAGGCAGCAAAGACACCCATGGATAAGAACAAGCCTTTGCTCAAAGATGAAGATGGAGTAGAGGTTGATGTGCATCTGTACAGATCAATGATTGGCTCCTTGATGTATCTGACTGCTTCAAGGCCAGATATCATGTTCTCTGTATGTGCTTGTGCTAGATTCCAAGTGTCCCCAAAAGTTTCACACTTGGAAGTAGTCAAACGAATTTTTAGGTACCTAAAGGGTCAACCAAAATTGGGTCTTTGGTATCCTAATAATTCACCATTTGAATTAATAGCATACTCAGATAGTGAGTATGCTGGTGCTACTTTGGATAGAAAATCAACCACTGGAGGCTGTCAGTACCTTGGACATAGGCTGATCTCTTGGCAATGTAAGAAACAAACAGTGGTGGCTAATTCGACTACTGAAGCAGAGTATGTTGCTGCTTCTAGCTGCTGTGGTCAAGTGCTCTGGATTCAGAACCAATTGCTGGATTATGGGTACAATTTTATGAACACAAAGATTTTCATTGACAACAACAGCACAATGTGTATTATCAAAAATCCTGTTTTTCATTCTAAACAAAAACACATAGAGATAAGACATCATTTTATTAGAGATTGCTATGAGAAAAAGCTAATTCAAGTGGTTAAAATACATACTGACAATAATGTTGCTGATCTACTTACCAAAAGTTTTGACATAAGTAGGTTTCAATTTTTAGTTGCTAGTATTGGTATGATCAATCTTTAAATCTTAAACCATCTTATCTCTGTATGTTTTTGTAAAGTTTTGTAAGGATTTGTGCTGTTTGTTAAGTCAAAATTTGCTGTTTGTTAAGTTGTTTAGTTGTCTGTTGCTATGGTACTCTGCTGCTGTTTTTGGAATATTCTTGCTTGTGTTTGTTGTTTGCTACTAACCTTTTGCAGATACATATACAAATACTCAAGTTAAGCAAGGAAAATTAAAAGGTTCATTCATTCCATAAGCAATGTACAGAGCAAGTTTTCTTACAACCATCATTCAAAAGAAACATCAAAAGACAACAAGCTACATAGATTCACAACCTACATCTTAGCAAATTCTGGCATGACCTTGCTACGCGGTCCCCTGGTGCCCATGGCCTCAAACACCCTTGGGCAGGGGAGTGCAAGTACCACTGAACGTGGTGGTGGATTTTGCTGCTGACTGGTAGAGGGAGCTGCTTTCTTCTGCTGGGTCTTCTTCTTTGGCACAGAGGGTTTCTTCTCAACCGGACTTGGCTTTGGATGTGGAATGTGGACACTCTTTGCAAAGTCGGCTGCGGCTTTCTCCATTTGTTTCTGGAGTTCAGCGGTTATTGGATGTTTTGGAGGGATGATTTCCCAGGCCCCTTGGTAGTAGGTCATTGATTTCGGCCAACCTTGCTGTTTCCCAGGCCAATTTGCTGTTTCTTCATCGCTTGAATCTTCGAATGACGATGGTGTTGATGGGAGTGGATCGGAGTATGATTCTTCCTTGATTGCTTTTCCTTTTTGTTGCGATGTGGATGCCTTCTTAGGAAAGTAACTAGCCCAAACTTGTGATTCATCAGATGATGAATCTGAAGATATTTCAATGATTGGCGTTTTTGAAGAACTCATGATTGGATTGTTATTGAGTTAGGGTTGTGAATTGGGGATTTGATTTAGTGATTACGGATTTATGGAGTTAAATGTGGGGTTGGTATTGTATTTAAGGAGGTGATTTTAAAGATTTTGGGAATGTTGACTTTAGGTCAACACTTTCATAACTCTGCTGATAAGTTTGAAAGTTGAAGGGTCAAACTGAAAATTTTGGCGCGTTCTTAACCCTAATTAGATCAAAACGGTATCTTTCACCAATTTGATCTCATTACATTTCAATTGCCCAAAATTACATTCAAGAACAACAATTCATTTAATTTCACCCAAAACCCCCAAATCCAATGGCTCGAAGAACGTTTCCGGAAGAACACAATCAGATAGCATTTCTCAGTAAGGTTACTGCCGCTGATGGATTTTATGAAGTTATGGATTTCCTGAGTGCTTCGAAGTTAAGGTATGCGTTAACTGCTGATCCTACCATTTATACATCTCATATGAAGCAATTTTGGTCAATTGTTAAGTTGGATGTATTAGATGGTGAGGAACGATTGGTAGGTAGTGTAGATGGGGAGAATATTGTAGTTAGTGAAACCACAATTAAGAGAAGTTTGCGCTTATCAGGCACCCCAACACCCCCTACTATTACCTCAGAAGTAGTTATGACTGAGCTTGAGACTTTTGGATATGAGAGACCTGAGGCTGGTAGTACATTATTGAAAGGTCGTCTCTGTCCACATTGGAAGTTTTTACTGCATACTCTACAACACTGCTTGTTTCCCAAAATAGGTGGATGGAATGAGTTTAGTGCTTCTCAAGCTATGGCTTTGGTATGTTTAGCTACAGGGCAGCCCTTTGATTTTTCTGGTATGATATTTGAGGGGTTGAAAAAGTTTGTTGAAAAGAAGTTTTATTTGTACCCAAGGTTTCTTACAACTTATAATAAACAGACAGCTGAGGGAACCTTTGAGGCATGTACATGTTGAGCCCTGTAGTAGAATGGCCATCAAGATGTTTGCATTTTTAAAGAAGAATGGGAAAGGATTTTCTGGTGTTATTACTCCCTTAACTGAGCATATCTTGAATGTAGTGGCTGAAGTAAATGAGGATGAAGAGGCTGGAACACCCACAGCTTCCCATCACACATCCTCATCAACAAGTTTGAATGCATCAGTGTCACATGAAACCCAAAACACTCAATCACATAGGCATTCACAAGAGGGCATTGTGCAACCTCAGGCCAATGTCAGTATGGTAGCAGATGAGGCTGATACAGGTGTTGGAGGTATCATGATGGAAGAGGCTGGCACTACTGTTTCCAACTTAGTAGTTGAACAGGACAGTGTCAACATAATTAAGACCTCAACCATGGCAACATCATTTGTAGAAGGTTCTCAGGAACCTGACACAACTGGTGGTAACCCCAGCCAAATGGATTTTATGGGGGGCTCAGATGTTCATCCTAGGGATGAGACTGAGTTTGTGTCCCAAGATTCACCTCTCGGAGAAGGTAACACATCTCGAAGTGATGAGGACAGGGATGAACATATTGAATTGATGGACACTAATGTACATATTGACATTGCAAATGATACACCTCTCGGACCAGGTAACACAGGTCGAAGTGTTGATGCTAGTATTGAACTTGATACTGATGATTTGACGGCTAAAACACCTGTACAAAATGTCAATTCCAATGATCAACCTCTCGGGTCAGGTTACACAGACCGAAGTTGTGAGGATATCATGAAACAATTGAAAGAATTGACGGAAAATTGTACAAAATTGTCAAAGGAGGTCCTGGATCTAAGAAAGGAGTTAAAGACAGTCAGAGCTACTCAAGGTGCTGAAATAAGGAGGCTTAAGCTAAGGGTTAAACACCTTGAGGGGAGGCTAAAGAAGAGGTCCAAACCAAGTTTGGAAGAGGATGCTTCCAAACAGGGGAGGAATGAACAAGAGGCTGTGGTGAATGATAAGGATCAAGAGGATGTGACAGGTTCAGGGGAGGTTGAAAAGGACTTTGTTGAACATGTTGTTGATGAGAGTGGAAAGGTTGACTCTGCTGATGCAGAACATTCTGCAGGTGCAAACAACTCTGCTGATGGATTGAAGGTTTCTGCTCATGAGACTGAGCAGAGTGCAGGTGTAAAGGACTCTGCAGGTGTAAAGGACTCTGCTGGAGTAAATGATTCTGCTGATTCAGATGATGATCAGATGACCTTAGCTCAAGTGCTGCTGAACATGCACAAAGAAACTAAAACATTCACACAATCACAACAACAACCTGCTGTTGAATCTGCTGAAGAACTTGAAAGAAAGAAAAAGTTGGCTGATGAACAAGCTCAAATTGCTAAGGATGAAGAATATGCAAGAAGTGTTGCAGCTAGTGAAGAAAGAAATCAGTCTGAACTTATGGAAAGCAATGCATTTAAAGAAGTTAATCAAGAAGAATTAGATGAACAATTGCAGTATTTCATTGATTCTGATATGATTGTAAGAGGTGAAGCTAGGCTGATATCTAATGATGAGCAGTTGGATGGAGCTGAAAAGACAAAAGAACTTGTTGAGTTCATACTTAGAAAGAATGGATTGACTAAGTGGGAAGAGCTGATTTTAAGGATTAAAGAGGCACAAAAGCATGGTTACAAACAAAGGTCATCTTCAAGGAAAGCATTGGTTAAAGACATGAAGTACTATTTGAAGAATGATAGAAACTATCAGATGAAGGATTTTAAGGGTAAGGCAGATCACTTAATTGAAAAAGAATTTTATGAAACTTATGCTAAACTTAATCCAAGAAAAGTTTCTGAAAAGAAAAGAACTCCAGAGGTTATGGGATCTGAAAATGTGAAAGCATCTGGAAGTGGAAGTGTTTCAAAGAAACAAGATGACAAGGAAACCATGGAGTTTGAGAGAGAAGAAGTTAAGAAGGTTATTGGTTATAAGAGGACAGGTAAGAGAGTAAAGCAGGTGAGTAGGAAGAGGAGAAGAACTCAATCTGTAGTGATGAGTGATAGTGAGTCAGAGAAAGAAGAAGTGAATGATGAGCATGATATTGACAAAGTGACTGATGTTGATATGAAAGAGATTATGGATCTTACAGTTCATGACACTCAAGAGGAACCTGAGTTACTCAATGAAGTTCCTTTATCAATCAAGTATCCAATCAGCTTCACGATCTTAATAATTACCTTAGATAAATCTAAAGTAATAGGTATAGAAACTGATCTTGAGTTGTATATCAAATATTATGCGGAAACTAATATTTGATCTTAAGAAGAATAAATACAAACGAATTATCAAACAACACTTCAATATATTAATACGATTGCTCTGAATAGCAATAGGGTTACAAGAAACCTTGAAGTGTAAAACAATACGTATGCTAAGATAAACAATCAATCGATCTACCTCTAACTCTAACCCTAGAACCTCCTTTTATAGCATAAGGAGTCCTATTCGGTTTACAAGACTTCCTATACAAGAAAAATATTCATACGTATCTTTTCTATACTTATATTAACATACTTTACATAATTAATAAGCAGCAGATTAATCCTTCTAGCAGCAGAGTCCTCGTGAGCTAGCAACAGAGTTACAATGTGCCTATTATACCAAAACAGCAGAGTTATCAAACCAGCAGAGTTCTTGTGCTAATCAGCAGAGTTACATAACTATCCAGCAGAGTTGTAATTCTCGAATCAGCAGCATTTTAGACCCAACAATCCTCCCCTAAACTTGATATTTTTCATCAAAAATCATCAAGTTTCCTTCAATCCAAATAACCACCAGTAGGATGCTTCCAAACACCTTACTGTTTTGAAACTTGTGATACCAGCAACTTTTTATACTTCTCAATCAGTTCTTTTGCTTGATGATCTGCATCAAATGGTCTTTGTAGTGTCAACTTACCAGGTTGCAGCATTTGATACAGAATAGATGTACTGTTATTGATAACATAATCCTTCTCCACAAGCATATATACAGTCACACCTATGCATGATAAAACATGAACTCCACAACTTTGATATAAGTACCATTTCTGAACTGTAGAGCTCAGTAACTTCTTCCATTCAATACTTCTTTCATCTGGTTCAAAAATGTTCTTCAAGTAGTAATAATTTAGTCTCTCATACACTATCTCTGGTCTAGTATCTCCATACTTCATCTTGTACAAATTCCAGAGTTGAGTAATATCATCTCTATCCATGTAGTGCAACATCTGAGAAAAACTAATATATCCCACACTTGAACCATTTGATATCTTTATAATCCAACATACTTGACTATCAGCTAAAACATCATGTGAATATGAAATGATTTGATACTTGATTGATAAAGGAACTTCATTGAGTAACTCAGGTTCCTCTTGAGTGTCATGAACTGTAAGATCCATAATCTCTTTCATATCAACATCAGTCACTTTATCAATCAAGTATCCAATCATGCTCATCATTCACATGATGTTTTAGCTGATAGTCAAGTATGCTGGATTATAAAGAGATCAAATGGTTCAAGTGTGGGATATATTAGTTTTTCTCAGATGTTGCACTACATGGATAGAGATGATATTACTCAACTATGGAATTTGTACAAGATGAAGTATGGAGATACTAGACCAGAGATAGTGTATGAGAGACTAAATTATTACTACTTGAAGAACATGTTTGAACCAGATGAAAGAAGTATTGAATGGAAGAAGTTACTGAGCTCTACAGTTCAGAAATGGTACTTATATCAAAGTTGTGGAGTTCATGTTTTATCATGCATAGGTGTGACTGTATATATGCTTGTGGAGAAGGATTATGTTATCAATAACAGTACATCTATTCTGTATCAAATGCTGCAACCTGGTAAGTTGACACTACAAAGACCATTTGATGCAGATCATCAAGCAAAAGAACTGATTGAGAAGTATAAAAAGTTGCTGGTATCACAAGTTTCAAAACAGTAAGGTGTTTGGAAGCATCCTCCTGGTGGTTATTTGGATTGAAGGAAACTTGATGATTTTTGATGAAAAATATCAAGTTTAGGGGAGGATTGTTGGGTCTAAAATGCTGCTGATTTGAGAATTACAACTCTGCTGGATAGTTATGTAACTCTGCTGATTAGCACAAGAACTCTGCTGGTTTGATAACTCTGCTGTTTTGGTATAATAGGCACATTGTAACTCTGTTGCTAGCTCACGAGGACTCTGCTGCTAGAAGGATTACTCTGCTGCTTATTAATTATGTAAAGTATGTTAAGATAAGTATAGAAAAGATACGTATGAATATTTTTCTTGTATAGAAAGTCTTGTAAACCGACTAGGACTCCTTATGCTATAAAAGGAGGTTCTAGGGTTAGAGTTAGAGGTAGATCGATTGATTGATTATCTTAGCATATGTATTGTTTTACACTACAAGGTTTCTTGTAACCCTATTGCTATTCAGAGCAATCGTATTAATATATTGAAGTGTTGTTTGATAATTCGTTTGTGTTTATTCTTCTTAAGATCAAGTATTAGTTTCCGCATAATATTTGATATACAACTCAAGATCAGTTTCTATACCGATTACCTTAGATTTATCTAAAGTAATTAATAAGATCGTGAAGCTCAACTGGGATCAACCTAGGTTGGGTCTTTGGTATCCTAGGGAATTACCTTTTGATTTGATGGCATATTCAGACAGTGATTATGCTGGTGCAAGCCTTGACAGGAAATCAACAACTGGTGGATGTCAGTTCCTTGGTTGCAGACTTATATCATGGCAATGTAAGAAGCAAACAATTGTGGCAACCTCTACAGCTGAAGCTGAGTATGTAGCTGCTGCAAGTTGCTGTGGTCAAGTACTATGGATTCAAAATCAACTGCTTGACAATGGGTATAATTTTATGAACACCATGATATATATTGACAATAGCAGTACAATATGCATTATTAAAAATCCAGTACAGCATTCTAAAACAAAACACATAGAAATTAGGCATCATTTTATAAGAGACTGCAATGAGAAAAAGTTAGTTCAAGTTGTTAAAATTGATATTCTTCAAAACTTTGCAGATATTCTCACTAAAGCCTTTGATGTAGGAAGCTTTCAATACTTGGTAGCAAGTATTGGAATGCTTAATCCTTAAAGATTTTAATATGTGTGTTTTTTTACATAATTATTTTGTAACTGTCATTAGACTGTTTGTATATTTGTACTGCTAGTACAAATTTAACTGTTTAGTTAAATGTTTATATATTTATACTGTTATGAAGCAATGCTTTGCACCTTGTTTTCTGTTTGGACTAACAATTGCAGTATGGAAGTTTAAGCACAAAGGATATGCATTTTCAGCTGTGTTTTGCGACTAATAGGTTGATAGGACAGAGATCTTAAAGTTACAAATGGATTGATGGATTAGCTGTTGACAACTAGTAATGATTCACTTACATTATATTTGTATAAGTTATCTAGGATTGGTTAGAAAATGCAGCACAACTAGAATTATTATGATTGTAGCAGCAAATATTAGTTGCTACACTAAATAAAGGTCTTATGATAGAGTTTTCTAATTATTAGCAGTTATTTGAACTGAATAATGTTCAACAACCAGGTTGCATTAACAAAATGATTAGTTCTTCTACCAATCTTAAATTTTTACATATGTTTTTAATCAAAATGATTATATGTGAGTAAATTTTTCCAGAAGTTATGTACTGCCAGGCATAAAGTTAGTACTGGTAAGCTTAAAGTTTGTACTACTGGATAGATGTTAGTACTGATGCGAAATAACAGCTTTTTGAACATAGCCGTTGAGAGTTAGTTGAGATTTTTACTACTCAATTCCTTATTTTCAGGGTTTTCCTATTTGGATATTTTTACTTTTAATCTATCATATTAACCTTATCTTCAATCAAAAGTTATCTTTTAATTGAAGTCGGTCCAATAGAAACCCTAATAGGACTTTCATAATATCTCAATTCACTTTCTTCATCTATTTTCTAACCTAAATTTACACTATTCACAGCAGTCAAATCAACTTTTACTAGAAAATAATGGCTTCTTTAACCTTTGTTGACAAGCATAATATGGTCGCGTATTTGGAAAAAGCAGAGGATGATACTTACTTCCATCAGATAGTGGATTTTTTAAAAGGCTCCCATATAAGGTATTCTTTAACATTAAATCCCACTATCTATGTCTCCCAAATCAAAGAGTTTTGGCAGATTGCTACTGTCAAAACATTTTACAATGGTGACAAAGAGTTAAATGCCACAGTGGATGGCAAATCAATCACTCTTACTAAATCATCACTCAGAAGGCATCTCCATCTGAATGATGACAATGGTATTAGTGTTATGCCAAACACTGAGATTTTTGAAACTTTAACAAGGATGGGTACAACATCCAATCACAATCTTTGACATTTCAAAAAGGTTGTTTTGCCCCACAATGGAGGTTTTTAATCCACGCCATCCTTCACTGTCTTAGTCCTAAGAAAACCGCATGGGAACAGTTCAGTAGCAATATTGCAACTGCTCTCATATACTTAGCTACTGACAGAACATTTAATTTTTCAAAACTCATATTTGAAGGAATGGTTAAAAATGTTGATAGCAAATCAAAATTTTTTATGTATCCCAGGTTCATTCAAACTATTTTGAACATGAGGAAACATCAACTTCTTTCACACAAACATGTTTATCCCACTCCCAAACTTACCCAAAAACTTTTCAGTAATATGAGGATGGCCTCAAAAGGGTATAGTAGGGAAGAGGTTCCACTTTTTGATTCAATGCTACAGGTACAGGGTGAAGGATCAACAAGCCCAGTTGACTCCCAACACACACCCACAACATCAGAACAATCACCTTCACAACCAACCTCATTACCAGATAGGTCATTATCCAGACAGGACTTTGATGTACCTCAACACAGAGTTCCTACCCCTCCCAATGTAGCAAATGAGGCTGACTTTGTCAGTATAGAAAGGGCTGCTTCTACTGTCTCAGGCTTAGAAGTTGGGCATGACAGAAGTAACATAGCTAAGACCCAATCTATGGCAGCACCAACAGTACCAAGTTCCTATGAACCCAGTACTATTGGTGGAATCCCAAGCCAACCAGAAATTTTGGGTGGCTCAGAAGCTCACCATGTGGTGGACTATGAGTCTTTGCCCAATGATGCACCTCTCCCTGCAGGTAACACATCAGGAAGTGCTGAGGGCAGACAGACACTAAAAGAATTGACGGATTTGTGTACAAAATTGTCTGAGAAGGTTGCTAGCTTGGAGTCTGATCTCATCTCTCACAAGAAGGTTTTTGGCAAGGTGTATACAAAGCTGGTGCTCAAGGTCAAGAAATTGGAGCAACAGGTCAAGGCACTTAAAGGAAAGAGATCAGCTCAAATGGTAGTATCTACTGAATCATCTTCTTCATCAAGCTCATCAGATGATCACAGTGCAAACTAAGGTGAGGAATCTTCCAAACAGGGGAGGAAGATTGCCCAATTAGATGATGATCCTCATGTCACTTTGGTCCAAGAAGAGTTTGATACTCAGGGGAGGCAGGAACAGCAATTGGATCAGGTTACTTGTGGTTTGACAGAAGGTACTGGTAGTGCCACACATGGTACTGCTAGTATACAAGAAGAAGGTACTGGTGGCTCTCAAGGTACTGCTGGTGCAGTATACACAAGGAGGCTAAAGAAGGCAAGATTAGACAAGGGTAAGGAAATAATGACAGAAGAAGAACCATATTCTCAGAATTCAACCAAGAAAGACCAGGCTCAGATTGCTCTAGATGAGGAACTAGCTCAGAAATTTCATGAAGAAGAGTTAGCAAGGGTAGCTGAAGAAGAAAGATTGGCAAAATTCATGGTTGATTATAAGGTTCAGACTAATGAAGAAGAGAGAGCTGCTCAGATTCTGGCTGATAAGGAGTTAGTTGCAAAGCTACAAGAAGAAGAAAGATCATAATTCACAAGAGAAGAACAGGAACAAGCTATTGATGATCTTTTGGAGCATATTAGACAAAGTCAAAGGAAGAAGAAAGTTTATCAGAAGAAAACTCCTACTAGAAAGGAACAACTGTTGTACATGAAAAATTATTTGAAGCATCAGGATTACTGGAAGAAAAAACACTTCAAAAGAAGGTCTTATGAAGAAATAGAGAAGTTGTATATTGAAGCTCATACAAGAATCCAGAGGTCCTTAAGAGGTGAAACTGCAACAGTTGAGACTGAGTCCAGTAAAGGTGTGAAAAGAGCAGCAGAACAATTGGAATCTGAGGAATCCAATAAGAAAAAGACAGAAGAAGAAAAGCATGATGAACCAGTTGAGGAAGAATCAGCTGAGGATGAGGAAGAGACACTGACTGATGAACAGATCCATGGAATGATGGTGGTACTTCCAGAAGCTCTAAATGTTGATCCCATTCAAGCTAAGCATCCCATAATTGATTGGGAGGTGTACTCAGATGAAATGATCAAGGGGTGGAAGATCATCAGAGTAGGAGGAAAATATGAAGTTCATAAGTTCTTTGAAGATATGATAAAAGCCTTTGACAGAGAAGATTTGGATAACCTGTGGAGCTTAGTTCAAGAAAGGTTTAGATCTGCTAATCCTATAGATGATAAGGACAAAGAGCTATGGGTTGAGCTGAAAAGATTATATGAGCCTGATGTAAATGACGCACTGTGGAGATTCCAAGCTCATGATTTGGCTACTACTTGGAGGTTATTTAATAACTGTGGTGTTCATCAGGTTTCACAAAAGCAGGAGTAGAAGTTTACATGCTAGTAGAGAAGGACTATCCACTGAGAGCAGGAATCTTGATTGTTATGCTAGCTGCCAAACTCAGAGTAGATGAAGACTCAGAAATGGCAAGGGAGTTAGTAAGAAAAATCTATCAGCAGGCAGACGACACAAAGTCCAGAAGATAGTGTTTGGAAGTGTCCTCACAGTCCTCATTTAATTCATAGAAACTTGATGATTTAGGGTAAATCACAAGTTTAGGGGAGGATTGTTGGGAATTAAATGTTTCTAACTTAGTACTGCTGGAAGAATAAACTAACAATACAAACTGCTAGTGTATAAGTGAAGACTGCTGAAGAATAACTAACAGTACAAACTCTAAAGTTAGTACTGCTAGTGTATAACAGAAGGTACTGCTGCTATGATAAGGATGTATCAAGGATAAGCATGGAATAGATCTTATGTATATCACAATTAGTTAGAAATATACGGTAGATATTTATCTTGTAAAGGAATCTTTAAGTCTATAAAAAGAGATCTTAGGTTAGATGTTTTATGTACGAGTCATACAAGTTTTGTTAAGATTCAAGGTCATTGTAACCCTAGTGATATTGAGATCACTTGTATTATTCTTGAATAATATTAAATCGTTTGGAGTTAAACATTGAGTTCATTGTTCATATTGCATTACTGTTACATTAAACAATACCTTCTAAGTATTGTTAAGTAGATTCCGCATACTTAACAGTATAACCTCAAAGTATCTTAAACACATCATAAAGGAGTAATATCCTAAGTGTTTGATCCTCTCATACGCTGATCAGTGTTCATCGATTTGTATTGCTTCAATTACTTTAGTACTGCTCGTCCAAGCATAAATACATTTTAGTACTGCTACCTATGAATTAGTATTGCTCGTGGTTTGGTGAATCTGTTTTTACTGCTGGCTGTTACTTATGTTTTTTGTGCTGCTCGTCCTTATTACTTTGTACTGCTATCATCACCTTAGTACTGCCAGTTGCAAGGTTTGTACTGCTGCTCATGGAGAGTCGTTATTGGTCATATGAGGCTACTGATTTGGTTAATGAGCAGTTTGGTGTACATGCAAATAAGGTTTTGGGATCATTATTATATTGTTCTTGGTTTGTGATTTCTAACTCCTAACTCATTAAAGCTGAAAGTATTATGGGCTTGCGTTACAAGAAGTAAGGGAAAGCCAAGATGGTTCCTAGTTTTGTTCGATATCTGATGTTTTATATTTTGGTTCTCAGACAGTTTAAATTGTTGGATGACACACACAAGAAAAGGAGTTTGGTTTTTGGTCGATATTGATTGGTTTTGGATTTTTAACACACACACAAGAATGGTTTTGGTTTTGAAGATTGTTTATGACCTGGTGTTACGAATGGTCAGGTTTATTGAAGTAGTTATCATGTTCGTGTTAAGGGGAAGCGTTCTACTTTCTACATGGTTTCTACTTATCAACTAAAGAACTGATCTTCATTATTACTACTGCTTGGTCACGAATTCTATTATAGTCATTTATTATTAGTATACCTGCTACTATGATCGTTCATGGATGGTACTATATGGTATTTGTTGTTGTGGTGGTTATTTATTTGAAAGTTTCTTTTGGTTACTACATGCACCATTCGAGGGGAAGGTTTTTACAACTGCTAGTTGTTATTATTACTACTAGTTTAGGTTTCTTTTGTCTTGAGTTCATTTATAGTAAGCTTTTTGGTGTTCTTCATGGAGGATAATTCGAGACAATGGAAGACTGGATTAGAAGTATGATAGTTGTTTGTGGTTGTTGAAATCAAAGTTGCTTTTACTTAGAGTCCCCTAGTGGATAATGCAAAAAGGGGAAGAAGATTTACAAAGAAGAATTGCAACTTGAAGATCTTTGGTGGTACATGTTATTTAAGTTCACGTGGTGAGCTTAAGGGGAAGATTGTTTCATGGAAGATCAAGACGAAGGTTTTGTAATTATCAACTAAGGGAAGATTGTTGGGTTTTATATTTGAGTTGATAAGTACAAAACCACAAATGAAGAATGAAACATGAAGGACCTACAATGACAAAAGGAAATTCTACAAAAGGATGGAGATTATAGAATATACGGTTTAGAATACTTTTGTAAACCTAATTCTCTATTATATAAAGAGATACAGGTCTTTATGTTTTATGTGTGTCAAAGATGTAACACCAGGAAAACGTGTGTGTGTACCTAGGTGTATGGTCTTTGTTTAGACGCCTAGGGTTTAGGTTTGTGTTTGGTTTAAGCCTCAAGGATCATTGAACCCTGTTAGATTAGGTAACCGTACTACACTTGATCACGTAGTATTGGGGCTGTGAGTTTTGTATGTAGTTGTTAGAGATGATGACGAAGAAACCTTGTATCAATAATAATGATGTTTTGTTTATTCCGCTACGCATCATGTTTATCATTGTTATTGTTAATCCCTAGTGCTCAAAACGATCCATGGAGTTATCCTAAACTCCACAAAGTTCATCTCTACACTTATTTAATTCAAAACTTAGTTTGTTATATTTTGAAAACAGATTTAACCTTTGCTCTTCAACATACTTAAGATCAACATTAATGTAGTTTAAATAAGATTGCCAATCAAAATCATCATCCATAGACAGTAAGATGTTTACCTTTCTCATGGTGATGTTGACCCATTCTCCATTTCTGGCATGACTTTTTCCAACTGCCAGCTTATCATTTTCTGAAAGTGCCATCAGTGCACTGACATGAACTTCTTCATCATCAGAGGATATAGTTTCTTCATCCCAATCAAAGATTTCAGCAACAAGCCCTTTGTTTTTAGCCTGAGAAGGTTTAGGGGCTTGGGTTGACTGAGAATTTGAGGGGATTGTCTCAAAAAGTGCAAGTTTGGCTTTAGCCTTTCTATACTTAGCTTTAAAATCCTTTTGTGGATATTTTTTTAGTTTTGCCTTGAAAAGACCGAGTAGACTGAAGCACTTTTGGTTGAAACTTGCTAGTTCCTGAAGAAGAACTGTTTCCAGAAAATTTGTATGAGGGTTCTGAGGTTGTTTTAGAGAAACAATCTTTCGCAAAATGAACCTTTTTGCCACATTTAAAACACTTAGTGTTTTCATTTGCTTTAGCACTTGAAAGGTTTTTGTTTCTTTTAATAAACGTTTTGATTTAGCAAGGAGTGTCATTTCTTGAAATTCTATTTGTAAATCATTAAGGTACTCCTCACTGGTTCTCTCATCAGCCTCATCATCAGAATCTTCTTGAAAATCCTACACAACACCATTAAAATGAAAGGCAATGGATATAGGTGCAATAGTCAAGGCCTGTTTCGCCTCCAGAGTCCTTTTTGAATCCGAGTATCTCTTAGAGATTAAGTTGTCTTCATAGACAAACTTTCCATAGATTTCAGGGAGCTCAAGATTTTGAACATGGTTAGCATTTCTAAGACCCTGAGAGAAGTTTAACCACTTCTCAAGAACACTGTTGACAAAGCCAACATTGATTTCATGCTTAGACAGGGTGACTCCATCATTTGTCAGTTCATTTAGAAGGGTTTTGTATCTTGTACAAGTCTGAGAGAGACTTTTAGAGTCTTTAGCCCTGAAAGTGTTATACTCAAGTTTCAGGTCCATGATCCTGTTTTCCTTGGTATCTGAGGGACACTCAAAGCTGTGAACCAAGTTAGTCCAAGTCGGTTTGGCAGTTGGACAGTTAATGACTGATTCCATTATATCTTTAGGAAGACAAGATATAATGATGCTTTTCAGGTGTTTGTCTTAATTGACCACCCTTCTCTCATCAGAAGTCCATTGAGCTTCAGACTTGGGTAAACCTTCAGCAGTTTTAGGGACAAAGGGACCTTCATTAATGCACTTAATGTAGTAAGGTTCCATTCCTGTTAAGTAGCAAAGCATGCGCTTTTTCCACTTATTAAATTATCCAACTTCAAGTCGGGGAGCAGTAGCAGTATAGCTTCCTCCCTTTTAGTCGACTAGTTGGGGTACATCACTTTCAGCCATGGTAGGATCTTGATTTTAAAAACGTTTTGAAAGGTTTATAAAACTTGTTTTATAAATCAAACCGCTCTGATACCACTTGTTGTTCCCTTTACACTGTTAGAGTTAACTACAAAGTTAAACTAACTGTGTTCCATGGTTAAGTAATATATTAATATTCTTTGACAATTATAAGAAAAACATAAAAGTAAATAGACAAGATTTTTCAACGTTTAATTCTTATTAGAAATCAATCAAAGAATTATAACTAAGTTTTTGCGGAATAACACTTGGGATTGAAATGACAAGTATGGTATGACTCCTCACTAAACTTAAGCTAAGCTTAAGTAGCAACTATTCTGAACCTACTAAGCTATCTCAGGGACTAGGTTGCTATTTGGATGAGTAAAAGTTGTTTGTGAATGTCTAAGCATTTAGTGCACAAACTTGTCAAACTTTTACTCCACCTTATGATTCCTATTTATACACAAGTATTTTACAACCGTTGTGATAAAGACAAAAGATTACCTAAGCTAGTTAGGACAAAATACTTACGTATTTTGTCTTTGTTACAAGAAGCTATTTTGGGTATAAGACAATATTGCTTTTTAAAGAACAGTGATGACATTGTCATGACATTTGCCATTCAGGGAAAGTTTAACTTCAGCCTGATAAGGACTTCTCCTTATCCCTTCAAACATTTCCTGCCTTGTCTCGCCTATTCTTCAGTCTTCAGTCATCATAGCTGTTGAGGAGTCTTGGGGTTTAGTGAGTTATTGTCATTACTCACTGAACCCATTACCTTCTTCTTTGGCATAAGTGCCACTCACTGAGTTCCGCCTCACTGAATGGAGAGGCCTTTTTCTTAGACTCGTCCTAGGCTTCCTGAAGGTGACTCACTGAGTAACTGTTCACTCAGTGACTTGAATGTCGTTTAAGGTTTTCTAACACTTAGGTTATTTTCTATTCAAATCCTTGTTTAAGGGAACTTGGGTACTGAATGGACCCAACAGGGTGTAAAATAAAAATAACAAAACAAATAGATTAAGTCCACACAACCAATGCTACTAGCTACTTATCAAACCACAAACCCTGAAAAAGACACAAATCATAGACTAACGCATGCTTTGTTTGGTAGACACGAATAAGACTCAAGAATGTCTTAGAAAAAAACAATCCTTAGTTGGCGTTCGCAATAACAACCAATTCTCAATCATTCCATAAAAAATACAACAATAGTGGCGATATCAACCACTTACATAGTTGGTAAAATTACGACCAACTAAAACTAATACTCCCTCCGTCCCTAAATAAATGTCCACTATTGACTTTTAAAGTCTTCTTTTTAAAACTTTGACCTTAAATTATTTCATTTGTGTTATTTAATAATAGATTAAAATTATACCAATTACAATACATTTAAAATCCAATATATTCATATATTTTGCATCAATTATTAAATAACACAAATAAAATAATTTAAGGTCAAAGTTAAGAAAGAAAGACTTAAAAAGTCAATAGTGGACACTTATTTAGGGACAGAGGGAGTATATAACAATACTTTACATTGTTGGTTTATAATACGTACCAACGAATAATCAATTAGCTCATAAAATGATTTGGTTAAGTTTTAACGAACTGATTATCACACATTTCCTTTCCTTTTCCTCTCTCTCTCTCTCTCTCTCTCTCTCTCTCTTTCTCTCTCTCTCTCTCTCTCTCTTTATTATTATTTTTTTTTTCAATTTTTTATATTTTTTTATTAAACAAGAAATCAAATACTACTATGAGTGTAAAATTTCACCACCTCACGATCATAATATATCCGAAAAATATTCATTAACGTACGGATCTCAGAGATATAAATAAAAATTAAAGTAGTAAACACATGAAAATAAAAAATAACTACTTTCACATTCCCATTGCAATGTGCAATTCCCAACCTCACCAAAGATAAGAAAAACGCACACGAACACAGGAAACACACACTTTACACATAAGTAACTAGCAACCAACAAAGGACTTAATCTACAGGGTAGGCTAAGGTTTAAGGGTGTAACGAAACAATTTTTTATAATGGTGTAGCAAATGAAAGGATAGGCTCAGAGGGTTTATCTAGGGGTATCTTACTCTAAAAGTGAGAGTAACAAAAGGGTTTTATACGGGGGTTAACTAACCAGTGTAGTTAGTTAATATAACATAACAGATGTAAACGACATAGTCCATTTGGGTGTATCCTAAAAATTTACCAATCTAGACAAGTCACTCCGATTATATCAATAATGCTCATTATTTTGGTCTCGAGTAGTATACCAAGCCAAGTTTTAAAGTTTACTAAAAATCACCGGCGACACACTCATATTTTTGTGGAATTTAAGTAAAATGGAAGAAACGGAATAGGCTCAAATCCTCACAATATTGAAATAAAGGGTTATGTGTGGGGGTTATGCATCTAATGATTAACAAAAACATGCTAAAGATTTTAAAATTTTGATAGAGATTAGGCATATTTAAGTTAAAATAAGGACAAGTAAAGTTCTAATTCTCCTCCCCCCACTTGAGATGTACAACGCCCACGTTGTGCAAAAGTAACAACATAAACATTAAATATAAAGAATCAGAACAGAAAAACTCCCCTGGATTTGCTCGGTATGATTCTCCATGGTATGAATGCGAGCAACTTTTTCTTTTCGAGTGTTGAAAGGCGTTAGCATGCGTGACTACAACGCATAAAAAATTCCAGAAATACGTGTACCACAACTATTCGCTGAAGTGACTGCCAACATGAATCCAAAAACCCAACTATCACAAGAAAGTCAAAGTAATCGAAATATAACCATACGAATATATATACCAAAATACGAATATACTGAAATACATAAACATCTAAACAAAAGATAATCTGTCCATAAGAACCACAAATATAATAATAAATGTCCATAAGCTGAGGTAATCAAGTATCATGCTGGGAAGGCTCAGCTGAAGTGCTAGCACCATCGTTGCGCTGTCTCACTCTGCGGCTCTCATAATGGAGGTGCGTGTCAGGAACCACAGTGCCATCAAACCTTTGATATCTCATCCCACGGTTCTCCATAATCTCTGTCAATCTCTCAATCATCCATGTCGGAAACCGGGTCTGATCACTCCTAATGCCCTCAATGATGGTACGCTGCTCAGTCAAACCCGCACTCAGCTGCTGTATCGAGTCCTCTAGCCCTTGTAATCTCTGACCCATCGTCCTGGGAGTTGCAGCAGCCTGTGGTATTTGTGGGTCCTGCTGAGGAGCAGCTGCAAGTGCAGCATCAGAATCACCCTCATGAGTAGGGTGATCGTCCTGCTGATCTGCAGCAGCATCATGAGGAGCAGCATCATCAGGTCCCTCTAAATCAATACCTTGTGCACCACCACCCTGTGGTCTCTCAGGTCCTAAATCGGCCCATACCAGAACATCCAATAAACTCTAGCAAATCCCCAGTCTGATCAACTCCTCCTCACCAATTAGTGGCAGGGCTCAAACCTCAACCCTCAAAACATCAAGAGCCTGATCAGTAATAACACCAAAATATATCCCCTAGTCGTGCAATGAAATGGCCACCTGACATCTGTGACCCCTGCTTCCTCGCCCAAGCAAACCTAAATAAGTATTGTTCAAGTAAATAGGGGACGTTCAGTACCGTTCCCTCGTCCATGCTGCTCCTGAGGAAGAAGAGGTCAGTCGTAGTCACCTTCTTGGGTGACTAACCTCTCCTAGCAGTGGTGAATGCAATCAACCTGTGACATAACCTCCTTAGAGGCTCCCTGATCAATGTATACGATGGTGGAGTGTCCAGAAAATCCCCGTCTGAAGAAATCATATGCCAGTAATCAGTCACATTTGCCTTAGTGGCAATCCTCCTAGTAGGCTCTAAATCCCTCACTAGCCATCTCGGCCTCTGTATGCAACTGTAGAATAGAAATAAACGGCCTCATACTCAACTGACGTCGAATACCCCCATCTGAAACTCTTAAGGTGTCCGGTGTCTCAAGATCAACAACCTCCTCTCTAAAATGAAATGTGCTGAAAAACTCAAGCATAAGCTCTCGAACCAACGACCCACGTATACTCAGTAGGTTTCTCCACACACGAGAGTGAAGAGAACCTGTCCATCCTCATCCCTGTAAGTCATGGCTAACCTAACCGCCATATCCCCAACAGCACCACCATCATTAATACGCTCTAAACAATCAAAATCAAAGACCTGAACTTTGTGGATCTTCCTATAGAAGATCCTGGTCAAACGTCACTCATACTCAACAATAGTATCCTCGGGATAGTTCTAAGTGTCAAATCTCATCCATGCATGCCTGTTCTGGCGATCAGGAATAGTTTGTGTTGCCATACCTGCATAAAAATTTAAGCGTTAGGATAAGCAAAAAACAGAATACACAAAACAGTCTGATCAATTTTTCAATACGGCGTATCAGATAGTCCAAATATGCCATATTGGATTTTCATAAATGCCAGTATCTAAATTAATCCAATACGTCGTATCGGATTAACTCAAGTCAATACGCAGTATCCTAAATTAAGAATACGCCGTATTGATTCAGACTATCAATTTTTATTAAAATTTCAACACCCTGTATCCAATCAGGAAGCAATGAGCCGTATTGGGACATGTAGAGTCTAAAAACTTGATACACCGTATTGATTAAAATCAAAATGTCGTATCATTTTGGAGGGAAATTATCAATAATAGGTGCAACACGCCGTATCCAATATCTTGAATACGCCGTATCGTCATTAATCAGTATATTAAAAGCAGATTTAAATTTTTTTGAAAAACCATTTTTTAAACAAAACATCCAACCCCTTAGTACAAAAACAGAGTACACAGCAATATCACCTCTCTTATCTCCCCAAATTTAAACAAACCCTACATAGGTGTAAATCTTAAACCGCAAAACCTAGATTAAGATTTAGGGCTTTTTAATGTGAATTAATCAATGGCAACAACATCAATTATTATTTCTATATTCATTCCCCTATTTTAATTTTAATGAAAATTATACCCGATCAAAAATAAGAGCTAAAATCAAGAAAAAAAGAATAAAAGATTAACGATGATTAGAATGTTACCTTTTTTCGCTAGATAATAGTAGTGGAACCATCTTTTTATCAAAGAGTGGATGTTCTTGGTTCGTGTGTGTGTTTTTGTGTGTGCGTAAGGTTGTGTGAATGTGACAGATCTGGCGTATTGAACTGTTTATATAGGCGCTGATCAATACGTCATATAGGAGTAATCCAATACTCCGTATTGATTATAAATGTTGACTGGTCAACTTTTTAAATAAATTATTCTAATATGGCGCATTGATCTTATGTCATACGCCGTATTCAGTCTATTCACAGATTCATATTCTAAAAAGTACATACCTTTGCCTCAGCGACATTTCTCAAAAATCTTTGATTAGGAACCTATGGCAGAATAAAAATAACAACACAAAGAAAACATTCCCAGGTTGTCTCCCGGTAAGCACTTGTAGTTATTTAATGAGTCGTCAAGTTCAACTCATTATAGGTTTTTATCATATAGGTACTTGAAGAACTAAATTCTTCAATTTATCCCGATCTTTGTAAACAATTTTTGGGTCAAATGGAATACCTTCGAATATATACTTCATTTGAGAAATTTCAATTTCCATTAGGTCATAAAGCATCATATTTGTATAGTCATATTTGAGTTTCCTTTATAGAATGAGATCAAAAAAATAATTTTTAATGCATTTTTTGTAAAACCCGAAAATTCTAAAACATGCAAAATTACCAAAATGCCCCTGAAACTTTAAAATTTAATTAAAGCTTAATTAAAGTTCCGAATCGATCCCAAACTTCTGGAAACGAACAAGATATGATACAAAATAATTTTGACGACTTCGATTAATATTTATTCAAGTTGTGAGATGACCAAAATACCCTCTATGAACCGAATAAATATTGTATATATTATTATCTTTATTAATTAAACTTTATAAATAAAATTTACACTTTTAAATGCAAAATTAAGTAAGGAAATTATTCAATATTAATGGGCCATTATGTTTTCATGATTTTCCAGCCTTTCCCCCCCCCCCAATGCTCGGTCTAACATAAATTACATCATTCCATAATTTATTTCTCACACTAAACCCTAATAAAACAATTAGCCGCCACCCATAAAAATTCCACACACCACATCCGAATTTTATGAAGCAAAGAGGTAATTTTCTGGAGTTCTTCATAGTGCCAAGAAGGTGGGAAAAATAGCCACAAAGTCCTGGAGTCGATCGTTTGGCTGTGGTGATTTATTTGGGTCGAAAAAGTGCAACCGAGCAACAATAATTCAAAGCGTGTGAATCCCTTGATCTATAATTCTTCTGGTTCGAGGAGGGAGTGATCTTGATCCCTGTCAGCTACTCTTGTGTTTGTGCTTGCTATTTGAATAAGGTACAGATATTCTGCTCTTCTTGTAAAGAGCCTTCGTCTCATTTCTGATTCCTGATTCATTGTTATGTTTCCTCTTGTATTGTGAACCATAGATTTGAACCTTTGTCTTGAACCTTGTCATGAACCTGAACTTGAACCTTGATACACTTGATATGAACCATTTGACTTGAACCTTTGACTTGAACCCTGCTATGTTTTCTTCCGATACTTGACATGACTTATTGAACCCTGATAACCTGAATAATTAAGACCTTGGGTACTTGAAGGTTCATAGGATTTTACAACTACTTTTTAGATATATATGAAGAGGTTTTGAAACATTTCTTTAAAGGACTTTCATTATGAAACTGTTCTAAGGACCATATTATTAAAACCATGTAAAAAGGATTTTCTTATAATAAACTATTATGAACCTTCCAGTATTTGACCTTTCTGATATTGACCTCCTGATAATGAACCCCTGCATTTATCTCCTGTCTTGAACCCTGATATGAACCCTGATATGAACTCTGATATGATACCTGACATTTGATACCTGAGACTTGACACCCGAGACTTGATACTTGACCTTGACCCACAGTTTGAGACTACGAGCCACCCACTAGGCATGAGGGTTTCATGTCCATGTCATTGATGCACCGGTGGCATGACTCTAGGGCAGGAGAGTGATGTCCTGTCCCGTCCCCGACCTGATTTGATTTGTTATGTAGAGGAAGACCCTGTGGCCTGCGGGGGCGCATGGATGCATCCTAGACATGTCCTGATTTGTTATGTTTCCTGTTATCCTGGTGACTGACGAGTGTGTGCGATACACGTCTTTCACACCCCTGGGAGCTTGCAACTCCAACCCCTGGAGGTATCCCCTCACCCTGTTTCCTGGTATGCTGAGGTCACCCCTCCATACACCCTGATATATGTGATGTGATTTGATATGTTTGGGCTCGTAGAGGATTTCTGTTTACCTGAAACCTTGTAACCTGATGACCTGATACTTGACCTGTCACTTGACCTGACGTTTGACCTGACCTGATTTGACTTGGGTTTGTGGTGGATTTCTGGTTATGTTACCCTATGACTTGATACTGGACTTGACTTGATTTCGACTTGGGCTGGTGGTGGGTTCTGGTTTCATTTGCACTTACCATTGTAACCATCCTTAATTCCTGGTATGTCTGCATAACTCTTGTATTCCTTTTCCTGACTCTTGTTACTCCTGGTATTATTTCTTTTACTTTATTATCCCGTTACTACTGCTTTGTTCCCGTTATATCTGTTCACTGAGCTCTCGTAGCTCAGCCGCATTTCTTTTCCTGCGGCAGGTACATTTAAGCTAGGAGCTGGGTTTTAGCTTGGGATGAGAGCAACTTGTGTGAAGTTTAGACCTTGTCATTCTAGTGTGACCATTTGGATATTTTTCTGTTATGCCATTGTTTGGGCAGTTTGGATTCTGTTTTGTACTTCATTTCCTTTGAATTTTAATGTTAAGGCTTCCGCTATTTTATTTCTTGAATGCTTGTATCTGATATGAAACCATGTACTTGTGACACCTTTACCCTTGTCGGGTTGGGGTGTTACATTTTTTTTCTTATCAAATAATTTTGTAATTAACAGTTTCAAAATATCATCTTTTAGCTTAACATCAATGTGTCCAGAGTGTGGTTTAGTCAAGTTGGTACTAATAATTTCATCATTTAAAACTCTCAATTCCCCGATATTCTTTCCTTCAATCTCATAAAAGAGAAAAGATCTTCAGAAATATCTTTTCTCTTTTAGAATATTGAATTTTTCTTTTTCTAGCAAATCGTTTCTTAAAAATATTTTTCTCGGATAAACAGCTTCCATGTCCTTCACTATTCTTAGTGTCTTTATTAATTTTATTTTAAAAAATAGTCATGTTATGTTCCACACTCTTACCCTAAACATCATTATTTGGCCGATTTACATTAGGTTTGAATAAGGAATCAAAAGTGGGACTTTTTTCACATATTATAGCATCAAATGTTTCATAAGAAAGATATTGTTCTTTATCAAATATCGTGTCTACTGAGTTATTCATACTCTATACCAGGAAATTTTAATTCATTGTATTTCAGATACTCAATATCTTTGTTATCAAAATCCCATCTTATTTCACCATACCTGGCATTTTTCCAATTGTAAACTTGATTATTTCTTTTTGCCCTTTCAGTCTCGTACCTAACATACTCCTGCATGGTAATGTCCAAATCATCCATATTCTGAAATTTAATAAATCTAGAAAGAAAAGTAAGAGTACAAAACTACCAATAAAACTAGTAAAAAGTTAAAATTCACTCCCCGGCAACGGCGCCAAAAACTTGTTGTGTTATTTGTAGGTCTATTTATTTTACCAAGTTTTAATATTTATTTTATTGTCAAACTAACCTATAGACTAACACTAACGAGCAGTGTACCTGATCAATGTAGCTAGTTGGATAAGTACGAGTCGTTCGTCAGGAGTGAATTACTAATTAATTAATCCTAAAGGTATTCTATCTGTCTAAATTGAAATAACGCAAGGGGGGTTTTAGCCTGAGAGACTAGCACGCGTTTGTTTTCTAATTAAACTACTAAAGCAATTAAATAAACTAAATAACGCAAAATAAACGAAAGAAGTAAAGAAGTACTAAATCAATATTAAGTAGGACGTGCTAGCCAAGTCTATTCCAATTACGTATTCTTAACATGTTTTACTAGTGCAATGATTACTGTCTATCCTCGTTGCTGAATTACTAATATAAATAAGGTGGATTCATCTCCATTTATTCTAGGATCTAATGAGGGTCAATGCTTTCACCATTAAAGAAGCCCGCAAATGAACTTCAACTACTACTTATAATTTATCTGTAGTGATCTATTTTACCAACTTATTTGCCTTATTCACTTGTTACCTACCTAATTGTAACACCCCAACCCGATAAGGGTAAAGATGTCACAACGATGGTTTCATATCAGAACAAACACAAGCATTTGACATTAATAATACAATAGAATTCAAGGGTTACAAAGGAAAATCTGAAACTACAAGGTTACAATTCAATATCTTCTACGTCTAATTTAAGGTTCTTCTAGTCATCTTCAATAGCTAATAAAGTCTTCTAATGCCCAAGTACTCTCCACTCAAACCCAGCTTCCAAACTAAAACCTGCCGCAGGAAAAGGAAATGCGGCTGAGCTACGAAAGCTCAGTGAACAGATATAACGATAACAAAGCAGTAATCATGGGTAACGAAATGTAAATGTAGTAGAGGTTATCAAGAGTAAAGGCATAGGAATAAGGAAATGGATAAATGTAAACTAAATGAAAAAGGCAAAGGTAAAACAGCAATCCTCTACGAGCCCAAAATAAATCATATCAAGTAAACAAGTATACATGTATACGGAGGGGTGACCTCGGTATACCAAGTATAATATGAGGGGATACCTCCAAGGGTTGGAGTCATGAGCTCCCAAGAGTGAATGACGTGTATCGCACACACCCATCATGTCACTAAACAATACAAGTAAGTCAAGTCATGTACAATACAAATCTAGGATGCATCCATACGCCCCTGTAGGCTGCCACAATGTCTTCATCTACGTGCAAGTCAAATATCAAGTCAAGGCAGGGACGGGATAGGTCATCACTTTCCTACCCAAAAGTCAAGTCATTGGTGCATCAATGACAAGGACATGAAACCCTCATGCCTAGTATGGCTCGTAATCTCAAACTGTGGGTCAAGGTCAAGGTCAAGTGTACAAGTCAAGTTCAAGTTTCAAGTTCATGTTTATCTATGAATGGGTTCAATTCAAGCTTTAGTTCAAGTAGGTCATATCCATATTTAAGTCAAGGTTCAAAGGCAAGGTTCATATCAAGGTTCATAAAGGTTCAAGTCAAAGATCAAGGCAAGGGTTCAAAACGAAGGTTCAAATCTAAGGTTCACAAAACAAGGGTACATAGCAATGGTTTGGGGAATCCTAAACGAATCAAAACAAGAGATCAAGAGAACGAAGGCACCTTATTAAAAAGGGCAGAATATCTGTACCTTAGCGAATGAAATGGAAGCAAACAAATGGATGGAAACAAGAAAACACTGTCACACCTCTTCAACGAATCTACATAGATTAGGATTCATAATATACTTATTAGCTCATTTAATTTCATAACGGATTTTAAATACTTGTTATTAATCACATTCTTATAGTTAGGGTTTATTAAGTAATTATAAATAGTTTAGGGATTATAGTGAAACTATCGTAAGATTAGGGTATGAAATATAAATATCATAAAGTTACATGTTTTAACAAGTTAAACCATTTTAGTTTGAATAATGATAAATTCCACCCTTAAGTTACACAATTAATCCTTATTTAGCCCTAATTAACTTCTTATCAGCTTTTAACCCTAAACAGACCACACTTGATCGAATTTATGAACCATATTAGAACTCAGAGATAAAATCCACAAAAATTCCCAGAGCTACCTCAATGTCTTAAACAACCCACACTAATTTTCCCAGAATTTATTAATTAGTTTAACCC
Organism: Artemisia tridentata subsp. tridentata; assembly: GCA_021014915.2. Classification (NCBI taxonomy): domain Eukaryota; kingdom Viridiplantae; phylum Streptophyta; class Magnoliopsida; order Asterales; family Asteraceae; genus Artemisia; species Artemisia tridentata. Next base: position 35,761,338 of record CP139501.1, read on the forward strand.
CACATGAAAAATACCAAAACTCGGACTACTCAGAAAACATGTCTGCTGTAACACTCAGAAAGTAACCACTTCATTTACCCACCGATACCTCCAGGAAAAATCTACAAAAATTCATGACAGTAATAAACATATTGATGTCACATACTGGAGAATTTCATGACCTAACTCCTCATGGTTTGAAAATGAAAAATCGTCAAAACGGACTGATTTCCAGACTTTCCCGAATTCAGGTTTGACACACGAATTTCTAAAAATCAAAAAGTTGCCTTCCCGACCTCTAAAAATTACAAGGCTAATTTTCCCAGAAAGATATTTCCTTAAAATTAATTTTAGACTCCAGAAACACCCAAATACCCTTTGTTATCTTCAAGATCTACTCGATTCAATTTGACCTAAAATTCTGACAGCAAACTGAGTTCATAATTTGACCATTACAACACATAATTACGCATCCAAACACACCCACGACTCTCATAATTCATAAAATCTGTATATTAATCATCATATTAACATATTCTAAAAATTCCACATCATGTTACCCACGAATTCCCATTCAAACCCTAACCCTAATTCATGATTTTATGTGATATTATCATGTTTTCTATGATCATATGTATAATAATTTACAAGAACAACAAGAATCAAACAAATGAATTGAATTGAACAAGGATGATACGAGTTACCCTAGAAGTGTGAATAAGAGGAACAAGAACACAAGATCGAACCACCACTTTTCGTTGCTGCCAAAGATCGAACAGAAGGGAACAAGAAAAGGTCGACATTTTTGGAGAGAGCTTTTAGGGAAAAAAATTCGGTTTGTATTTATAAAAAAGGGAAACCGACTTTTAGTATTTAGGATAATTAGGGAATGACCAATTTTAGTGGGATTATGATACCATTTATTTTCAATGCATATCTTTTCCTTTTTTTTTTTTTTTTTTTTTTTTTTTTTTTTTCTAGTCGAAATTTTATGTATATATGTATATAATTATTTATTTTGTGATATTAAATTATAGTGTAAAGTTTTATTAGCTAAATGTTATTTGGTAGCCTAGGATTTAATTATTTTAGATTAGGTACGAATAATATGTCTTTTATATAATTTATATGTTCTTTAAATATAAAATAAAATTAGAGGGGTACTTTGGTCATTTCGGATTACGTAAATTTTAGGGTTTTACAACTCTTCCCCTCTAAAAAAAATTTCGTCCTCGAAATTTGAAGTCGCAAGGTTAGACGAAGTCGTAGCAAATCGCAAAAGATTGTCACGAACATTCTCACGCCTGGGGAGGTTCTTCCAAAAAGGATCGTCAAACCAAATGACTCAATCAAGACAAGGTGGGTTCAAATTTCTCAGAAGGAGATAAATTAGGTTGATGTCGATCAAAAGGCCCATGTAACATAACATGGATTATAGGTGAATTTTCTGGAAAGCTTATATGGAATACGAACGAGATTTCAAATCGAATTAACTGTATCAACAGTAGAGAGCTCTACAAGAGTTCAAGATTTATAATTGAGGTCAACAGAATGCAAAACGAGAATTCAAACTCATCCAGACATCTAATGAACAAAGGCAGAGTATACGCATAGGTAGAATGAACCTAAAGTCTCACTAATCACGGATAAACCAACGGAGATCAAATTCTAACTTCTTAGGTACTCCCCAAGACATCCTATGGCCACAATGAGGGCACGTTATATGGTGTAAGTATTATCACGTTCATAATACCAGCACCACACAAATATGCCTTCATGATGATCATACTTTATCTCAAGTCGCAACAATAACCTATCTTAATCCACCTAGTACTTCTACAGTCTCAGAGGTCAACAAAAGCAATGTCATAGCAAGGCACGAATCAGAGTAATGCGGAAACACTAATACTTAAACCAATGCCTTATAGTCTACCCATTCCTCACTGGTCAAAACTTAAGTTCATACCAAGAAATCCTAAAGCAAGTACTCAAGGTGTCCTCCTATGTTCTTACAGTGGAAGCCTAATGGTCCTAAACGCACAGGACAGGGTAATGTATTACAAGTCGTCAACCTGTCTCTGATACCATAAATTGTAACACCCCAACCCGATAAGGGTAAAAATGTCACAACGATGGTTTCATATCAGAACAAACACAAGCATTTGACATTAATAATACAATAGAATTCAAGGGTTACAAAGGAAAATCTGAAACTACAAGGTTACAATTCAATATCTTCTACGTCTAATTTAAGGTTCTTCTAGTCATCTTCAATAGCTAATAAAGTCTTCTAATGCCCAAGTACTCTCCACTCAAACCCAGCTTCCAAACTAAAACCTGCCGCAGGAAAAGGAAATGCGGCTGAGCTACGAGAGCTCAGTGAACAGATATAACAATAATAAAGCAGTAATCATGGGTAACGAAATGTAAATGTAGTAGAGGTTATCAAGAGTAAAGGCACAGGAATAAGGAAATGGATAAATGTAAACTAAATGAAAAAGGCAAAGGTAAAACAACAATCCTCTACGAGCCCAAAACAAATCATATCAAGTAAACAAGTATACATGTATACGGAGGGGTGACCTCGGTATGCCAAGTATAATATGAGGGGATACCTCCAAGGGTTGGAGTCATGAGCTCCCAAGAGTGAATGACGTGTATCGCACACACCCATCATGTCACTAAACAATACAAGTAAGTCAAGTCATGTACAATACAAATCTAGGATGCATCCATACGCCCCTGTAGGCTGCCACAATGTCTCCATCCACGTGCAAGTCACATATCAAGTCAAGGCAGGGACGGGATAGGTCATCACTTTCCTACCCAAAAGTCAAGTCATTGGTGCATCAATGACAAGGACATGAAACCCTCATGCCTAGTATGGCTCGTAATCTCAAACTGTGGGTCAAGGTCAAGGCCAAGTGTACAAGTCAAGTTCAAGTTTCAAGTTCGTGTTTACATATCAATGGGTTCAATTCAAGCTTTAGTTCAAGTAGGTCATATCCATATTTAAGTCAAGGTTCAAAGGCAAGGTTCATATCAAGGTTCATGACAAAGGTTCAAGTCAAAGATCAAGGCAAGGGTTCAAAACGAAGGTTCAAATCTAAGGTTCACAAAACAAGGGTACATAGCAATGGTTTGGGGAATCCTAAACGAATCAAAACAAGAGATCAAGAGAACGAAGGCACCTTATTAAAAAGGGCAGAATATCTGTACCTTAGCGAATGAAATGGAAGCAAACAAATGGATGGACACAAGGAAACACTGTCACACCTCTTCAACGAATCTACATAGATTAGGATTCATAATATACTTATTAGCTCATTTAATTTCATAACGGATTTTAAATACTTGTTATTAATCACATTCTTATAGTTAGGGTTTATTAAGTAATAATAAATAGTTTAGGGATTATAGTGAAACTATCGTAAGATTAGGGTATGAAATATAAATATCATAAAGTTACATGTTTTAACAAGTTAAACCATTTTAGTTTGAATAATGATAAATTCCACCCTTAAGTTACACAATTAATCCTTATTTAGCCCTAATTAACTTCTTATCAGCTTTTAACCCTAAACAGACCACACTTGATCGAATTTATGAACCATATTAGAACTCAGAGATAAAATCCAAAAAAATTCCCAGAGCTACCTCAATGTCTTGAAAACCCACACTAATTTTCCCAGAATTTATTAATTAGTTTAACCCCACATGAAAAATACCAAAACTCGGACTACTCAGAAAACATGTCTGCTGTAACACTCAGAAAGTAACCACTTCATTTACCCACCGATACCTCCAGGAAAAATCTACAAAAATTCATGACACTACTAAACATATTGAAGTCACATACTGGAGAATTTCATGACCTAACTCCTCATGGTTTGAAAATGAAAAATCGTCAAAACGGACTGATTTCCAGACATCCGAATTTAGATTTGACACACGAATTTCTAAAAATCAAAAAGTTGCCTTCCCGACCTCTAAAAATTACAAGGCTAATTTTCCCAGAAAGATCTTTCCTTGAATTTAATTTTAGACTCCAGAATCACCCAAATACCCTCTGTTATCTTCAAGATCTACTCGATTCAATTTGACCTAAAATTCTGACAGCAAACTGAGTTCATAATTTGACCATTACAACACATAATTACGCATCCAAACACACCCACGACCCTCATAATTCATAAAATCTGTATATTAATCATCATATTAACATATTCTAAAAATTCCACATCATGTTACCCACGAATTCCCATTCAAACCCTAACCCTAATTATGATTTTATGTGATATTATCATGTTTTCTATGATCATATGTATAATAATTTACAAGAACAACAAGAATCAAACAAATGAGATTGAATTGAACAAGGATGATACGAGTTACCCTAGAAGTGTGAATAAGAGGAACAAGAACACAAGATCGAACCACCACTTTTCGTTGCTGCCAAAGATCGAACAGAAGGGAACAAGAAAAGGTCGACATTTTTGGAGAGAGCTTTTAGGGAAAAAAATTCGGTTTGTATTTATAAAAAAGGGAAACCGACTTTTAGTATTTAGGATAATTAGGGAATGACCAATTTTAATGGGATTATGATACCATTTATTTTCAATTCATATCTTTTCCTTTTTTTTTTTTTTTTTTTTTCTAGTCGAAATTTTATGTATATATGTATATAATTATTTATTTTGTGATATTAAATTATAGTGTAAAGTTTTATTAGCTAAATGTTATTTGGTAGCCTAGGATTTAATTATTTTAGATTAGGTACGAATAATATGTCTTTTATATAATTTATATGTTCTTTAAATATAAAATAAAATTAGAGGGGTACTTTGGTCATTTCGGATTACGTAAATTTTAGGGTTATTTACATGTTACCTACCTAATGGTATTAGACATCCTAGATCAGAATCAAATAAGATTCAAACATTTACTATCGTGATACGGATCTAGGGTTTATAATTCAACTAACCGGTTAAAGTTACATAATTTAATGAGATATTCCAAAGATCTAGTTACAAGATAACAAGCAATCAAGCATATAAACGAGTAAGGCGATAAACATAAATAATATCCAATGAGGTAACTAAGAAATTGATGTAAAACAAATAAAAAATGCATAATCTTCATAAACTTGGCTAACACCTAAGAGTGTTAGCCCATAATCTTAGTAACGATAGCAACAAACATAACCAAAGAGTATAGAGTATGAAACATTATAAATACGATATGCTAACTGAATGATTATACGATGAAACTATGTTACAAAGAGTTATCCTAATCAATGATTAAGTTTGAAGAACCTTCTTGCCTTCAAAAGTCGTATGGGAACCGAGCCTTATGGTATAAAGTTGTATATAATTTGTAAAATAGGGTTTCTTCATATAGTCTCTGGAATTCAGTCGATACGGCGTATCGACCTCCACCGATACGGTGTATCAGGAAATATTGCGTAGGCCCCACGATTAAAATATTCTAGAATATGTATGAACCGCCTGTGAATACGGCGTATAGGACATAATGGATACGCCGTATTGATGCCTTAACGATCTTGTGGTTTTGATGAAGTCTTGAATGAATACGCCGTATCCTTGGTGATGAATACGGCGTATTGGTCTCTGTAATGTGGACTTAGCTTGATTTCTTTGTTTTAGCTCCAAATCATGTCCTTTTCCTTAACTTTCATCAATTGCTCCATTATTTACTGTAATTAACAAAAGTAAGTAATTAAGTTCTTATCTTACATAAATAACATAAAATGAGCAATATATATGGGATAAATGAGGCATAATATTAATCCTTATTTGACGTCATCAAATGTTGAAAGATCTTGAAGTTTGGTGGTTCTAATCTTGTTAAATCATGAGTTTTTGGTCCATTTTTTGGTGTAACACTCTCGAAATGGTAAAACTCGGTAAAGTTGAAGTTCACCGAGATTCAAATCTTGGTGAAAGTACATACGGGTAGTGGATCGCTTTTTTAGGATAGTACACTTTGGAATCTCAACATAGCCTCCTATATGTCGTATAATTCATTCTCTTTACAAGTCACTCTCATATACACTCTCACAATCACATTTGAATTTGAAATTCAAATTATGCCAACTCATATCTCTCACACTTCTTCTCCAAGCTTTAGCTTGCCAACCATTCAAATTATGCCAACTCATATCTCTCACACTTCTTCTCCATTTTATTTTTTTTGACATTCCCCATCAGGGGGATATAATGTGTATTATAAGTCCTTTAGACGTTATAAAGTGCATCCGAGGGCTAATGTGCCTGGGTCACAGTTGTTTGACTCTCTTGTATTTTTTGTTGTATTTTGCACGGTTTATTAATGAAAAGTTTATCATTTGTTGAATGACTTTCACTTTTATTAACCTTTTAGGATTTGTAGAATATGATAGGTATTCTTTACGTAAGCCTTTCAGGCGTTACTTTATTATTTGTTGGCTTGTTTATTCTTAGCTTTTAAGCGTGATGGAAAATGTATTTACCATGTTTAGCCTTTCAGGCGTTATGTCTTAGGCTTTTTTTTGGGTGTGCTCCTTAGACCATTCAGGTGCTAAGAAATGTTTATTTTGGGCGACGTGTGCCTGATTGATGTTGTTCCTTATATGTAAAGGAGGTTTTTTCCAGGATAAGTTTTTCTCAATTTTCGTTTGAGATGTTTTCAGGGTGTCCATGCCTAATTTTATCACTTAGGAAATTTCTAAGGCTTGTGCTTGAGTATTTGTTTTCCTCAAATGTTTATGAGGTTTTAATGTTATTCCTAGGGCGGATGCGCCTGGTTTTCTGCTATCCCTCAAGTGTTTATGAGGAGATTATATGATATTCAGTACAAGAATGTCTAATTTTTGTGTTGTTGCGTTGTTGTTTCATTTTTATAAGCTTGTTAAAGCGTTATAAAATGTTTGTGTTTTTGAACATCTTACGATTTTATTTTTGTGTTCATAAGGAATTGTCAGGATACATTAGCCTGATTGTTTGTGTTTTCGGCCTCTTAGGCGCGACTGTTGTGTTTTGCCTCTCTCGTGATTGTGTTTAATGCTTGGCAAATGTTTATCATGATAGATTATCCTGATAGTTTATGTTTTTTGGCCATCTTGGCATGAATGGTATATTTGCCTGAATATCGGCGTTTACAAATATTTGTGTTGTTTCTAAGATGAACGTGCATGTTAGGCGTGTTACCTTTGCGTTGAAAAGAGACTTTCTCAAGGTCTTTGTGCCTGGAAAGTCTGTTTCTTCGATTTTTTTGAAGTGTTTTCATGTGTGTGATCTTTTTAGAAGGCATATTTGTGGGATTTTTTTTCCGGAAATTAAGAAAACGTATGTCTGGTCTTCATAAGCTTTTCTTGGTGTCATGAAGTGTATGTTCCTTTCAGGGCAAGTTTGCCTGATGAACGTTGTTTGTTCTGTGTAAGCCTGGTAAGTGCTATTGGATATGTTTGTTTCTAAGTCCCTCCAGTGTTTTGCGAGGGTTTGTCAGGACAGATTGTTGGGATTTAAAGCTTCCAAGGTGTTAACGATGCTCATGATGTTAAGACTGCTCATATAATTACAACTGCTCAGGTATTACAAGAAAAATAATGCAAGTCATTACTGCTGCTAGTTATGATGATTAAAGCTGCTTATAGAAGTTAAGACTGCTAGAGTATATTAAGACTGCTGATATACTTCAAGGAAAAATACTCTAAGTAGTTAATGCTGCTAGAGATTTAATGCTGCCAGAACAAAGAGTTAGTGCTGCTGATTCATTATTAGTGTTGTTGGAGTATTAGAGTCGGTCATTATGTATAGTATGTATAGATAAGTATAGAAAATATTCTATAAAGATTTATCTTGTATAGAGAGTCATTGTAAGCCGACTAGGACTCCTTAGTCTATAAAAGGAGGTCCTAGGGCATAGAGATAGATAGGATATACACAGAGATTACACACGATTTTTATAGAGAACTTCAAGGTTGTAAACCTTAATACTTTATAGTATTCGTATTATATAAATAATATTGAAGTGTTTAGTTTGATATTCTTGTGTTATTGTTTACTGTTTCGTTCAATATAAAGTTCTTCTTAAGATCAAATACAAGATTCCGCATTGTGTTTGATAAACTTCAAGGCAGTTTCTATACTTAGTTGTTTAAGATTTATCTAAGATAACTAACCCTTGCAAGCTAAGGAATTCGATCAAGTTCATAACTGGGATCAACAAGTGGTATCAGAGCTTATTGTTGGGTTTTAGAGCTGCTACTGCTTGTTTGGTTAAGACTGCTGGTGGAAATTACTCTAAGTCATTGTTGCTGCTAGTACTAAAGGTTACAACTGCTTGTGTATTTTACTACTGCTAGTGTTGCTAAAGATGTTCAAGAAAATACACCAAGTGGTTACTACTGCTAGACAACAAGTTACAACTGATAGTTCAGAGTTACAACTGCTTATGGAGTTTCAGCTGCTGATGAACTTGAAGAAAAATACTCTAAGTGTTTTAATGCTGCTAGAAGAAAAGTTAGTACTGCTATTACAAACTTACTACTGCTGAAAAGTTTATGCTGCTAGAGTTAGAGTTAAGACTGCTAGAGTGTATAGTTAGTACTGCTTATGAGATAAACATGTATAGTCAGTTAGATAAATTAAAAAAGATTCTTTTAAGATTTATCATGTATAGCAAGCAATTGTAAGCCGACTAGGACTCCTTAGTCTATAAAAGGAGGTCCTAGGGTATAGAGATAGATATGTGATTCTTTAGAAAACTTCAAGGTTGTAAACCCTAATACTTAAGAGTATTTGTATTATTAATAATATTGAAGTGATTTGTTTGTTATTGTTTGTTAAGTTCTTCTTAAGATTAAAGTTCAGATTCCGCATAAACTTTAATACAATCTAAGACAGTTTCTACATTAGTTGTATTGAATCTATTCAATATTACTTAAACCTTTACAAGCTAAAGGATTTGATCAGTGCTCAACTAGGATCAACAAGTGGTATCAGAGCTTGTGATCTAGAGACTGTGAATCAAGAAGAACCTGTTTAAACTCATCTTACTGAAGAAGGAAGACATGGACTCAGAATCTACTCACATGATTACTGCATCAAAAATGCCCATGCTCAAGTCTGGAGAGTATGAGCTATGGAGAATGAAAATAGAGCAGTATATTCAGATGGTTGATTACTCTATGTGGGAGGTCATAGAGAATAGCAATCAACTACCTAAAACTAAAACTTCTGCTGATGGTGTTATCATTACTTTGCCTATCAAGACTACTGAACACAAGGCACAAAGAAGGCTTGAAGTTAAGGTAAGAAGCACTCTTATGATGGGGATTCCTAATGACCATCAGCTGACCTTCAATCACATCAAGGATGCTAAATTGTTGCTTGAAGAAATTGAGAAAAGGTTTGGTGGGAATGCTGTTACCAAGAAGACAAAGAAGAACCTCTTGAAGCAACAATATGAGAATTTTGCTGCTCCAAGTTCTGAAAATCTTGATCAGAGTTTTGACAGACTTCAGAAACTCATCAGTCAACTAGCACTTGTAGAAGTCTCAATTCCTCAAGAAGATGTTAATCAAAAGTTTCTAAGAAGCTTGTCACCAGAATGGAATACACACACTGTGGTATGGAGAAACAAGGCTGATCTTGATACCATGAGTTTAGATGATTTATATAATAATCTTAAAGTTTATGAACTTGAAGTCAAAGGGTCATCTAGCTAATCATCAAGCACACAAAACTTAGTTTTGTGTCCTCCTCTAATAACAGTTCTAGCAGTGCTAATGAAGCAGTTAATAATGCTCATGGAGTTAGTACTGTTGGCACACAAGTTAATGTTGTTGGGTCTTCAACCCTTGATAACATGAGTGATGTTGTTATCTATGCTTTCTTGGCTGGTCAATCTACTAATCCTCAGATTATGCATGAAGATTTGGAACAGATCCATCCCGATGATATTGAAGAGATGGACTTGAAGTGGTAGATGACAATGTTGACCATGAGGGTAAGAAGATTTTTGAAGAAGACTGGAAGGAACCTCAAGGTCAATGGGCAAGATAACTTGGGTTTTGATAAATCTAAGATTGAATGCTACAACTGTCATAAGAAGGGACATTTTGCAAGAGAATGCAGGGCACCAAGGAGCCAAGATTACAAGACTGGAGAGAGCTCTAGGAAAGCTGGGGAAACAACAACTTCTACAGCTTTGGTGTCTCAATGTGATGGTCTTGGAGGATATGACTAGAGTGACCAAGCAACTGAAGGACCAAACTTTGCACTTATGGCCTACTCTTCTTCATTAAGTTTTGATTATGAGGTATCTAATGAGTCTGGTTATTCATTTAAATCTTGTTTAGATACTATTGAGGAACTTAAGGCTAGGAATGAAAAGCTATTTGAAGAGGTAAAAATGTTAAATTTAGACAATTTAGGCTATAAAAGTAGGTCTAAAATCTGTTGAGGAAAGACTTGAATTTTTCAAACAAAATGAGTCAGAGTATGTAGAGAAAGTGAATGTTCTTGAGGGTAAGCTTTTTGTTAAAGAGCATGAAATTAAGGGACTTAGTAAAAGGTTAGAAAAGGCTGAAAAAGAAAAAGATGCAGCTTATCAGGAATTAGAAAAAACATCAAGTTAAGGTAAATAAGCTTGAGTTTGCATCTGAAAGTGTAAATAAGACAATTGAGTGTCAATTAATGAGGAGAGGTAGTGGTATAGGTTATAATAAAGTTCCTCCTTCAATAACAGGAAAGTATGTACCACCTATTCCTGAATTGTCTTGTTTGGATGAGTCTAGTGTTAAGCCTTTAGGAGAAAGTAGTAAGTCTAATGAGGAGAAACCTAAGGCTGAAAAGACATATTCTGATGCACTTATCATTGAATATTGGGTGTCTGATGATGATGAGGATCAGGTAAAGAATAAACCTAAGGTTGAAAGTGTAACAGTTAAACCTAGTATTGAACAGATTGAATTTGTCAAACCTAGTTTTGGTAATAAGGTGTCAAGAAAAATTGTTGAATACACTGAGCAACCTAGGGAGAACACTAACAGGCCTAGAGGTAACCAGAGGAGTTGGAATGGAATGATATTTCAAAGGTTAGGAAGTGACTTTGAGATGATCAACAAGGCTTGTTATCATTGTGGTAGTTTTGAACATTTACAAGATAATTGTTTTTACTATCAAAAACCTGTTTGGAACTATGCTAGGAGGGTGAATCATAAAAGTTTTTCTAAAAATACTCACCCACATGCTAAAAGAAACATGGTTCCAACAGTAGTACAAACAATATCTGGTTTAGTATCAGTTACAACTGCTAAACAAAATGTTTCTAAGCCAGCAATAGTAACTAATACTTCTAGATCAGTTAGTACTGCTAATACCAAAAGAATAGTGAATGGTGCTAAACAATTGTTAAAGTTTTCAAATAAAGCACATTCAACTGTAAAAAGTCTCATTCAAAAGATAATAGCAATTAGTGCTGCTAAGGCAAAAGTAGTAGTTTCTACTGCTAAGCCAAAAGCAATAACTAACACTGTTTTGGGAAATCATTTTTATGCTGTTAAAGCCTCAGCTTGTTGGGTCTGGGAACCAAAAGTTAAAGTTTTAGACCATGTTTCCCGATCCATAGTTTTAAAAAGGTATGATTATGTAGATGCACAAGGCAGATCTAAGTAGGTATTGGCTTGGGTCCCCAAAATGAACTAATTTTCTTACTTTATGTGCAGGGCAATCCACAGGTGGAATTAGAAGATAAAGGAGTATTTGATAGTGGATGCTCAAGGCACATGACTGGAAACATGTCCTATCTTGAAGATTTTGAAGCTATTGATGGACGATATGTTGCTTTTGGGAGTAATCCCAAAGGAGGAAAAATCACTGGCAAATGTACTATAAAAACTGGTAAATTAGATTTTGATAATGTGTACTTTATCAAAGAGCTTAACTTTAATCTCTTTAGTGTCTCACAAATGTGTGACAAAAAGAACAGTGTTCTTTTACTGACACTGAATGTTTTGTCTTATCTCCTGACTTTAAGTTGACTGATGAAAGTCATGTTCTACTTAAAGTTCCTAGAACAGACAACATATACAGTGTTGATTTAAAGAATATGGTTCCCAAAGGAGGTTTGACTTGTCTCTTTGCAAAGGCCACATCAGATGAATCTAAGCTTTGGCATAGAAGACTTGGTCATTTAAATTTCATAACAATGAATAAATTGATAAAGGGAAACCTTGTAAGAGGTTTACCTTCAAAAGTTTTTGAAAATTCTAAAATCTGTGTTGCTTGTCAGAAGGGAAAACAACATAGAGCTTCTTGTAAGACTAAAGTAGTGAACTCTATAAGTCAGCCTTTACATATGTTGCACATGGACTTATCTGGACCAACATTTGTAAAGAATATAATGAAAAAGATGTATTGCCTAGTTGCCACAGATGACTATAGTAGGTTTACTTGGGTGTTCTTTTTAGCAACTAAGGATGAAACCAGTAGCATTCTTAAGGCTTTCATAACCAAGGTAGAAAACCTAGTTAACCATAAGGTTAAAGTGATAAGATGTGACAATGGAACTAAGTTCAAGAATAGGGAGATGAACCAGTTTTGTGAGATGAAAGGTATTGAGAGATAATATAGTGTAGCTAGAACTCCTCAACAAAATAGAGTTGCTGAGAGGAGGAATAGGACACTTATTGAGGCTGCTAGAACAATGTTAGCTGATTCTAAATTACCTACTACTTTTTGGGCTGAAGCAGTTAATACTGCTTGCTATGTGTAAAATAGAAGTAAAGTAGTTAAGCCTCATAACAAGACCCCTTATGAACTTTTACATGGTAGAAAACCATTGCTAGATTTGTTGGGAATAAAATGTTCAAGTCAAAGAGCCTGCCAGATATGTCAAAGAGCCTGCTAGTTGATTTTGAAGAGTATGAAGATGTACTAACAGTACCTTCTGGGTAGAAGGTACTGCTAGTTGATAAAGGTCCTGCCAAGCCTTATGTCAAGTTGATAGATATTTTGTAATAGATATTTAGTGGAATTATTAGTCTTTGTACATTGTTATACGTTATGTAGAAGTAGTTTAGTCTTCTTTGGTTCACAGAAGAATATTACAGAGTTGTACATTGGTAGTTGTATTTAATTGTAGGCTAGAATAGTCAAAGTATCTTATTATATTAAACCACTTGACAACTTGTAATAAGGGTACCTTATACTATAAAAGGTTCCCTTAGTCACTCCTTCATGCATGCATCTCTTCAACTAATAACCATAACCGAACAATCTCTCAAGTAACTTAGTTACTCATTTCACAAATCCTTTTACAATATAAGATTCAAGATTACTTTGTAATCCCGGTGATAGTTAGATCATCCGTATTATTTCATCAATAATATTGAATCGTTTTGTGTTAACTAAAGTTGTGTTCCTTGTTCATTACAAACTCACGTTTACATAACTCACCACCTTTGTGTTCTTTTAAGTGTGTTGTAGTAGATTCCGCATGCTAAACACATTCATACATAAATATCCCAAACACGTTACTAAGATTCACATCCCAAGTGTTTGAACGCAATCAACCTTTCCACAAGTGGTATCAGAGCTAGGCTGATATTTACAAATTAAAAGAACAATGGATGTTGAACATATTCAAACCAATGTTGCAGCAAAACTTCCATTACTCAAGCAAAATGAGTTTGATATGTGGCGACTAAGGGTAGAACAATACTTTCAAGTGCAATACTATGCACTTTGGGAGATCATTGAAGAAGGCAACTCATTTAAACCCTCAATCACCACTACAACAGTAAACGATGCTCTTGTAACACAAATACAAACAAGCCCATCAAATGCAGAAGAAAGAATTCAGAAGCGAAATGATCTAAAAGCCAGGAGTATGTTACTGATGACTATTCCAAATGATCAGCTTTTGATCTTTAACAAATACAAAGATGCTAAAACCCTTTTTGAAGCTATTGTGGCTAGATTTGGTGGTAATGATGCTACCAAGAAAACACAGAAAACACTTCTCAAACAGCAGTTTGAGAACTTCACAGCCACAACAAATGAGTCTTTGGACAGTATGTTCAATAGACTTCAGAAGCTTTCAAGCCAGTTAGCCATCCATGAAGTGATGATAACTCAAGAAGATCTAAACTCCAAATTTCTTAGGAGTTTACCCACAGAATGGTCCATGCATGTCATTGTCTGGAAAAACAAACCAGATATTGATCAGATGAGTCTTAATGATCTCTACAACAATTTCAAAATAGTAGAGCATGAAGTGAAAAAGACCACTGGTTCAAGCTCAGGAAACATGGCTTTTGTTTCATCTCCAAGCACCTCAAAGGTTGTTGATGAAGAAAAAGATGGCAGAGAAGAAGGTACTGCCAACACAAACTTTGGTACTGCCAGTACTTCCAGGAGTACCAAAACTATTCTAGATGAAACAATTGGGTGTGCCTTCCTTACATCACAACATAATGGGTCCATACTAACTTTTGAAGATCTTCAAGAGATTCATCCTGATGATCTTGAAGAGATGGACATAAAGTGGCAACTTTCACTTTTGAGCATAAGGGCTAAGAAGTTGTTGATGAGGACTGGTAAGAAGATTACCATAGATGGTAATGAGCCTGCTGGGTATGATAAGTCCAAGGTGGAGTGTTACAACTGCCACATGAAGGGTCACTACTCTAGAGAGTGTAGAAGACCTAAGAAGCAGGATGACAAGGGTAGAGGGTTTGATAACAGGAATAAAGGAAGCTTTGAGAAGAAAGGAAGCTTTGAAAGCAAGAGTAAGGCAGTTGAAATCATTGAGCCCAAAGCAATGGTTGCTATTGATGGCATGGGTTTTGATTGGAGTTTCTTGGGTGAAGAAGAGTCAACTTCTGATGAATTGGCTTTGATGGCATTCTCCACTCCTGAGGTACAAATTACAAAATGTTCTACTACTTGTAAAGCCTTTGATGAATTAAAATCTTATATAAAACTTTATGATGAGCTGAAAGTAGAAGAAAGAAAAACCCATCAAAAATTAGTCGATTATAAGTGTGGTATGGCCAAACTTGAAAAACAAATCATTCACTTTAGAGAAAATGAACTTACCTTTTCTGATGCAAAAGCTATTCTTAATAGACAAATATTTTTGAAAGATTCAGAAATAGAAATGCTAAGAACTGAGTGTACTAAAGTGACATTGGCTAGAGATAATATTCAACTAACTGTAACTAAATTGGAAATTGCTTCTGATTGCACAAGAAGCATAGTTGAAAATCAGATGAATAAAAGAATCAAATCAGGGATAGGATACAATAAATGTCCACCTCCTTATAGAGGAATTCCTTGTCCCCCAGGATCAGATCTTGCAGAATCAGGTTTACATGAATTCATTAACAAACCATTGGATAAACCTGTAGAGAAAAGTGAACCTTCTGAGAGTGCTAAGATTGCCTCACTCTCTAAGGTGCTCACTGATAAGAAACCAGATATTCTAATTATTGAAGATTGGGTATCTGATGATGATGAAGATGAGACTATTCCTATCAAAGGAAACAAAGTAGGACCAATTAGTCCTAAAAGAGTAGAAATTTAGGCTAAGGCTAAAGCTATTTTGAAAACAGTTGAAAGTTGTGAAAAATGTAATAACAAACCTAGAGGAAGCCAAAGAAATTGGAACAACCTTAAGTCACAAAAACTAGGTGATGACTTTGTTATGTTCAATAAGGCTTGTTATTACTGTGGTAGCTTTAATCATCTTCATGCTCATTGTAATAATTGGGTTTCTGGGAGTAAAACAAAGTCTAAAACAAATGTTACTCACCCCAGAAAAAGTTTTGTTAAGTCTAACACCACAAAAGTTAAACATACTGTTAGACAAAATAAGCCTGTTATTACAAAACCAACTGATAAGGGTACAAGAAACACTTTCAAATATGTACCAAAAGTTGTAAATAGTCCTATTCAAAAGAAATCTGTGGTCAAAACAAAAATTTGGAAACCAAAAACCAAAGGTCCTGCTAGACCAAATGGTACTGCCAAACTTGGTACTGATAGACCAATGACCACAAAATGGATAAAAAGGGAAAGTGCTGTTAAGTCCTCAGCATGTTGGATCTGGAAACCAATCCAATCAAAAGGTGCATCAACAATCCTGAAAAGGTTTGATTTCATTGATGCAAGAGGCAAACCCAAGTCTGTCATGGCTTGGGTACCCCAAGGAAACTAATATGTTTATTCATGTGCAGGAACATTCATCTGATATTGGTGATCAAGGTTATGTAGATAGTGGATGTTCAAGGCACATGACAGGCAACATGTCTTTTCTCTCAGACTTCAAAACAGTTGATGGGGGATATGTTACCTTTGGGGGAGGAATAAAAGGAAAGATCACTGGTAAAGGTACTATCAAATCCAGTAAATTAGATTTTGAAAATGTGTATTTTGTGAAAGAACTTCAGTTTAATCTCCTTAGTGTCTCACAAATGTGTGACAAAAAGAACAATGTTCTATTTACTGACAATGAATGTATGGTTCTTTCTTCTGATTTTAAAATGCCTGATGAGAGTCAGATCCTTCTTAAAATCCCAAAAAGGAACAATATGTACAGTGTTGATTTAAAGAACATTGATCCTAAGGAGAGTCTAACTTGTTTGGTAGCAAAAACCTCATTGGATGAATCTATGCTTTGGCATAGAAGGCTTGGTCATGTAAACTTTAAAACCATCAACACTATTGCAAAATATGATTTGGTAAGAGGTTTACCCAAAAAGATTTTCCAAAATGACCAAACCTGTGTTGATTGTCTAAAAGGCAAACAACATAGAGCTTCTTGTAAGCCCAAGACCCAAAACTCTATTTCTCAGGCTTTATACATGCTTCATATGGATCTTTTTGGTCCTTCTAATGTGTGTAGCTTGAATGATAAAAGATATTGTCTTGTTGTTACTGATGATTATAGCAGATTTTCTTGGGTTTTCTTTTTAAGATCTAAACATGAAACTAGTGAGATTCTTAAATCTTATATCACTGAGGTAGAAAACCAATCTGATAAGAAAGTCAAAGTCATCAGATGTGACAATGGGACAGAGTTCAAGAATAGGGTTATGGATGACTTTTGCAAGGAAAAAAGGATAAAAAGGGAATTTAGTGTAGCTAGAACCCCACAGCAAAATGGAGTAGCAGAAAGGAAGAATAGAACACTTATAGAGGCTGCTAGAACTATGTTAGTAGACTCTAAGTTGCCTATTTCATTTTGGGCTGAAGCAGTAGGTACTGCTTGTTATGTACAAAACAGGGTTCTTGTGACAAAACCACATAGAAAGACACCTTATGAACTTTTCTTTGGTAGAACACCATCTTTAAGTTTTATGAGACCTTTTGGTTGTCATGTCACTATTCTAAATACCAAAGATCATTTAGGAAAATTTGATGGAAAAGCAGATGAAGGCTATTTGATAGGATATTCTTTGCAGAGTAAGGCCTATAGAGTGTTTAACACTTGCACTAGGCTAGTGGAAGAGAATCTTCACATAGAGTTTCAAGAGAAACTAATACATGTGAAAGGAATTGGACCAGATTGGATGTTTGATATTGATAGGCTTTCAGAATCTATGAATTATGTGCCTGTTTCAGGTACAAATACTAATGATGATGCAGGTTTTGAAGATAATGTTGAAACTTCTAAAGATCAAGATTACATCTGGATGCCAATTTGGAAAGGAATGGATCTATCTTCAAGTCAAGAAGAACCTTCAAACACAAGAAATGAAGGCAATGAAGAAGATCATGGAACTCAGAATCAAGAGAATCAAGAAAGTAGTGCAAATGATAATGGTACTGCTAGTTCACCAGATGGTCTTGCCAGTTCAAGTATTGATACTGCTGAGCCATTGAATGTTCAAATAGATGATTCTTTACCAGAAGAGGTGGGGATTAGCAATCTTACATCTACCTATGAAGTTCCAACAACACATAACACAAGAATTCTCAAAGATCACTCAACTGATGATGTGATTGGTAGCATGGATTCTGGTGTTAGAACAAGATCACAAGTTGGTTTATCTCAAGTCTTGACTTCAGACCAAGAAGGGTTTATCTCCTCTATTTATGAAGAAAAGAATCATGATATTGCCAATATATGCCTATTTTCATGTTTTCTATCTCAGGCTGAACCCAAAAACATAAACAAAGCTTTAGATGATGCAAGTTGGGTAGAAGCAATGCAAGAAGAGCTTCTCCAATTCAAGGTTTAGAAGGTTTGGATATTGGTTGATTTGCCCAAAGGTCATAGGGCAATTGGAACCAAATGGGTGTTCAGAAACAAGAAAGATGAAAGGGGTATAGTGATCAGAAACAAAGCAAGATTGGTAGCCCAAGGATATACTCAAGAAGAAGGGGTAGATTATGAAGAAGTTTTTGCTCCAGTTGCAAGACTTGAAGCAGTTAGACTATTCTTGGCCTATGCTTCATTCATAGGCTTCACTGTCTATCAAATGGATGTTAAGAGTGCATTTTTATATGGTGAAATTGAAGAACCAGTGTATGTCTCTCAACCTCCAGGCTTCATTGATGCAGAGTATCCAGACAAGGTTTATAAGGTTACCAAGGCTCTTTATGGTCTACACCAAGCTCCTAGGGCATGGTATGTGTTAGGATCTCTGGGAAATAAGAGTTTCATTGTTGCTGCCGATAGTGTTAAGCTGGTTCCTGCCGATAGCTTTGGTTCCTGCTGAAATCTCATTGCTGCTGACAGTGTTATCTCGTTCCTACTGATGGTGTTATTGTTGCGGATAGTATTGTTAGTTATCCGTATATTTAGAATGTTTGTTAAGATTTATTTTTAGAAGAGATTGTTGTTTATCTCTACACACGTTTTCTTGTAGAACGGGTTAGGGTTAGGTCATCTTGTTAGTATAAAAGATAAACCCGTCTATGAGTTTATGTACGCCTTTAACGTTTTCAATATTCAATAAACAACTCTTAGTTCATAGTTTGATCAATAGAGGATCATTGTCGTTTAGAGTTTTCTTCTTTATTATACTTGTTGTTTAGTTTCCGCATAAACGCTTGTATAGCATACAAAGGTTCTTGTTTATACCAAGCTCAATCAAGCTCGAAGTACTCGATCCTACAAGTGGTATCAGAGCCTGGTGAGGATCTCTGATAAAGAAAGAAACATTGTTAAAACTTCTCTCTTGAACCTTGTCACAATGTCACTATCAGGAGATGGTTTTGAAATGTGCGCAAGGAAGATTAGGAGCTTGTTCCACAATAAGTCCTATGAAGAAAAAGAAAATATGGAAGAATATGCTCTGTTAGGATTCCCATCTCAGGTACAAAGATGTAATTCAGCATGTCAAGAATTGTACTCATCTCTTAATAATGAATATGATGACATGAAATCCAAGTATAATGAATACATTATTAAGGTACAAGCTTATGACAAAGCAGTTAAAACATTAGAAAATCAAAAAATTTGGTACCAAAGTAATCAGTTAGCTTATGAAGAAAAGATAAGAGTTTTAGAAAGGAACTTGAAAAACACCACTAATGAACTTAAATATTCCGAGTCTCAAAAAGCTAAGGTGGTGTTAGAGAAACAGGAATTGCAGACTCAGCTTGACAATACCTTGGCTAGGTTTGATAAATGGAAAGATTCATCTAAAAACCTAAACAAGTTAGTTGATAGCTCTATGTCTACAAAAACTAAAAGAGGTTTAGGATATGGTAATCTGATAGGGGAAAATCAATTCTATGACCCTAATGAGTATAGTGTCTTTAACCCTGAACCTGTAGACTACCAAATGCCTGTTAAATATGTGCAAGAAGGAGGAATGAATGTTGTTCCTCCACCTATCAGAGGAGTCTTTAAGCCTGTCCCTATTCATTCAGACCTTGACCTTGACTCAGATAAGTCACACATAACCTATGGCAAAAAGTCAAAAGACTTGCCTAAACCTGATGACTCTGTCTCCTGTTCCTCATGTGACAAGTCATCAGAAGCAGAGTCTAAAGACTTTGTTTCATGTGACTCAAGTGAAAAGACAACCACACCCAAATACAAGAAGCCCTCAAGTTCAACTAATGATAAATCTTCTTCTAAATCAGTCTTTACAGACAACAGCTCAATTCATTCATTTAAAAACAAATGTGTCTCTAGTTCCACTAGTGATAATGGTGTCTATATTAAGAAAAGTTGTTGTAAAAATAAGGCTGTTAGGAAGAAGACATGTTTTGTGTGTGGTAGTCAATATCATCTAATTAAAGATTGTGATTATCATGAGAAAAGGATGAATGGTGGGCAACAACAGACCAGATCATTGTGGAAAAATGTTAAACAAATACCACCATATGTTCCACAAGCAGCAGGAATGAACTTTTATAGGGGTCCCTTTCCTGCTGATAGACCTGTTCCTACTGGTACCTCTGTTCCTGCTGATATTCAGGGAACCATTTCTGCTGGTTCCTCTTCATATATTCAAAGGGATTTCAGAACTATCTATAATAATCACATCTTTGGGGGGGGGAGGGAATGGCTTATTCTCCATGGTATCCTTGGTAATTGTTCTGTTTGGTTTATTATGTTGTTATAATTGTGTGTGTTGATTTAAGTGGTGGCATTAGCCTAAGGGGAGGCTAATGCTTGTATGCTTGTAGTTTTATCTTGTTTTCTTTCGTTTATGACTATGGTTTGTGTTTCTCTAATTTTGTTTTGCAGGTTTTTCAGTGTCTTTTGTCTGTTAACTTTGTTTTGCAGCTTCTTAATGCTTGGACTTAAAGCTAAACACAGTAACTTTCATTCATCAAAAGAAAGATTAGCACTTTCAGTTGCTGGTTACAAAAGATTAAGGGTTACAAAAGCTTCTTTTCAAACATCATTCCTACCTTCTTACATCAAGCTACCTAAACCCTACCAACTATTCCATCTTTCCTTTACCCTTACCCATATTGTCTGGCATGAACCTCCTTCCTCTCTGTCGACTGATTTCTTCATAAACATGGGGGACTGGAAGTGCCAATATCACTGGAAGAGGCTGTCTTGGTTTAGGGGATGGAATTGAAGAGCTTGAGGCAGTTGGCCTTTGATGTGTTCTGGTGCGTGTCCTTGCAGTTGAATGACTTGGTTGTGGAGTAGGGTTGCTTGATTATGGAGCTGACTGAGTTGGCTTGGGAGTTGGTCTGATGGGATTCTTCCTTTTTCTTGAATCTTGGCCTTCTCGTTGTCGATTGTCTCGACTTCGAGGGATTGGTTTTTCTCGGCTAGAGCCTTCTTGATGTTTAGCCTTGCCTTTAGGTACCGGTACTTTATAGAAGGCTGCAGTTGTTCTCTCCATCTCTTCAGTAAGTAGAGCAACTGTCCTCTTCATCTGTTCTCTGTGCTCATCTGTTAAGGGAAAATTGGGAGGGAAAGTCTCCCATTCACCCTGACAATAAACCAAGGACTTCAACTCTGATGAATCTTCATCATCAGAGCTAAAGTACTCAAATGAAGAAGGGGTAGATGGAAGAGGATCAGATGAATCCTCCTCAACCTTGGCCTTACCTTTGGTTTTAGAGGATGATGCTGTTTTGGGAAAGTAGTTGTTCCATCCTGAGTCACTCGAGGAGGAAGAATCTGATGAGATTTCGATGATTGGATGTTTGGATGAACTCATGTTTTTGCTTGATTTTGAAGATTTTTGGTTTGGTTATGTGATTTGAGGGTTATATAATGATATGGAGATTAGTGCAAATTTATTGGTGGTTGGTATTGAGAGTTAATTCGTGTAAGTTATTCTTAATGACTAAGTTCGGAAGGTTGACTTTGGTCAAACCACCTCATTCCTGCCGATTGGTCAAACCTCTTATTGCTGCCGATTGACCAAGTGTTTCTGCCGATTGGTCAAACCTTCTTAATTTAATTGGTCAATGTTACGTGCAAAGAATTGCAGCAATTTAAAGTGATATTTTTGGCAACTCAACATATAATTGCACATCTCTCATCTCAATTTCTCAAAAACCTATCGAACCCTAATCTTCCCATTTCAAACCCTAAATCATTCCTTCAACACAATGACAATTCTTCGTTACAAGGATGATCATAACAAGGTTGCTTATTTGGAGTCTTCTTCAAGAAGTGTTGGTTATGATGAAGTTCTGGCATTTCTTCGTGGGTCATCTATTCGTTATGCCCTCACTTATTGTCCAGTGACGGTGTATGATTCATTGGTCAAACAGTTTTGGAGGACAGCTAAGGCAAGATACATCGTGGGAAGGGAAGATGATATTGTTGCTACCATTGATAACCAAGAAGTGATTATTACTGAGGAGTTGATTCGGGTACAACTTTAATTTCCTGAGGAGCAAGGAGAATATGATCTTTCAAGGCAAGATATTACTGATGATATGGCAGCTATAGGTTATCCTGTTACTGGGAGTTGTACTTTCTTGAAAAGTAAGTTGTCTCCTCAATGGAGATTTCTAATTCATACTTTACTCTAGTGTCTGAGTGTTAAGACAGGTGGTTGGGATCAATGTCCAAGTCCTATTGCATCTGGTCTAGTTTGTTTATCTCAGGGTAGGATCTTTAATTGGGCAAAATATATTTTTGAGGGAATGATTGAGAATCTCAGTAATGGTAAAAACAGCTTTTTGATGTACCCTAGATTTCTTCAAATCATCTTAGGTGTACAGACCATTAATACATCTCCTAAGATTATCAATCGGTTGACTGCCAAAATGTTTGCCCTGATGAAGATGAACTTTACTGGCCAACATTTGCCTTTGTTGCCCCCTATGTTGCACAACCCTGATCCTGCTGACAACCCTGATCCTGCTGATAATGCCAGTATCCCACCATCACCTAATGCAGCTGATGAAGGGAATTCGGTTGCTGCTGATGCATCTGCATCTGTTGCTGCTGATGACTCATCATCACCATCATCTAGACCAGTGACACCTACACCTGAGACTAATGACCATGCTGAACCCAATGATCAGACCATCTATGCTGATACACCTATTATCCAGCCAATTCCTTCTGTGAATTTACCTTCTTCCTCAAGATTATCATCTCCTAGTCCCACTAGTAAGATATTCAGTGAAGACACACATATAAGGGAAGAATTTCATATATCTCCTCCTAAATCCAATAAAGCTCCTAACACCTCAGATATTCCTACGAGTGGAGCTGAGGATGCTACTGATCTCACCTAATTGCTTGACAGATCTGTGAAGAGAATTGAGGAATTGGAGTCAGAACTTCAAGAGACAAAAAGGGTTTTTAGTGAGAAAGTTGAAAATTTGGAAAAGGAGCTCAAGGACACTAAAGATTCTTTTAGTGAAATTATTCAAAAGCTTGATGATAGGATCAGTTCTTTGGAAGCTCAACATCCTCAGAAGAAAAGAAGGGTAGTAATTTCTGAGTCTGAGGAAGATCATGATGATATGTCATTTGATGGGCTTAATGTTCTGGCATCTGTTTCTCTTGATGGTGCAAACACTGAAGTGCATACCTCCTCTGAGCATACTATCAATAATCCACCTCAGGCCTGCATTGTAACAAGGACCATTGCTGCTGATGTCTCTGGTGTTCCTGCTGATGTTGATAATATTTCTGAGAGTCCACTCATTCCTGCTGAAAGTGACACTATTCCTTCTGAAGCTACTCCTAATGATGATGAGATAGCTAGACAGATCCACGAACAGGACATTGCTGCTGAACAAGCTAGACTAGCTCAGGTTGCTCAAGATGAAGAGCTTGCAAAACAATTGTCTATTGATGAGCAGAATGTTGCTGGGATTATGAATAACCCAAGCTCAGAAGATCCTACTCCAGAAGAGTTCAGTGAGCAAGTTGAATACTTATTGAATACTGACATGATTATTAGAGCTCATGGATTTATGGTTCTTCAAGATTCACAGTTGGATTTAGATGAACAGTCAGATAAGCTTAAGGCATTTATCTTAAAGAAAAAAAGAGCATCAACTTGGAATGAATTGATGCACAGGATCAGGGAAAGACAAAGGTTAGGATATAAGATGCCCACAAACAGAGAAAATATCAATTTTATGAAGGTGTATCTGAAGAATGAAGCTAACTACAAAATCAGTTACTTCAAAGGTTGGATTGATGCTGCAATTCAAAAGTTGTTCCTTGATACCTATGCAAAGCTCAACTCTTTGGTACAGACTGATATTCCACAAACCAGGAAAAGAGCATCTTCATCTTTGGAGTCTGATGTTGCAAAAAGAATGAAGTCTGGAGAGGGTTCTCAGGATCAATTCTTCAATCCTGATGTAGATGCATCTGAGGTACCACAAGAAGATCTTGTTACTGCTGATCTTTCTGCTGCTCCTGTCTCTGTTCCTGCTGAGTCATCTGTATCTGTTCCTATCCTCCAATATGGTCTAAGAACAAGGCAGAAGAGTCACTCTTTCCACTCTTCTTCTGTGGATATTTTTGAAGTGGATGATCATGATTTGATTAGGGTTGATTCTGAAAATGATTCAGAGGGTGATTCCATTCAGTCTTGGGGTCATATTGCTCATTGGGAGATTAGGTCTACTTCAGAAGGTGATGTCAATGTTTGGTTTTCTCTTGATGGGACAGTCAAATTCTTTACATTTCTGAGGGAGATCTTGAATAAGGTTGAAAGAAAAGATTTGGAGCATCTTTATGAGATTGTGGATAATCATTATCAATCTCATACTCCTACTGGGATTGGCCTATTGCTATGGGGAGATTTACAGGTCTTGATGAATGCATTGGATGGAGACAAGGCTAAATTGATATGGGGAAATCAATCTACCTGGAGAGTATTTTCTTGGAAGTTATATCCATCATCCAATGTTCATGTTGTAGAACTCATCTCTGGGAAGTTCTTGACTATGTTTGTGGATGTCATTTATCCATTATCTGAAGGAGTTTTGAAGAGAATGCTGTCTCAGAAGATTAGAGTGCCCAAGCATACAATTGGCAATGATCTCACTACAGCTGAACAATTGGTTAAATTCATCAAAGATCAACTAGTACCTAAAGGTTTATTAGCTTAAGGGGAGGATGATTCTTGTTGTTGTTGTATATTTTCTATCTTTCTATCTTTCTTTTGGTTTCTTTTCTTATTTTTCTTTCTTTTATTTTGGTGTGTTTCTTAGTTCAAAATAAATATATATATATATATATATATATATATATATATATTTTCTTTGTATATTTTGTGTGCTAATAAGTGGTTTTGAGCAACACCTTGCAGGTACAGTGTTGGTGTTTACACCTGCACAATAAATGGTGCTCAACTCACCATGTCTTGCAGACAAGAAAGAGTTGGCTCACCATGAGGGTACGGCTCTGGTGTGATTATCAAATCCGTTGATAGCTGTAATAGCTTGCTCAAAGCTATAGGGTACTTCAACTCACCCATGGTTCATTCCTGAGAGTTGAAAATGGTTCTCAATTCACCATGGATGTAACCCTTTATGGGATCCAAAGAATTGGCTAGTCCACAAAAGTATGGTTTGTGGTAAAGACACTTGGTATCCATATTTGGTATTCAATTCACCAAGGTTTGCTGTAACCTAAGAATTGACTAGTCCTGAGCAAACGGCTACAGGTAAAGACAAGTCAAATCCGTTTATAGTTGCTGATTTGCTAATAAATCAGATGGTTATCAGTGTACCATGGTCTAACACACCTAAACATTGGCTACTCCAGTAGTGATGGCTATTGGTAAAGAGACATCAAATCCATTAATTTTCAATGATTCACCTCTCACAGGAGTTAACACACCTGGATGTGATGAGAATAGTATGAAACTTAAGTGATTTGATGTACATATTGTCCAAGTAGCAGTCAAGTTCAAGTGAATGTCATGGTGACCAGTATACATGTTTTGAAGAAGATTTCCTATTCCTGCTGCACTATTGAAGTTGCTGCTGGATGCTATAGAGGCTGGAATCTTGCAAGTTAAGGATTTTGCTGGTTACTACTTATTGCTGCTGCTAAGTCGCAGTCCTCAAGCCTGAGAAGTTCAAAGCTCTATCACATTGGAATCTTGCAGGTTAACCTAGTCAACCTCAAGATTAGGGGAGGATTGTTAGGATCTCTGGGAAATAAGAGTTTCATTGTTGCTGCCGATAGTGTTAAGCTGGTTCCTGCCGATAGCTTTGGTTCCTGCTGAAATCTCATTGCTGCTGACAGTGTTATCTCGTTCCTACCGATGGTGTTATTGCTGCGGATAGTATTGTTAGTTATCCGTATATTTAGAATGTTTGTTAAGATTTATTTTTAGAAGAGATTGTTGTTTATCTCTACACACGTTTTCTTGTAGAACGGGTTAGGGTTAGGTCATCTTGTTAGTATAAAAGATAAACCCGTCTATGAGTTTATGTACGCCTTTAACGTTTTCAATATTCAATAAACAATTCTTAGTTCATAGTTTGATCCATAGAGGATCATTGTCGTTTAGAGTTTTCTTCTTTATTATACTTGCTGTTTGGTTTCCGCATAAACGCTTGTATAGCATACAGAGGTTCTTGGTTATACCAAGCTCAATCAAGCTCGAAGTACTCGATCCTACAATATGAAACATTGGCTTGCTTTCTACTAGAAAGTGGATTCCAAAGAGGCAAGATTGATCCAACTTTGTTCATCAAAAGAACAAAGAAAGATATCTTGCTAGTGCAGATTTATGTTGATGACATTATCTTTGGATCTACAAACCATGTCTTGTGTGTAGAATTTGAAAAACTTATGCATAGTAAGTTTGAAATGAGTTCCATGGGGGAACTTACTTTCTTTTTGGGTCTCCAAGTGAAACAATCCAAAGAAGGCATATTTATCAGCCAAGATAAGTATGTAGCAGAGATCCTAAGGAAATTTTAGTTTGCTGATTCTAAGGTTGCAAGTACACCAATGGATGCAGAAAAAGGGCTACTCAAGGATGCTGAAGGAGAAGATGTGGATTTGCACAATTATAGATCAATGATTGGGTCTTTGATGTACCTTACATCATCAAGACCAGATATCATGTTCTCAGTATGTGTATGTGCAAGGTTTCAAATACATCCAAAAGTCTCTCATCTCACAGCAATCAAAAGAATCTTTAGATATCTCAAGGGTCAACCTAGGTTGGGTCTTTGGTATCCAAGGGAATCATCTTTTGAATTGGTGGCTTATTCTGATAGTGACTATGCTGGTGCAACTCTAGACAGAAAATCCACAACTGGTGGATGTCAATTTCTTGGTTGCAGACTCATCTCTTGGCAATGCAAGAAACAAACAATGGTGGCCAACTCTACAACTGAAGCAGAATATGTTGCTGGTGCAAGTTGTTGTGGGCAAGTTCTTTGGATCCAAAATCAAATGCTTGACTATGGGTACAATTTTCTTAACACCATTATTTATATTGACAATAGCAGTACTATATGTATCATTAAAAACCCACTTCAACACTCAAAAACAAAACACATTGAAATCAGACACCATTTCATAAGGGATTGCAATGAGAAAAGGTTAATTCAAGTTGTTAAAATTGATTCTGAAAAGAATTATGCAGACCTTCTCACCAAAGCTTTTGATTTAGGTAGATTCAAATATCTTGTAGGAGGTATTGGAATGATAAATCTTTGAAAAACATGTGTTTTTGTACATAAAATTAACTGGTATTGGCTTTTAAACATGGTACTGCTAGTTGGTCAATAGGTACTGTCAGTTCATAATTGGTCCTGTTAGTATATAATTTGCTATGTTTTGTTCATATTGATGCTTAAATGTTTAAAATGCTATAGATCAAGTGCTTTGCACTTTGTTCTTTTGATTTGCAACTAACACATTTCAGGTTGATAACAAAACAAGAGATCTTTCAAACAAAAAGGGGAAACAAAAGTTATATTAATCTCAGGGGAGGTAACAATCTCAGGGGAGGAAATATTAGCCCAAAATGGAAGAAAAACCAATTTATGAATGAAAAAGACAAGAGCATACAAGATGATGCAAAGGTTGAAAAAGATAGAATTAGATCACATATCTAGAAGGGATGAAGCATTCCTAAAGGAGAAAGTTCTATCTAGATCAAACTAAGGAAAGTTTCAACTCAAAGGCATGCAATTAGATGATTTCACTTGTTGAACCAATCATCCAAGATACACAGCATCATTGCCTTTTTAATTTCCTCCATCCAAGGAAATTGCACCATCTTTAGGCCAATATGGCTTTTGGTATTCAGTTCACCAAGTTTTTACAAACTTAAGAGCTGGCTAGTCCATAAGCAAACGGCTTTTGGTAAAGACACATCAAATCCGTTGATGGTTGATAGTTTACCAAAAACTATATGGTTGTTAACTAACCATACTTAATTGTAAATAGTTAGCTAGTCCTTAAGCAAACGGCTTTTGGTAAAGACAACTCAAATCCGTTGATAGCTGGTAGTTTGCTAAAAACTATAAGGGATTTTTGAAAAACTTTCAAAGGTACTGGTAGTTCAAAAATTGGTACTGCTAGAGTAAAATGGTACTGCTAGATAGCCGTTGAGCCTGTCAGAAAAAGTTTTAGCCGTTGGGCCTGGTAGTTAAAATTAGCCGTTGGGGTAGTTATGTAAATTACTGATGATTATATTATATTATATTTCACATATAAAAGATATTTTTAACCGCCTTTACATTTACTTATTATAATCTTTCTTATTGTCGGTTAAAAGTAATTCTCAAATATCATCTTTCATCAGTCCTTATCATAATTCACATACACCTTTCATCTTCTACCAGTACCACCACAAAATCCCACCATCATATTCAAAATTTTCATTATGGATACCACATTTGTTCTAAACTTTGTCCAACGTCACAATCAATTAGCCTTTTTGGAAAAGTCAGAGGATAATGCCTCTTTTCATCAAGTAGTGGATTTTTTAAATGCTTCCTACATCAGGTTTGCTTTACTAGTCAACCCCACTATTTATGAATCTCAAATTTAACAATTTTGGAAATCAGCTAAAATTGAAACTTCTGAAAATGGGGAACAAAGGATTAAGGCCAAAGTGGATGGCAAACATTTGACTCTTACTGAGTCATCCATAAGAAGACATCTTCATTTGGATAATTCTGATGGTATTAGTCAGTTGCCAGATACTGAGATTTTTGAAAATTTGGAAAGAATGGGGTATCATGCTACTTCTACAAAACTCACTTTTCTAAAGAAGCATCTTACTCCACAATGGAGATTTTTGATTCACACAATCCTTCATTGTTTGAGCCAGAAGAAAACCTCTTGGGAGCAATTTAGTGGAAACATGGCTTCTGCTCTCATCTGCTTGGCTACAAACAGAAAATACAATTTTTCCAAACATATTTTTGAAGGATTGATTAAAAATGTGGATAGTGAAACAAAGTTTTTGATGTATCCAAGATTTCTTTCATCTATCATTGCAAAATCAAAACATTTGTTGCTTCCCCCACACACTCTTTATGAAACACCAAAACTTTCTCACAAAGTATTTTCAAAGATGAGAATTGGTTTCAGAGGGAAGAAATACCACTATTTGATGAAATGTTACCACAACATCCAAAAGAACCAACACCATCATCTGAATCACCATCATCAAGTTCTTCAACTGGTTACATCTCACCAACACATCAAACATCACCAATACCATCTCCAGTACCATCAGCAACACCACCAACATCATCACATCATGTATCACAAACCCAATCACCTCAGACAATGTAAGAACTAAAAGAGAAGGTGAAGCTCTTAGAAGATGCTCTTAAAAGTCAAAGCAAGAAATTTTCTGAGATCAACATCAAATTAGTCAAGAGGGTAAAGAAATTGGAGGGTGAAGTGAAGAAGCTAAAGGGTAAAAGATCTGCAAAGGTTGTTTTATCTAGTTCTTCAAGATCAGATGCTGATAGGTTAGGTCACTCTTCCAAAAAGGGGAGGATGGATAGTTCTGAAGATGAGGAGGAGGCTCAATTTGAATTCCATGAAGGAACTCAGGTTTATGATGAAGAGCCTGCTGGTGCAGGGCAAGAGCCTGCTAGGCCAGAGCAAGAGTCTGCTAGGATTGAGAGGCTATTGGCAATGGAGTACAAAGGGTCTGCTGAGAAAGTGTACAAAAGAAAGAGGGACTTAGAGCCTCAAGGAGATTTGTTTGTTCAAGGGAGGTTATTTATTGCTGATGAGCAATCCACTGCTCCATCCCAAGAACCAACTCCAAAGGATAAGGGCAAGAGCATTATGGTTGAAGATGAGCCAAAGCCCAAAAAAGAAGTTAAAGAAATCAGAGCAAGCACAGATTGCTAGAGATGAAGAAGAGGCCAAAAGAATTCATGAAGAAGAACAGCAGAAAGCATTTGAAGCCTCAAGACTGCTAACAGAGATGAAAGAGCAAAAAGATGCTGCTCAGACTCTTCTTGAAACTCAAATTGCTCAAGAAACTTTTGATGCACAGATGCAATGGATTATTGCTAATGATCCAATTGTGAAAGGCCAAGCATCAATAATAGTGAATGACAAGAATCTCAATTCTGATGAGAAAACACAGAGCTTGAATCTTTTATCAACAAGAAGTATAAAGAAGCAGCTCTGGCTAACATTTTTGAAAAGATGAAAGAAAGTGAGAAAAGAGGTTTTAAGGTAGGCAAATCATGGAAAGATCAAGTAACTTTTATGAAGAGATTTCTAAAAGGTCAAGCAAATTGGACTGATTATCAACTGAAGAAGAAATCTGCTGATGAAATCTACTTCTTGTATCTACAAGCCTACAAAAGTCTCTACTACAAAGTTCCATCTGATGCAAAGCCCTCTATGAAAAAGAAAGATGCTCAGAAGAAAGAAGAAGCAAAATTGGACTCAGAGCAAGTAAGTAAGATGTTAATTACTTTGCCAACTATCATACATGCTGATCCAATTAGCTGTAGATGCCCTATTATTGATTGGGAGATCAACCATGATAGATTAGGAAAGTCATGGAAAATAACAAGGGTTGGGGGTCAGTCTGCTATCTTCAAAAACTTTGAAAATCTAGTTAGAGCATGTGACAGAGCAGACTTAGAAGAATTGTGGAATCTAGTTCAAATTAAGCTAGACACAAATTCTAGTACTGATGTTAAGGAACAGGAACTATGGGTAGAATTCAATAGGATGTATGATCCTGATCCCAAAGATGTTCATTGGAAATTTCCCTATCATGATCCTTCAACAACATGGGAATTTCTAAGCCTTAGCAGTATTCATCATCTTTACACACAGAGTGGGATTGAACTCTTTATGTTGGCTGAGAAAGAGTATCTACTTAGTTATGAAGTTCTTACAACTATGATCTCCAAGAGATTAAGATGTGACAAAGATGAAGAGAATTCAGAAATTGTTCAAAATTTGCTGAGGAGCATATTTGAGCAATGTGAAAGAAAAAGGAAGAACAGAGAGTAAAGGTTTTTGGAAGAGTTCCCTCAAATCCTCAAGGTATGTATTTTATTCATCAGAAACTTGTGTATTTTAATGGAAATAACAAGTTTAGGGGAGGATTGTTGGGAATAAAATGTTCAAGTCAAAAGCCTGCCAGATATGTCAAAGAGCCTGCTAGTTGATTTTGAAGAGTATGAAGATGTACTAACAGTACCTTCTGGGTAGAAGGTACTGCTAGTTGATAAAGGTCCTGCCAAGCCTTATGTCAAGTTGATAGATATTTTGTAATAGATATTTAGTGGAATTATTAGTCTTTGTACATTGTTATACGTTATGTAGAAGTAGTTTAGTCTTCTGTGGTTCACAGAAGAATATTACAGAGTTGTACATTGGTAGTTGTATTTAATTGTAGGCTAGAATAGTCAAAGTATCTTATTATATTAAACCACTTGACAACTTGTAATAAGGGTACCTTATACTATAAAAGGTTCCCTTAGTCACTCCTTCATGCATGCATCTCTTCAACTAATAACCATAACCGAACAATCTCTCAAGTAACTTAGTTACTCATTTCAGTAATCCTTTTACAATCTAAGATTCAAGATTACTTTGTAATCCCGGTGATAGTTAGATCATCCGTATTATTTCATCAATAATATTGAATCGTTTTGTGTTAACTAAAGTTGTGTTCCATGTTCATTACAAACTCACGTTTACATAACTCACCACCTTTGTGTTCTTTTAAGTGTGTTGTAGTAGATTCCGCATACTAAACACATTCATACATAAATATCCCAAACACGTTACTAAGATTCACATCCCAAGTGTTTGAACGCAATCAACCTTTCCACAAGATTTCTTAAGACCATTTGGGTGTCCTGTTACTATCTTGAATACCATAGATCACTTGGGCAAGTTTGATGGCAAGGCTGATGAGAGATTCTTTGTTGGATACTCAATGAATAGCAAAGCATTTAGAGTGTTCAATAGTAGGACCAGGAAAGTGGAAGAGAACTTGCATGTTAGGTTTAGTGAGAGTACACCTAATGTTGCAGGGAGTGGACCAAACTGGCTTTTTGATATTGATTCACTAACCAAGACTATAAAATATGAGCCAGTTGTTGCAGGTGCAGAGTCTAACAATTTTGCAGGTACAAAAGCAAGTAATGATGCAGGTCAAGCAGGAAAGGAGACAAGACCTGACAAAGATTATATTTTGCTGCCTATTTGGACTACTGATCCAACCTTCTCAACCCAAGAGTCAAATAGTTCACAAGAAGATGAACCAAAAGATGATAAAGAAGATGGTGTAAAATATTCTAATGTTGATGAAGTTAATGAAGACAAGCAGACTGATGATCAAGAAAAGGATGATGTATCAGATGATGTTAACACTAGCAGTACTAACTCTATTAATACTGCTAAGCCAAGTGTTAATGCTGCCAATGAAGAAATTAACACTAGCAGTACTAATTCTGTTAATACTGCTACGCCAAGTGTTAATGTTGCTGACAAGGAAAGCATATCTTTTGATGATGATGACTATCCAGATGATCTAGACATGCCTAAATTGGAAGAAATCTATCCTGATACTGATGATGATGTACTTGGTGCAGAGGCTGACTTAACCAATATGGAAGATGTGGTACCTGTCAGTCCTATTCCAATTACAAGAGTTCACAAGAATCATCCTAAGGAACAAATTATTGGAGAGCCAAAATCTGATGTTCAAACAAGAAAAATGATAAAAGATTTGAATGAACAAGGTTTCTTTGTTAGATCCCTTCATCAAAGAAACAGTCACAAATACCTTCAAAACTGCTTGTTTGCATGTTTTCTATCACAAATAGAACCCAAGAATGCTCATAAAGCATTACAAGATCCAAGCTGGGTGGAAGCTATGCAAGAAGAGCTTCTGCAATCCAAGCTTCAAGAAGTTTGGACACTGGTAGATTTACCTAATGGGAAGAGGGAAATTGGTACTAAGTGGGTTTTTAGATGCAAAAAGGATATAAGAGGCATTGTGATTAGAAACAAGGGAAGGTTAGTAGCTCAAGGATACACTCAAGAAGAAGGTATTGATTATTTGCTCCAGTTGCAAGAATTGAAGCTATCAGATTATTCTTGGCTTATGCTTTATACAAAGACTTTGTAGTGTATCAAATGGATGTGAAAAGTGCTTTTCTGTATTGGACTATTGAAGAAGAAGTTTATGTCTCACAACCACCTAGTTTTGAAGATCCTAACTTTCCTGACAAGGTTTACAAGGTGGAGAAGGCACTGTATGGTTTTCATCAAGCTCCTAGAGCTTGGTATGACACATTGTCAACATACTTGTTGAATAATGGTTTTAGTAGAGGGAAGATAGATAAAACTTTGTTTATCAAAAGGCACAAAGATGATATCTTGTTAGTTCAAGTTTATGTTGATGATATCATCTTTGGATCAACAAACAAGGCTTTATGTGTTGAATTTGAAAAGCTTATGCATGAAAGATTTCAGTTGAGTTCATTAGGTGAACTTACATTCTTCTTAGGGTTACAAGTTAAGCAAAAGAAGGATGGCATATTTATCAATCTAGATAAGTATGTGGCTGAAATTTTGAAGAAATTTGGATTTACTGATGTGAAGCCTGCAAAGACAACTATGGAAACATCCAATCCTCTGCTCAAAGTTGAAGATGGTGAAGAAGTTGATGTTCATTTATACAGATCAATGATTGGCTCATTGATTTATCTTACAGCTTCAAGACCTGACATCATGTTTGCAGTGTGTGCTTGTGCAAGATATCAAGTCATACCAAAAGTTTCACATCTCAATGCTGTGAAGAGAATTTTTAGATACTTGAAAGGTCAACCTAAATTAGGCCTTTGTTATCCAAAAGATTCACCTTTTGACTTGGTAGCATACACTGATAGTGACTATGCTGGAGCTAGCTTGGATAGAAAATAAAAAACAGAAGGTTGTCAGTTTTTGGGGTGCAGGTTGATTTCATGGCAGTGCAAGAAACAAACTGTGGTTGCAAATTCCATAACTGAAGCTGAGTATGTGGCTGCTTCAAGTTGTTGTGGACAAGT
The DNA here is from genome assembly GCA_021014915.2 of Artemisia tridentata subsp. tridentata. Classification (NCBI taxonomy): domain Eukaryota; kingdom Viridiplantae; phylum Streptophyta; class Magnoliopsida; order Asterales; family Asteraceae; genus Artemisia; species Artemisia tridentata. The sequence continues at coordinate 35,795,774 of CP139501.1, forward strand.
GCTCTGAATTCAGAATCAATTGTTGGATTATGGGTATAATTTTATGCATACTAAAATATATATTGATAGTAGCAGTACTATGTGCATTATTAAAAATTCTGTTTATCACTCAAAAACAAAACATATTGAGATAAGACATCATTTTATAAGAGATTGTTATGAAAAGAAGTTAATTCAAATTGTTGAAATTCATATTGATAATAACGTTGTAGATTTGCTCACAAAATCTTTTGATGTGGGTAGATTTCAAATTTTGGTTGTCAGTATTGGAATGATAAATCTTTGAAAATTCTTATCTCTTTGTGTTTTTGTAATGTCTTGAAAGGGTTAGTACTGTTATTAGGTCAATAAATTATTTCTGCTGCTAAGGATACTTAGTGTTGCTAGTGTACTTAAAATTGTTGTGTTAATACTGCTAATTATACTTAGAACTGCTAGTTATATTTAGAACTGCTAGTTAATGCTACTAGTTTTTCTGAAACAACTGCTGAGTATAATTAGTTGGTGCAAAATGTTATTGCTTGTATTTTTCTTGGTTTTGGACTAACATTTGCAGGTTAAGCAAGTGATATGATTGGTGTTGATGGAGTGTGAGAAGCAAAGTGGTAATTTGTTTGTTGTGGTGCATCTGATTAATGATAGAATGGATTTGAGTATCTCTTGACAAAGGTTTACACCTGAGTTAGGAAGTTCTTTAAAGTCTTTTCTTGAAATCAATCTATTTTGAATCATGAATAGATGGCATAGTTAGTCAAATAGTAACTGCATTAACTCACTCTTTACCATTTTATACTTTCTTTAGTATAATGAGTTAGTCTAAGGACATCTGGTATTAAGAACAGCGAGCAAAAGTGAATCTAATGCATTTGTGTTAGAGGCAACACCTGCCACGAGCTGGAAACCCTATCAAGAAAGCTCTTTTAATGAGTTTATCTTATCACAGGCAGTATTTATACTGATATTAATGGTTCTCACACAACCAGAGGTTAAATGCAACTGAAAAAGATTAAGTGTCTTCCTTTACACTTAACCCCTTCAAAATAATTGAGAGCAGTATTGTTTTTAAAGATATTGGGAAAGTACTGCTGGGTAAAATTTTATTTGGTTAAAAGTTAATGCTGCTAAATCTAACTTAGTGCTGCTAGGTTTCTATTGCTAGGGTTGGAAGTGCAGGGTATGTTTGCGTAACTTTTTAATTAAAGGGTATAGATCCCCAATTGCATCACACAATCAGTTTCACGCGTACATAATACACTCTCATCCAAGCCCTAATCAAGTTTTAATCGTCAAATCTAAAAACCCCCAAATTAAATCATCATGTCGCACCTAACTTTTACCGAACCACACAATAATGTTGCATTTTTAGAAAAGTCCAATGAGTCTATAGATTTTACTGAAATCATTGATTTCCTTAATGCAAGCTATATTAAGTTTACTTTAACAGTAAAACCTATTATATACACTTCCAATATTATCCAGTTTTGGTCATCTGCTAAGGTCAAAACTAATAATGGGGAAGTACAAATCCATGCCCTTGTAGATGGTCAAAACTATTAGAAGAGATCTTCTTCTAGGAGATGTTAATGGAATTGAGAATCTTCCAAATACTACAATTTTTGAAAAACTTTCACTGATGGGATATGAGAGAAAAACTGATGCTTTAAAATTTCACAAAGGAAACTTCTCTCATCAGTGGAAATTCTTAATCCATACTGTCTTAGTGTGTCTAAGTCCAAAGACCACTGGTTGGAACGAATTTAGTAGTAATTTAGCATCTGCTATAATTTGTTTGGCTGAAAATAATCAAATAATTAATTTGTCTAAATTAATTTTTGACAGTTTGGTTAAGAACTTGGATAGTTCTTCAAGTAAATATTTTATCTATCCAAGGTTTTTGCAACTCTTTTTGGACAACAAATTTGTAAATAAGAAAAGTCATAAAAGAGTTTATCCCACTCCTTCTCTTACTAAAAAGGTTTTTACTAATATGAGGAGGGATGAAAAAGATTTTTCAGTTAAAGTTACACCTTTGTTTCCAACAATGGTGGCACTAGCCCAAACCCAAATGGGTGAAGGTTCAGCAATCCCAGCTGTTACCTATCACACACCCACACTTTTGGCAACATCTTCATAACAACCCAAAAAGACCTATAAACGTAGGACTCACACAAAGAACACTGAGCTACCTCAGGCTAGTGGTTCTGCACCCAATGTTGCAGATGAGGCTGTCACTGGTGTAGAGAGTGACATGTTGGTAAGGGCTGCCACTACTGTGACTAGCTTAGAAGCAGCACAGGCCAGTGGTAACATCAATAAGACCCAAGCCAAGACAACTTCTAATGAGTCAGGTCTTCTTGGAACTGATTTAGGTGAAGGACCCAGTCACCTGGAAACTATGGGGGGTTCAGATGCTCAACCTATGGTTGAGACTGAGCTTAATATTTTCAATGATCCACCTCTCTGGCTAGGTAACACAAGCCGAAGTGGTGAGTATAGAATTGAACTTCTCAATGAATTGATAGACACATGTACCAGGCTATCTACACAAGTTCTTGATATTCAAAACCTAGCTGCTTCTCAAGGAGGTATAATCAAAGCTCAAGGAGGTGAAATCATGGCTTTGAAGAGAAGGGTTAGATATTTAGAAGGCATCAAGAGATCAAGAACTCCAAAACTTAAGGTTATATCTTCTGAAGCTCAAAAGGATGCTCCCAAACAGGGGGGAATGAAAGCAAAGCTTCAGGGGAGGCAAAGGATGTTGAGAGTGCTAGTGCAGAGAGTGTAGAAATGGATTTTGTGGTTGCTGACAATCAAGGGAAAGTTGTGGTTATTGATTGCTATGTGGCTAAAGGGGATAGTGCTGCTGGTCAAGAAGTTATTGCTGCTAGTGAGCCACTTACTGCTGCTAGTACTAAAGATAGTGTTGCTACACCAGAGGTTACTACTGCTACTAGTGTACTAACAGAACTGAAGACTTCAAAACCAATAACCAAAGGTGTTATCATAAAGGAGCCATCTTCAAAACCACAAGCTACACAATCAACTTCACAGGTTAAAGGCAAAAGGAAAGGAAAACTTATTGAAGAGCCTGTGGAGAAGCCACTATCTAAAGAAAAGCAACTGCAACTTGATGTTGAGGTTGCAGAGAACTTAGCAAAAGAGTTTGAAGCAGAGAACAAGAGAATTTTGGAACAGAGAAGAATAACTACAGAGAAAGATGCTAAAAATGCAGAGTTGATTGCTGCATGGGATGAAGAAAGAGCTCAAGTTGATGCTGATTAGGAGCTTGCTTAGAAACTTCAACAAGAAGAGCAAGATCAGTATTCAATTGATGAAAGAGCTAGGATGTTAAAGGAACTTATTGATGAAAGAAAAAAGTTCTATGCAGCCAAGAAGAATAAGCCACCCACTAAAGCACAAAGAAGATCTTTCATGTATGCATATTTGAAGAACATGGACAATTGGCAACAAAAGAAGTTATCACAGTTGGATGATAGCAGAATTGAAGAGTTATATACAATTTCCAAAAGAAAGATTGAAAGCTTTGTGAACACTGAATGTGGTGAAGGGCACTGAGGAAAGAAAAGAAGAGAGCTTAAGTTCTAAAAGAGCAGGTGACAAGTTGGAAAAGAAAAGCAGTAAAAAGAAGAAGTCTGAGCATAAAGCAGAGCAAGAGCAGACTGAGCAAGCTGATGATGATGTAGAACAAATTTAAGCTCACACAGAACCTGCATTAGTACCTGAAGATATAGCCATGGATGCAGAGCCTCTAAGTGTTAAACAACCCATTGTTGATTTCAAGTCAGGATTACATGGGAAAACAGCATACACTGGTACGAAAAGTGGTATTGGTCACTCCAAAATTGTGTGACGATATGCATATAGTCACACGTTTTTTTTGGTGTGTGTCACCAAAATTCGCGCCACCGTAGGTGGCATATGGTGACATTGTTTAGTTTGTGGCCTTTTTCATTGAAAAAGAGTGACCAAAATCCGAATATGTGTGACAAATTATGCACAAGTTTAGTTGGATTAATCAGTATCAGTGACCGTAAACACTTTATAGTCACACGAATGTTTTTTTAGAGTAACTATTGTTCGTCCTTTGGCCACATAAATATATAATATATGTGACATTTGAGATGATTTATTCAAATAAATGTGTATTTTGTGTGACTATTTCTCGTCCTGTGGCCACATGAATATATAATAAATGCGACATTTGTGATGATTTAGTCACACATCGTGTGTTGTTTTTTTGGAGTTAGTCACATACAATTTAAAAAAACAGTGGCTAAAAGTGTTAATAAGTGGGCCATATGCTTTTTTAAATCAAGTAAAAGTGTATTTTGTGTGACTATTGTTCATCCAATGGCCAAGTGAATTTTATGTTTGTGTGGCCTTTTATAATATTTAGTCACACAAAGCATGTTTGTTTTGGGTATTTAGTCACATACAATTAAGAATAAAGTGGCCAAAAGTGTTAATAAGTGTGACCATATACTGTTTAAAGTGAAGAAATGTGTATTTTGTTTGACTATTGATCATCCAATGGCCACATGATTTTTTTTGTGGCATTTTGTAATATTTAGTCACACGAAGCATGTTTGTTTTGGGTATTTAATCACATACAATTAAGCATAAAGTGACCAAAATTATTAATAATTGTGACTATATGCTGTTTAAAGTGAAGAAATTTGTATTTTGTGTGACTATTGATCATCCAATTGCTGCATGAATTTTTTTTTGTGTGGCCTTTTGTAATATTTAGTCACACAACGAATTAAGCAAACAATGACCAAAAGTGTTAATAAATGTGACTGTATGCATCTTTTAGTCACATTTAAGAAATCAATATATATCAAAACAAATTCAAATATATATCAAAACAAATTCAAATATAATAAAATTGGAATGTATATAACTGAAACAAATATAAAATTCGTATATAACTCTATACCCTAGGACCTCCTTTTATACACCAAGGAGTCCTAGTCGGCTTACAATACTTTCCTAAGTATCTATAATCTTTTCCATAAACAACTAATACATATCATATAAGCAGTACTAACTATATGAACCAACAGTACTAACTTATAACTAACAGTTGTAACTAATACACTAGCAGTATTAACTTCAAGCAGTCTTAATCTCTGAGCAGTCTTAACTTTGTACTAGAAGTACTAACTTTCACTAGCAGTAGTAACTTTTGTACTAATCTCATCATCTGGATGTCTCTGTTTTAATTAGAAAAGACAAAAGTTAGAAGCATTTAAGAGATAAGCAAAAAGTTACCAAGATCCGACGGAAAAAGCGGTCTGATGTGTCATCTGCTTCCAAATACCCATTTTGCTGTAGTTGTAGAACAAAACGAGCAGACAGTTGATCGTTCACACCAGGTAGTTCATATATCCGGTACCATTCAGCAAATAGCTGAGTAACCTGTTAAAAACGGAAGTTGCATGCTTAGTTCTTTAGACTCGTAACAACAAATTTGGGTGGAACGAAACTTAGACAAATTTGATACATCTGTAGATTACAAAAAAAAACTGTATGATGAAGGAAAAGGAACATAAGCCTCAGAATCATACTGGAGCACATGTCAATTGAACTGAAGTTGGTTACAAAAAAGAATTGAATCACCTATTTTTACATCTGAAGTTTTGAACTACCAAAGTTGTGACAGATTAGCCTATGCACTTACAGTGTATCACATAGGAGGCTAGCTTTGGAATCATTCGAGACAGTCAGTTGTGGAAATATATGGTTACAGTTAACAGGTTTAGATATTTGCTCTGCTTGTTTGTATCTGCATGGCCCTTGGGTGTTGGTGTTGTGGCTCATCATCTGCCCTCTTTGAGGGATCTTCACTACAGCTAGTACCACCAGGAGAACCCTCGTGTGATTGCCTTGAGATGTTATTCCATTCGTCCTGCATTCCATGAAACCTTTTTTTAGCAGCAATTTTCGCTAAACTACAGCTAGAAGCCTAGAACCATTAAAAAAAGAATAAGCAAGAAATCACAAGGACATTTCATGGAACCCTAACGACTTAAACTTTGTGTTATGGGTTGCCAAACCTTGCAAAACTATCGTCAGGACTAAACGACACATATGATCGACCATGTTTTTTAACCATAAATACTTGTATACAACGAGCATGGAGTTAGTAATATCAGTAGACTGTATTATGCTGATGTGATCCAGGTACTTGTGCAATTTTACACCACCAAAGTATTAAAAACGATAAATTATGATCTGAGTTATTTATAAAAATTAATTACGTACCTTTGCTAAGATTGCGAAGTTGTGTTTCGATGTTGCCAAGGAAGACCGTAGCTTCATCAAAAGGCCTCACGAGATCTACTTGGCCAGTATATGACAGAAAGGTTCCTGCATATAGTAAATATTGAAACAAGTTCAAAACATTATCGTAGCAAGTTCATTAATTCTTAATATAGTTGAAAGTATATATTGTGACAGAAAAAAAATAAAAAATAAAAAAGATGATTCGTTGAAGTAACCAAAAAAAAGATCTAGTATCGAGACGGACCATGAACACGTCAAGCTCGGGATCAACTCCAAAGCAAGTAAAGCCCATAGTACTGTTTCGTTTACGACAAACCTTGAGATTTCCTGATATTGGAGAAGCATGCAAGTGACTATGGAGCCATCTTCTTGTTTTCATGTGTTGTAATCGAATGATGCTGCCACTTTTTATACTGTCTCCCTATTTTGCTGAAGTGTCTGGCACGGGCCTCACAATCTGATTTGTAAGAGTTCAATTTTAGGCAAAAATCAGGAGTCACGACTATGTTATGTAACTATAATTATATCGCTCAAACATATGAAATGGATATGAACATACCCAGTAACTATTGGCATCATCAACATTAGGAAAACCAGTAACAGATTGTTGCCCACTGCCTGATCCATATGGCACATCGTGTGATTGCAGTCTGAATCGCGTCTTTTCATCCATCAGCTTGAGCGCCGACCCATAAGTAATCTAGCATTTATAAAGTTGCACAAGAAGTGAGCATAAATGGGTAACATAAATAAACAATAAAAGAAAAATGAGCCAAAGAAAAATGAATCTGGTTGCCTTTTTCTTACTCGCTATATTACTAGTACAGTAGTTTTTATGTTTTAGAAGAAAAACCCAAGGTTCTTATGCAGCTAGTGTCTACTATAATCTACTCCTAGTTAAACCATATTCAACTATTTATAGCATGTTTTCTATTCCTTAATGTTGGATATTAGTGGTCAATATTGAATTTTCTTTTCATGGTAATTTCCGAGCATTGCATCCTAAAGACTCCTTTTTATTACAGTAAATTGACTAAAACAGCTTACTATGAAAAGTAAAACAAACAGAAAGTGTATATCTCAAACAAATGTTCCTGTAACACTAGGTAAAACAAGTACCAAATTAGCTAAATCCCAACATAGAAATATTTCAAGTCACATTTGGCTAGCCTTTTGAAACAATAGCAACTTATGCGACTATATTTCAAACCATATCAGACTAAAACAATTCATTTTCTGTACGGGTCAAGTTGGGTTGACCCACATGGCTAAATACATTTGTTTGTCCATTATTTTTGTGTAATAAATACAACAACGACATCAACTCATGTACTAAATATAAACGAGTCTGAATTTTATACAAAACCTCATAAATTATACAAAAATATGAACGAGTCGATTTTTCATAACCTTGTAAATACGGGTACGCTCCTGGTCCATTGGTGATATTCTTATTGATCTCTCCGAGAATTCGCCTCTGTCCACTTCCCGCCTTTAGCCCTCCTCCTACTACACCTAAAAAAACATCAAATTCAAAAATTAAACTCCGATTTATAATCACTCATACTTTATATCAAACACTTAAACTGCACAAATCTTCATTCGACTCACCCTGCGATTTCGTAACACGATTCACACCCTGCATATTCTTTTTCAATTCAGCCATCTCACACTGTTCAAGTGTGCGACATATATTTGTCACTTTTAAATACATATCGTGACTAATGCTTCAAACTTACTTTTCAGTTGTCACACATTTCAAATTCATATGTGGCTAAATATTCAGCAAAAAATAACAGTCACTTTTAAATAATGTATGACAAACTTGACTATATGATTTAGCCACATACACAATTACTTCATGTGACCATATATGGATTTTGGTCACACTGTTCAATTGTGTGACATATATTTGTCACATATGTATATGTATAGTGTGACTAATGTTTCAAACTTATTTGTATCTGTCACACATCCTAAATTATAAGTGACTAAATAATCAAAAAAAAATTACCAATTACCTCTAGTCATATAAATATTCAAATGTGTGACAATAAAATTCCTAAATGGTCACACAAGTCGGATCAAGTGTGGCTGTTTATTTTATTCTGGTACATTTAGTCACATAAATATCTGACTGTGTGGCCGTTCAAAAAACAGCATGTGTGACGAAATCCCAAATTTGTACTAGTGATATTGGGATATCAAGAGGGCTGATGGTTCATCTTTGAGGTTTGTGAGCTTTCTACAAATGGTTCATCACTTTGACAGAGAAGATATGGTGACTTCATAGAGGCTATACAAATAAAGGTTTGGTTATGACAAACCAGAACAAATCTATGATAGAGTCATCTGGGATTACTTGAAAATGATGTTTGAACCACATCATGAGGATGAAGTATGGAGAAGTCTAAGGCATAACACAGTCCTTGAATGGAATATTTATTAGAGTTGTGGAGTTCATTATTTGGCTGCACATGGGCTAATAATCTACATGCTTGTAGAAAAGGACTATCCTTTAGCTTTTCATAAGGATATTTTACATCAGATGCTGTATAGGAAGAAAAGACTTCAACTTCAGTATCCTTATGATGAAATGGCTTATCAGTTGCTCAAGAAGATGGAAAAGTATCTAGGACCCAAGGACAAGCCACAGAATTAATTGTTTGGGATCATCCTCTTAGTGTTTGTTCAAGCTTAGATAGAAACTTGATGATTATGGAGGAAAATATCAAGTTTAGGTGAGGATTGTTGGGTTTTAGAGCTGCTGCTACTTGTTTGGTTAATACTGCTGATGGAAATTGCTCTAAGTAATTGTTGCTGCTAGTACTAAAGGTTACAACTGCTTGTGTATTTTACTACTGCTAGTGTTGCTGAAGATGTTCAAGAAAATACACCAAGTGGTTACTACTGCTAGACAACAAGTTACAAGTGCTAGTTCAGAGTTACAACTGCTTACAGAGTTTCAGCTGCTGATGAACTTGAAGAAAAATACTCTAAGTGTTTTAATGCTGCTAAAAGAAAAGTTAGTACTGCTAGTACAAACTTACTACTGCTGAAGAGTTTATGCTGCTAGAGTTAGAGTTAAGACTGCTAGAGTGTATAGTTAGTACTGCTTATGAGATAAACATGTATAGTTGGTTAGATAAATATAGAAAAGATTCTTTTAAGATTTATCTTGTATAGCAAGCAATTGTAAGCTGACTAGGACTCCTTAGTCTATAAAAGGTGGTCCTAGGGGATAGAGATAGATACGTAATTCTTTAGAAAACTTCAAGGTTGTATACCCTAATACTTAAGAGTATTCGTATTATTAATAATATTGAAGTGATTTGTTTGATATTGTTTGTTAAGTTCTTCTTAAGATTAAAGTTTAGATTCCGCATAAACTTTAATACAATATAAGACAGTTTCTACATTAGTTATATTGAATCTATTCAATATTACTTAAACCTTTACAAGCTAAAGGATTCGATCAAGTGCTCAACTGGGATCAACACTTGTGATTTAGAAGTTGTGATCTAGAAGAACCTGTTTAGACTCAAGGCTGTTCTGATCTTACTAAAGACATGGAGTCAGAATCTACACACATGATTACTGCTTCAAAGGTGCCAATGCTCAAGTCTGGAGAGTATGAGCTATGGAGAATGAGAATAGAGCAGTATATTCAGATGGTTGATTACTCTATGTGGGAAGTAATAGAGACTGGGAATACTTTACTTAAAATAAAAAAATTTGATGATGGTATTGTCACTATCTTGCCTATTAAAACTGCTGAAGACAAGGCACAAAGAAGACTGGAAGTTAAGGCAAGAAGCACTCTCATGATGGGCATCCCTAATGACCATCAGTTGACTTTTAATCACATCAAGGATGCTAAATTGTTGTTAGAAGCAATTAAGAAAAGGTTTGGAGGGAATGCTGCTACCAAGAAGACCAGGAAGAACCTTTTGAAGTAACAATATGAGAATTTTGCTGCTCCAAGTTCTGAGAACCTTGATCAGACCTTTGACAGACTTCAGAAACTTATTAGTCAACTAGCACTTATGGAAGTAACAATTCTTCAAGATGATATAAATCAAAAGTTTCTAAGAAGCTTGTCACCAGAGTGGAATACACATACTGTGGTGTGGAGAAACAAGGCTGATCTTGATACAATGAGTTTAGATGATCTGTATAATAATCTTAAAGTGTATAAACCTGAAGTCAAAGGGTCATCTAGCTCATCCTCAAGCACAAAAAACTTAGCATTTGTGTCCTCCTCCAATAACAATTCTGGTAGTACTAATGAAGCAGTTAATATTGCTCATGGAGTTAGTACTGCTGGCACACAAGTTAATGTTGTTGGGTCTGCAACCCTTGATAACTTGAGTGATGTTGTTATCTATGCTTTCTTAGCTGGTCAATCTACTAGTCCTCAGATTATGCATGAAGATTTGGAACAGATTCGTCTAGATGTTCTTGAAGAGATGGACTTGAAGTGGCAGATGGCAATGTTGAAAATGAGGGCAAGGAGATTTTTGAAGAAGATAGGAAGAAAACTCAAGGTCAATGGGCAGGATAACATGGGTTTTGATAAATCCAAGATTGAATGCTTCAACTGTCACAGGAAGGGGCACTTTGCAAGAGAATGCAGGGCACCAAGGAGCCAAGACTAGAAGAATGGAGAGAGCTCAAGGAAAGCTGTGTCTGAGGAACCTAAGACTTCTACAGCTTTGGTGTCTTGTGATGGTTTGGGTGGATATGATTGGAGTGATCAAGCAGCTGAAGGACCAAAATATCTAATGTTTCTGGTTGTTCTTATAAATCTTGTTTAGATACTATTGAGGAACTTAAGTCTAGGAATGAAAAACTAATAGAAGATGTAAGGAAGCTAGAGTTAGATAATTTAGGCTATAAAGTAGGCTTAAAATCTTTTGAGCAAAGACTTGAATTCTTTAAACAGAATGAGTCAGAGTATGTGGAGAAAGTTAATGTTCTTGGAAGTAAGCTTTATGTTAAAGAGAATGTCATTAATGAACTTACTAAAAGGTTAGAAAAGGCTCAAAAAGAAAAAGATGCAGCTTATCAGGAAAAAGAAAAACATCAAGTTAAAGTAAATAAGCTTGAATTTGCATCTGAATGTGTAAATAAGACAATTGAGTGTCAACTTATGAGGAGAGGTAGTGGTATAGGTTATAATGAAGTTCCTCCTTTAATAACAGGAAAGTATGTACCTCCTATACCTAAATTATCTTGTTTAATTGAGTCTGATGATAAGCCTTTAGTTTAGAATAGTAAGTCTAATGAGGAGAAACCTAAGGTTGAATAGACAAATACTGATGCACCTATCATTGAAGATTGGGTGTCTGATGATGGTCTGGAACAGATTAAGTTTGTCAAACCTAGGTTTGGTGATAAAGTGTCTAGGAAAATTGTTGAATACACTGAGCAACCTAGGGAGTACACTAACAGGCCTAGAAGTAACCAGAGGAATTGGAATAACATGATATCTCAAAGGTTAGGGAGTGACTTTGAGATGTTTAACAAGGCTTGTTATCACTGTGGTAGTTTTGAACATTTACATGAAAATTGTTTTTACTATTAAAAGCCTGTTTGGAACTATGCTAGGAGGGTGAATCATCAAAGTTATTCTAAACATACTCACCCAAATGCAAAAAGAAATATGGTTCCAAGAGCAATGTTAATGAAATCTAGGTATGTATCAGTTAATACTGCAAAGCAAAATATTTTTAAACTAGCAGTATTAACTAATACTGCTAGATCAGTTAGTAATGCTTTCACAAAAAGGACAGTGAATGGTGCTAAACAATTGTCAAAGTTTTCAAAAAGAACACATTCAACTGAATATAGACCCTTTCAAAAGAATACAACATTTAGTACTGCTAAGGCAAAAATAGTAGTTTCTATTGCTAAGCCAAAAGTAGTAACTAATATTGCTTTGGGAAATCATTTTTATGATGTTAAGGCCTCAGCTTGTTGGGTTTGGAAACCAAAAGTTAAAGTTTTAGATCATGTTTTTAGAAACAGCAGTGCATCAATAGTTTTAAAGAAATACAATTATATTGATGCACAAGGCAGATCCAAGTCAGTAATGGCTTCAAAGAGAAACTAATTTTCTTACTTTATGTACAGGGCAATCCACAGGTGGAATTAGAGGATAAAGGAGTATTTGACAGTGAATGCTCAAGGCACATGACTGGAAGCATGTCCTATCTTAAAGATTTTGAAGAAATTGATGGAGGATATGTTGCTTTTGGGAGTAATTCCAAAGGAGGGAAAATCACAGGCAAATGTATAATAAAAACTGGTAAATTAGATTTTGATCATGTGTACTTTGTAAAAGAGCTTAAGTTTAATCTCTTTAGTGTCTCACAAATGTGTGACAAAAAGAACAGTGTTCTTTTTACTGACACTGAATGTTTTGTCTTGTCTCCTGACTTTAAGTTGACTAATGAAAGTCATGTTTTGCTTAAGGTTCCTAAAACAGATAACATATATAGTGTTGATTTAAAGAATATGGTTCCCAAAGGAGGTTTGACTTGTCTCTTTAAAAGGCCACATCTGATGAATCTAAGCTTTTACATAGAAGGCTTGGACATTTAAATTTCAAAACAATAAATAAATTGGTTAAGGGAAACCTTATAAGAGGATTACCTTCAAAAGTTTTTGAAAATACTGAAATCTGTGTTGCTTGTCAGAAGGGAAAACAACACATAGCTTCTTATAAGACCAAAGCAGTGAACTCTATAAGTCAGCCTTTACATATGTTGCACATGGATTTATTTGGACCAACATTTGTGAAAAGTTTAATGAAAAAGATGTTTTGCCTAGTTGTCACAGATGATTATAGTAGGTTTACTTGGGTTTTCTTTTTAGCAACTAAGGATGAAACCAGTGGCATTCTTAAGGCTTTCATAACCAGGACAGAAAACCTAGTAAATCATAAGGTTAAAGTAATATGATATGACAATGGAACTGAGTTCAAGAATAGGGATATGAACCAGTTTTGTGAGTTGAAAGGTATTGAGAGACAGTATAGTGTAGCTAGAATTCCTCAACAAAATGGTGTTGCTGAGAGGAAGAATAGGACACTAATTGAGGCTGCTAGAACAATGTTAGCTGATTCTAAATTACCTACTACTTTTTGGGCTCAAGCAGTCAACACTGCTTGCTATGTGTAGAATAGAAGTAAAGTAGTTAAGCCTCACAACAAGACCCCTTATGAACTTTTACATGGTATAAAACCATTGCTAGATTTCTTAAGACCATTTGGGTGTCATGTTACTATCTAAAATACCATAGATCACTTAGGCAAGTTTGATGGCAAAGCTGATGAAGGTTTCTTTGTTGGATACTCAATGAATAGCAAAGCTTTTAGAGTGTTCAATAGTAGGACCAGGAAAGTGGAAGAGAACTTGCATGTTAGGTTTAGTGAGAGTACACCTAATGTTGCAGGAAGTGGACCAAACTGGTTGTTTGATATTGATTCACTAACCAAGACAATGAATTATGAGCCAGTTGTTGTAGGTATACAATCTAATGATCGAGTATGCAGGTACAAAAGCTAATACTGATGCAGGTACACAAGCTAGAAAGGAGACTGAACCTGCAAAAAAGTACATTTTGCTACCCATATGGACTGCAAATCCACCTTTCTCAACCAAAGAGTCAAAGAGTTCACAAGAAGATGATCTTGATGAAGATCCAAAAGATGCTAAAGAAGATGGTGTAAAATCTTCAGATGATGATAAAGTGGTTAATGAAGGAAAGCGTACTGATGAACATGTAAAGGATGATGTATCAGATAATGCTGCCAATGAAGAAATTAACACTAGCAGTACTAACTCTGTTAATACTGCTAAGCCAAGTGTTAATGTTTCTGATAAGTAAGGCTTTACTTTTGATGAGGTGAATATCCACATGATCCAAACATGCCTCCATTGGAAGAAATATATCATGATATTGATGATGATGATGATGTACTTGGTGCAGAGGCTGACATAACTAATATGGAAGATGAAGTTCCTGTCAGTCCTATTCCAACTACCATAATTCACAAGTATCATCCTAAGGAACAAATCATTGGAGAGCCACAATCTGCTGTTCAAACAAGAAACATGACAAAAGGCTTGAAGGAACAAGGTTTCTTTGCTAGATCCTTTCATCAAAGAAACAGTCACAAAGACCTTCAAAACTATTTGTTTGCTTATTTTCTATCTCAAATAGAACCCAAGAATGCTCATAAAGCATTACAGGATCCAAGCTGGGTGGAGGCTATGCAAGAAGAGCTTCTACAATTCAAGCTTCAAGAATTTTGGACTCTGGTAAATTTGCCTAATGGGAAGAGGGCAATTGGTACTAAGTAGGTTTTCAGATGCAAAAAGGATGAAAGAGGCATTGTGATTAGAAACAAGGCAAGATTAGTAGCTCAAGGATACACTCAAGAAGAAGGTATTGATTATGATGAAGTATTTGCTCCAGTTGCAAGAATTGAAGCTATAAGCTTATTCTTGGCTTATGCTTCATACAAAGACTTTGTAGTGTATCAAATGGATGTGAAGAGTTCTTTTCTATATGGGACAATTGATGAAGAAGTTTGTGTCTCTCAACCACCTGGTTTTGAAGATCCTAATTTTCCTGACAAGGTTTACAAGGTGGAGAAAGCACTTTATGGTTTACATCAAGCTCCTAGAGCTTGGTATGATACATTGTCAAAATATTTGTTGGACAATGGTTTTAGTAGAGGGAAGATTGATAAAACTTTGTTTATAAGAAGGCACAAAGATGATATCTTGTTAGTTCAAGTTTATGTTGATGATATTATCTTTGGATCAACAAACAAGGTGTTATGTGTTGAATTTGAGAAGCTAATGCATGAAAGATTTCAGATGAGTTCAATGTGTGAACTTACATTCTTCTTAGGGTTACAAGTCAAGCAAAAGGAGGATGGCATATTTATCAGTCAAGATAAGTATGTAGCTAAAATTTTGAAGAAGTTTGGGTTTACTAATGTGAAGCCTGCAAAGACAACAATGGAAACTTCCAATCCCCTGCTCAAAGATGAAGATGGTGAAGAAATTGATGTCCATTTACATAGATCAATGATTGGCTCATTGATGTATCTTACAGCTTCAAGACCTGAAATTATGTTTGCAGTGTGTGCCTGTGCCAGATATCAAGTTACACCAAAAGTTTCACATCTAAATGTTGTGAAGAGAATTTTTAGATACTTGAAAGGTCAACCCAAATTGGGCCTTTGGTATCCAAAAGATTCACCTTTTGATCTGGTTGCATACACTGATAGTGATTATGCTGGAGCTAGTTTGGATAAAAAATCAACAACAGGAGGTTGTCAATTTCTAGGATGCAGGTTGATTTCGTGGCAGTGCAAGAAACAAACTGTGGTTGCAAATTCCACAACTGAAGCTGAGTATGTGGCTGCTTCAAGTTGCTGTAGACAAGTGCTCTGGATTCAGAATCAATTGCTGGATTATGGGTACAATTTTATGCATACAAATATATATATTGATAATGGCAGTACTATGTGCATTATTAGAAATCCTGTTTATTACACAAAAACAAAAAATAATGAGATAAGACATCATTTTATAAGAGATT
The DNA here is from genome assembly GCA_021014915.2 of Artemisia tridentata subsp. tridentata. NCBI lineage: Eukaryota > Viridiplantae > Streptophyta > Magnoliopsida > Asterales > Asteraceae > Artemisia > Artemisia tridentata. The sequence goes on from CP139501.1 coordinate 35,811,704, forward strand.
GTTTTAAAAAGAAATTAATTCAAATTGTTAAAATTCATACTGATAATCATGTTGCAGATTTGCTCACAAAAGCTTTTGATGTGGGTGGATTTCAATTTTTGGTTGTCAGTATTGGAATGATAAATCTTTGAAAATTCTTATCTCTTTGTGTTTTTGTAAAGTTTTGCTAGGATTAGTACTGTTATTAGGTCAATAAATTGTTTTTGCTGCTAAGTATACTTAGTGTTGTTAGTTTACTTAAAACTGATGTGTCAATGTTGCCAGTTATACTTAGTACTGCTAAGTATAATTGATGATGTGCTTATTGTAAATTGTGTTATGTTTGTGGTTTTGTGTTTTTGGGACTGGTCTTTTGCAGGATAAGCTGAGAAAAGTGTTGGAGTGTTGCTTAATAAGCTGTTAGGAGTGGACATTGAGTTCATGCTGTTAGGCATAAGTTAGTGCTGCTAAGTCAACTTAGTGCTGCTAGGTTTCTGTTGCTATGTTTCAAAGTACAGGGTACTGTTTTAGAAATATGAACGATTAAGAGCTTATATCCTTCAATCATTCACACATGTGTTTTTATCCTATCAAAACTCTCTCAAACATAAACCCTAATTCCTTTTTATCCATTAATTGTAAAATCAAGCAAAACTCTACCAAAATTTTTCAAAATTCACAATGTCAACTCTGTCTTTTGCAAACCAACATAACATGATTGCATTTTTGCAAAAACCCAAAGAAAGTGAAGGTTTTACTGAAATCATTGATTTTCTTAATGCTACTCATATCAAGTATGCATTAACAGTAAATCCTACCATATATATTTCCAACATCAAACAGTTTTGGGCTACTGCTAAGGTCAAAACTATTGATGAGGAAGTAAAGATACATGCCCTTGTGGATAGGCAGAAGATTATCATTACTGAGGCTTCTGTTAAGGATGTTCTTCTTCTAGCAGATGCTGAAAGTATTGAAAATCTTTCAAACTCTACAATTTTTGAAAACCTTGCACTGATGGGGTATGAAAGGCAAAGTAATTCTTTAAAATTTTCAAAAGGTTCCTTCTCTCCACAGTGGGAATTCTTAATACATACTATCTTACAATGTCTTAGTACAAAGACTACTGGTTGGAATGAGTTCAGTAGTAATATGGCTTCTGCTATTATCTGCTTAGCTAAAATCAAAGATTCAATTTTTCAAAATTAATTTTTGATAGTGTGGTTAAGGGCTTGGATAGTTCTTCAATCAAACATTACTTATATCCAAGGTTTTTGCAACTTCTTATGGACAAACAATTTACAAATAAAAAGGTTCATAACAAGGTTTATCTTTCTCTCTCTTATACTAAAAAGATTTTTGCTAACATGAAGAGAGAGGGAAAGGACTTTTCAGGCATGGTTACACCATTGTTTCAAACAATGTTGGAACTAGGTCAAAATCAGGGTGAAGGTTCAGCAATCCCAGCTGATACCCAAGTTTATCCTGCTCTCTCTCATATGGGGGGTGTAGATGCTCAGGATAGGTCTGAGGATATGCCTAATTCACCCAATGATGCACCACTCGAGAGAGGTAACACACTCCGAAGTGCTGAGGGTAGTATTGAATTTATAAATGAATTGATGGCAACCTGTACAAAACTGTCAAGGGATGTTCTTGATCTCAAGCAGCTTACAACTTCTCAAGGGACTGAAATTACAAGGTTGAAGAGAAAGGTTAGGTATCTTGAAGGCAGACAGAGGTCAATAACACACAAAAATAAAAGATTATACAAGATTGGTACTACTTCCAGGATTGAATCTTCTGATGAAGCACAGAGTTTGGGGAAGGATGCTCCCAAATAGGGGAGGAATACAAGCAAAGCTTCAGGAGAGGAAACTGGGGTAGATAATGATGTGATGATAGATGCTCAGTTGGTTGATGATGAGCAGGTTGTTGAAAGTGATAAGTTTGTTGTTGCAGATCAACAGGGTAATGAAAAGATGGTTGAAAAGATGGTTGAAGTGGCTAAAGTGTTAATTGATGCTGCTACACTTAATACTATTGATGTTGAAGTTAATACTGCTGGTCTAAAGGTTAGTGCTGCTAGTGACAAAGTTAGTGCTGCTAAGCCTGAAGTTAGTGTTGCTGCTACTAAAATTGATGAATAAGTAACTATAGCTCAAGCACTTACAAAGTTAAAGAGTACAAGACCTAAGGCAAAAGGAGTTGTGATTGAAGAGCCAACACCAGTATCAACAATAAAATCAACAACTACTTCACAATCATCAAAGGATAAAGGCAAAAGCATCCTGATTGAAGAACCTAAGAAGAAATTTTTATCACTCAATCAGCAACAACAATAATTCATTGAGGATGAAGAATTGCAAGACAGATGCAAGCTGATCTTCTTACTGAAGAAGAAGAGGCAAGAAGAAAGCAAGCTCAGAAAGAAGAAGAAGCAAGTTTTTCACTAATAAATTCCTAGAATGACATACAAGCAAAGTGTGAAGCAGACCATATGTTAACCCAGAGGATGTGGCAAGATGAACAGGAAGAGCTATCCTTAGAAGAAAAATCAAATCTCTTCATGGAATTCTTGGCCAAGCGAAAGAAGTTCTTTGCTCAGAAGAGGACTGAAGCAAAGAGAAACAAACCACCTACCAAAGCTGAACAAAGAAAAGTAATGAGTACATATCTGAAAAACATGGATAATTGGAAGCCTAGTCAACTGAAGAATCTTAGTTTTGAAAAGATAAAAGATCAGTTTAACAAGGTATTCAAGAGGGTAAATACTTTCATTACTATAAATGAAGATGAGGTGGTAAGAGGTTCTAAGAGCATAGGAGATGATATAGAACCTGATAGCAGCAAGAAACAGAGAATTAATGAGCAGACAGAAGAAGATACTGATGATGAAAAAGGTACAGAAGAAGATACTAAGTAGTATATAACAGTGGTTTCTGATGATGATGAAGTGCCAACTATTGATGTTGTACCTTTGGCTACAAAACTTCCAGATATTGTTGGTTAGAGAATATATAAAGAGGGCATAAAGAAAATATTATATGAAATCAAAAGAGCTGATGGAAATTATTTATATATTCTTCAGGTTTAATCAGATGTTAAGAAGCTTTAACAAAGAGGATTTGGAGACTCTTTGGAAGCTTCTTAAGGAAAAGTATGGACCAACAATATCATTGAAGCAACCAGTGTCTGATCAAGATTATGTTTTGTAAGGTGATTTGAAGAATATCTTTGAACCTCATGTAGAAGATGAAGTATGGAGAAGACCTTTCTATAACCAGAAGGTGATAAGTTGGAGGTTGATAGATACATGTGGACTTCAAGAGTTGACAATGGATGCTATGCATATCTACATGTTGGTTGAAAAGAATGCAAGTCATTATTGCTTCTAGTTATGATGATTAAAGCTGCTTATGGAAGTTAAGACTGTTGACAGACTTCAAGGAAAAATACTCTAAGTATGAGAGGATTGTAATACACTTTGTATGATGTTAGTCCTTTATAACGTGTGTATATGATACTTTGAGTGAATATGATTAAGTATGCAGAATCTACTTAACCACACTTAGAAGGATATTGGTTATGGAAATGGAACAGTGATGCTTGTTATTTGAATGATGAACACATAAAGTATAACACCAAATGATTCAATATTATTGAGAATAATATGAGTGGTCTTCACTATCACTAGGGTTACAAAACCTTGAATCTCTATGTTTCTATGACTTTACTTGTTTGACTAGATTGTTGATTTTAAGCACATAAGCAAGCACAATATTCAGCACACTTATCTCTAAGCTAAGATCTCCCTTTTATAGTCCAAAGGAGATCTTTACAATATTGTCAAGTCTTGTCTACTACTTGCTTGTTGAGTGTGTCAGTAACTAAGATACAACATGTTTTGTGTATTACAACTTGTTGACTGAACACTTATCTAAGATATTATCTACCGTATATACTTGACTTTTATACACAAAATATCTTTTTATACTCATCCATCCAACAGTAGTATACGCGACACTTATCCACTCAGCAGTAGTATGAGTCACTCCGACAGCAGTATTAAACCAGCAGTACCTTCTTTGTACTAGCAGTACTAACTTATCAGTTAGTACTGTTAGTTATAACTTTAATAGTCTTCAGATATACACTAGCAGTTAGTACTGTTAGTGTATTCTTCTCAGCAGTACAAACCTTGTGAGCATATAATTCCAAACACTAATCTTCAGAACATTTAATTCCCAACAATCCTCCCCTAAACTTGTGATTTATCCCAAATCAACAAGTTTCTTCTGAATTAAATGAGGATTGTGAGGATCTTCCAAACATTATATAGTCAGACTCTTGATTTGAGCTTTCCTCTGTTCTGTAAAATTAAATACCTTTCTATCTAACTCATCTGCCATCTGTGAATTTCATTCAGCAATAACATCATCTTCTTTGTCTTGAACATTAACAGAACCTTGCTTAGGCTCCATTCATTTCCTAAAAGATGGTGCAATTTCCTTGGATGGAGGAATTATAGGGGACAATGGTGCTGTGTATCTTGGATGCTTGAAGCCTGATATTATATTCCTTGTAATTGCTCTAAGAAGTCAAGACATCTCTCAGCAAGCCATGCAAGTGATGAACAAACGTAGTGAACTGAATTGAAACTGAAAGAACTTTCTTCATTTGAACTTTCTCCATTTGTATTGCTTCATCCCTTCTGAATATATATAATATTCCAGAATCTTGTCCAAATTTCCAACATGATCTTGAGACAGAGCTTTATCATTTTAAGTCAAAGATGTTCGAATATGAAGAAGAGAGATGAAAGAGCTTATTCCCAGCATCCATCATCATCTTGTATACTCTTGTCTTTTCTTGAACTTGATCAATTTGGGCAATCTTCCTCCCCAATTTCTGAGCATACAAATCATAATCTTTTATCATCCCTTGATTGGTTAATCCTCCTCCTCTTAATCCATGCCATGTACCATAATATTTCCTCCCCTGTTTGGAAGATCTCTCACCAACATCTGAACTTTTTCTTTGAAAATTTCTTGAGTTCATCTTCCATTTAGAACAGCTTATCAGACAATGTTGTACATGTAGCAATCAATTCCTTAAATTTCAATTCTGCCCTCATCACTTCCAGGTGTGTAACCTCCTGTGAGAGGTGAATCATGGGGCATGAACTCATAATCCATCATTAGATAGGTTTCTGAGCCATCCTGAATCTAAAATGTTTTAAGAAACTTTTGACTTAGCAGTATGAACTTGATTTTAATGAAAAACAATACAGCTAACAACCATTTTGAAGGGATTAAGTGTGTAACAGATACTTAATCAAGATTTCGGTTTAAATTAACCTCTGGTTGTGTGAGAACCAATGTTTTCGGTAATAAATAACTGCCTGTGTACAAATAAACCCATTCAAAGGGCTTTCTTGACAGGTTTTTCAGCTCGTGGCAATTGTTACCTCTAACACAAGTGTTAGATTCACTTTTGCTCATTGTTCTTTCTATCAGATGTCCTTAGACTTGCTCATTATACTAATTAAAGTATAAAATGATAGAAAGTGAGTTGTGTCAGTTACTATCTGACCAACTGAGCCATTAATTCAATGTGAAACATCATAATCAGGTTTCAAGAAAGAAGTTTTAAAGAATCAATTTAACTTAGGTGTAAACCATTGTTAATGGATTCCCAAACTCTGTCCATCATGAACCTATTATATCAGCAACTTGTATGATCATTCTGCTTCTCACACATTTCACTTGAAACTTCCTTTTTGCTCAGATGTTCATACCTGAAATTGTTAGTCCAAAACCAAGAAAACAAAATGCAGAGCATTTGCCTTATAGCAGTAGACTTATATGACTAACATTATGAACAAAACAATCAAAATTTGTACTGGCAGTACAAACTTTTCAATAACAGTACTAATTGACAATGCTAGCAGTACAAACTTAATTTTATGTACAAAAACACTCAGTTTTAAATCATTAAGGATTAAGCATCCCAATACTTGCTACCAAGTATTGAAACCTTCCAACATCAAAAGCTTTTGTGAGAAGATCTGCAAAGTTTTTATCAGAATCAATTTTAACCACTTGAATCAACTTTTTCTCATTGCAGTCTCTAATAAAATGATGTCTAATTTCAATGTGTTTTGTTTTAGAGTGTTGCACTGGATTTTTAATTATGCAAATTGTGCTACTATTATCAATATATATGACAGTGTTCATGAAATTGTACCCTTAGTCAAGAAGTTAATTTTGAAGCCAAAGTACTTGACCACAGCAACTTGCAGCAGCTACATACTCAGCTTCAGTAGTTGAAGTAGCCACAATTGTTGGCTTCTTACACTGCCATGAAATGAGTCTACATCCAAGGAATTGACATCCTCAAGTTGTTGACTTTCTATCCAAGCTTGCACCTGCATAATCACTATCTGAATATGCTACCAGGTCAAAAGGTGATTCCCTAGAATACCATAGACCCAACCTAGGTTGACCCTTGAGATATCTAAAAATCCTCTTGACTGCTGTTAAGTGAGAAACCATAGGAGTTACTTGAAATCTTGCACAAGCATAAACAGAGAACATGATATCAGGTCTTGATGATGTGAGATACATCAAAGAACCTATCATAGATCTGTATGTGTGTACATCCACATTGTCTCCATCTACATCTTTAAGAAGTGGCTTCTCAGAGTTCATTGGTGTGCTTGCTACCTTTGAATCAGCAAATTGAAATTTCCTTAGAATCTCTGCAACATATTTATCTTGGCTGATAAATATGCCTTCACTTGATTGCTTAACTTGCAGACCCAAAAAGAATGTAAGTTCCCCCATGGAACTCATCTGAAACTTATCATGCATAAGTTTCTCAAACTCTAAACACATCTCCTTCCTTGTAGATCCAAAGATGATATCATCCACATACACCTGAACTAGCAAAAGATACTTCTTGTGCTTCTTGATGAATAATGTCTGATCAATCTTGCCCCTTTGGAATCCATTTTCTGTCAAATAGGAAGCCAGTGTTTCATACCATGCTCTTGGTGCCTGATGAAGGCCATAAAGAGCCTTGACTACCTTGTACACCTTGTCTGGATGTTCTGGATCAATAAAACCTGGAGGTTGTGAGACATACACCTCCTCTTCAATAGTACCATATAAGAAAGCACTCTTGACATCCATTTGATAAACTGTGAAGCCCATAAATGAAGCATAAGCTAAAAATAATCTAATGGCTTCAATTCTTGCTACTGGAGCAAAAACCTCTTCATAGTCTATCCCTTCCTCTTGTGTGTACCCTTAGGCTACAAGTCTAGCCTTGTTTCTTATCATTATGCCCCTTTCATCCCTTTTGTTCTTGAAAACCCATTTAGTGCCAATTACCCTTACACCTTTAGGTAAATCAACTAGCACCCATACCTTCTGAATCTTGAATTGGAGAAGCTACTCTTGCATAGCTTCTACCCAGCTTGAATCATCTAAGGCTTTGAGAACATTCTTGGGTTCTACTTGTGAGAGGAAACATACAAATAAGCAAGAGTGTGCATCTTCATGCTGCTTTGATGCATAAAGAGCATCAAGTAACCCTTGTTGGTCTGAAGACATAAGTTGATTCCTTGTCTTCACTCCTAATTGCACATCACCAATCACATTATTCAGGGAGTGGACTTTGTGAATCCTTGTGTGTGGTGTAGAAGGAACATGATAGTGAGGTGGGAGATTGTTGAAATCCACCTCATCTTCTGAGAATTCTGCTTCATTTGGTTCTGATGGGCCAGCAGTAGAAACATTTGGCCTAGCAGTAGAAAATTTTGGCCTAGCAGTATCTTGTTCTGTCTTAGCAGTAGAAACATCATTTGTACTGCTAACTTGATTTACTTGGTCCTCAGTCTTATCTTCCTTGTTTTCACCTTCAATCCATTCTTTAACTTCATCAGAAGAAGGTTCATCATTCATTGAAGTTGAATCCACACTTGTCCATTTTGGCATCATCACATAATCTTGATCTTTCTCTTTTCCTAACCCTGCCTCATTTGTTGCATTAGCAGCTTCTGAACCTGAAAAGTCATTAGTTTCTACAACAACAGGCACATAATTCATTGATTTGGTTAGTGACTCAAGATCAAACAGCCATTTAGGACCTTCACCTGCTACATTGGATTTGTTCTCTAAAAATTCCACATGCATGTTTTCCTCTACTCTTCTAGTTCTTGAGTTGTATACTCTAAATGCTTTGCTATTGAGAGAATATCCAACCAAGAATCCTTCATCTGCTTTACCATCAAATTTTCCTAGATGGTCTAAGGTATTTAGAATTGTCACATGACATCCAAAATATCTAATAAATCCTATTGCAGGAGTTCTTCCTCTAAAAAGCTCATAAGATGTCTTATTGTGAGACTTAACTACTAAAACTCTATTCTGGACATAGCAAGCAGTATTAACTGCTTCAACCCAAAAAGTGATAGGCAACTTAGAGTCAGCTAACATGGTTCTAGCAGCTTCTATGAGTGTCATATTTCTCCTCTCAGCAACTCCATTCTGCTGAGGAGTTCTAGCAACACTAAATTCTCTTCTAATACCCTTTTCTTTGCAGAAATCATCCATAACTCTATTCTTAAACTTTGTCCCATTATCACATCTAATGACTTTTACTTTCTTGTCTACTAAGTTTTATATCTCTGTAATGAATGTCTTAAGAATGCTAGAAGTCTCATCCTTAGAACCTAAAAAGAAAACCCATGTAAACCTGCTATAGTCATCAGTAACAACTAGAAAAATCTTTTATGCTTAATACTACTCACATTTGTAGGTCCAAATAAACCCATATGAAGCATAAACAATGATTTATCAATATAGTTAAAAATCTTAGGCTTACAAGTGGCTTTATGTTGTTTTCCTTTGAGACAAACAATGCATGTTTGGTCATTTTCAAATCTTTTCTAAGGCAAGCCTCTTACCAAACCATCTTTGACAATTTTATTTATGGTTTTGAAATTAATGTGACCAAGCCTCCTATGCCATTTCATAGATTCATCCAATGTGGCCTTTGCAACAAGATAAGTAAGGGCCTCTTTAGGAACAATCTTCTTCATATCAACACTGTACATGTTGCCCTTTCTTGGAATTTTAAGAAGTACTTGACTTTCATCAGGCATCTTAAAATCAGAAGAAAGCACAAGACATTCAGTGTCAGTAAAAAGAACTTTGTTCGTTTTGTCACACATTTGTGAGACACTAAATAGGTTATATTTAAGCTCTTGCACATAGTACACATCTTCAAAATCTAATTTACCGGTTTTAAGTGTACCTTTACCAGTAATTCTTCCTCCTATTCCCCCTCCAAAGGTAACATATCCTCCATCCAATGATTGAAAGTCTGAAAGATAAGACATGTTGCCTGTCATGTGCCTTGAACATCCATTATCTGAATATCCTTGATCTTCATCATCTGCTTGTGAATGTCCCTGCACATAAATAAGGAAATTAGTTTCCTTGGGGAACCCAAGCCATTACTGACTTGGATTTGCTACGTGCATCAATGTAGTTAAATCTTTTGAGAACAGTTGATGCACCATTGGATTTAAGAGGTCTCCAAATCCAACATGCTGAGGCCTTAACAGCATTAGCCCTCATTTCCCTAGTAGCAGTATGAACAGTTTGTCTAGCAGTAGAAACTGTTGGCTTTGCAGTTGTACCCTTTAGTTTCCAAATTTGTTTTTGGGCCACTGCTTTTGATTGAAAAGGCTTTTGAGCAATTTTAGATGCATATTTGAAAGTTGTTTTTGCATTTTGAACTGCTGGTTTTGGGTAAACAGTTTTAAATGGTCTAGCAGTACTAACTGCTTATCTAGCAGTAGGAACTTGTTTTGGGCCAGACTTTAATAAAACTGCTATGGGTGTTGTTCTAGTAAAATTAGAGTGACTTTTAGTTGTATGCCTTTTGAAATTCACCCTATGGTTTGAATACCCAGATACCCTTTGGTTGCAGAAGGCTGCTAGATGGTCAAAATCTCCATAGACGAAACAAGCTTTGTTATAGAAGTCAAAGTCATCACCTAGTTGGTGAGACATGAGGTCATTCCAATTCCTTTGGTTACCTCTGGGCTTGTTTGTGGTTCTATATTGCTCACAATATCTTACTGGTTGCCTAACATGTTTAACATTTGTTTTAGGCCTAACAGTATCATTTTTGACTACCTTAGGAACACTTGTTCCTGCTTTCTTAACAACATCAGGTTTAGACATAACCTGTTCTTCTTCATCATCATCAGATTTCCAGTCCTCAATTATTGGACCATCTGATTTCCTACCAGAGGACACCTTGTCCTCATGAAGTGAAGTATTACTTGAACTCTCACTTACTTTTATAGGTTTGTCAACAACTATATCTTCTTTTGGTTGAACACCATATTCTAATATAGGTTGTTGAAGGTCAGACAAGCCTATGTGCTCTAGGTCTATCCCTGGGGGTGCAGGGATTCCTCTGTAAGGAGGTGGGACATTCTTATATCCTAACCCAGACTTGGCTTTGTTGATCACTTGATATTCAGTGATTTTGCTCACACCTTTAGAGGCATGTTCTAATGTTTCTACACTTAATTGAATGTTTTTTTTCTTCTTTAAGTCTAGCATACTCAGTTCTTAAAAAGCTAATTTTAGCATCTTTAAAAAATATGTCTTGTTTAAGAAGAGCTTTGTCATCAGAAAAAGCCAATTCATTGTCTTTATAGTGAATGATCTGCTTCTCTAGGATAGCTAAACCTACCTTATAATCTATTAAGTTTTGATGATTTTTGTTTAGTCCTAACCTTTGATCATCATAATGTTTTCTTAAAGTTTCTAGTTCTTTAAGAGCAGTGCAAGTATTAGAACAAACTTTATCATTTTGTACCTCAGTAGCAGAGAAGGCCATGAGAGCCATCTGAGTAGAAGGTTCTTCTTCATCTGCCATGAAACTCCAATCAAAACCTAAGCCATCAATAGCTACCATAGCTTTTGAATTTGGCTCAGTAACCTCCCCTGTTTTGGACTTGCTTCCAAAACCTTTGCTTTTGCCATCTTGATGCCTTGGTCTTCTACATTCCCTTGAGAAGTGCCCCATCATGTGGCAGTTGTAGCATTCTATCTTTGACTTGTCAAAACCAGCAGTATCATTGCTGATGATAGTGATTTTCTTCCCTGTTCTTTGATAGAATTTCTTAGCCCTCATGCTAAGAAGAGAAATTTTCCATTTTAGGTCCATTTCCGCCAAATCATCATCATTGATTTCCTAGAGGTCTTCATGAGTAAGCATAGCCATAGACCCATCATTCTGGCTTGTGAGAAAAGCACAACATGTTTTCTCATCCATAATACCAATACTACTTCTTGATGAACTAGCAGTACCAACTCCCATATCAACCTTCACATCTTCAACTGGATTTGAGGTACTAGGAGATGACACAAATGCCATGTTTCCAATGCTTAAACTAGCACTTCCAGCTTTCTTCACATCTTGTTCAACAATTTTGAAGTTGTTGTACAAGTCATTCAGACTCATTGAATCAATATCTGGCTTGTTTTTCCATACAACCACATGCATAGCCCACTCTTCTGGTAGACTTCTTAAGAATTTGGAGTTTAAATCTTCTTGAGGTATCTCTACACCAAGAACAACAAGTTGGCTCACAATCTTCTGAAGCCTGTTAAACATGATCTAGTGATTCATTGGTTGTTGAAGAGAAGTTTTCAAAGTTCTGCTTGAGAAAAGTCTTATGGGTCTTCTTGGTGGCTTCATTTCCACCATACCTTGCAACAATTGCCTAAAATAATGACTTGTGTGGAAAACTAGAATGGGGGGTTGAATAGTTTTATGTCTTTTTAATTCTATTATGAAAACCTTTGTTTATTTTTAAAACACTTAGATTCAAGTTTGTATGAAAAATAAAACTTGGACCTTATTATTAGTTATATATGTATTCTTTTAAATTGATTGTAAAAGTTTTGGTTTCTTGAATGGATTTTCAAATTGATCTTTATGTGAAGTCGACCTCTAATTAATACTAGCAATTATATAAACCTATGTGTATGAAAGTAATGACGATGCAAGTAAAGAAATAAATAAGGTATGGAAAGATCTAACCAAGACACGAGAGATTTATAGTGGTTCGGCTACAAGGACACCTTCCTTGTCCTACTCCACTCCCCGAGCACACCTTGCTCGAGAGTTTTCTTCACAACTTCAATAAGCTCCCTTATGGCGGAGAAAACCGTACACAACTTTGGCTTACACGGGTTTAACGACACAAAGCTAAATGTCGAGTTCTAATCGTAGCTAGAACTAATCTCACAACTTCACAACACAACTTCTTCACAACTTATTCACGACTACTTCACAACGGCTTCACGACTGCTTCACGACTTCTTCACGACTTCAACACGACCGCTACACAACCTCTATGATGCGGCTTCACGACTTCAACACTATGTCTTTATGACTAAGACTTCACGACTTCAACATGTCCGCTACACAACCTCTATGCTACGGCTTCACGACTTCAACACGACCGCTACACAACTTCTATGCTACGGCTTCACGACTTCAACACTAGGACTTCACGACTAGGACTTCATTGCTTCAACACGACCGCTACACAGCTTCTATGCTATGGCTTCACGACTTCAACACAAGAACTTCACGACTAGGACTTCACAACTTTAACACGACCGCTTCACAGCTTCTATGCTACGGCTTCATGACTTCAACACAAGGACTTCATGTCTTCTAAGCTACGGCTTCACAACTTCTACACCACGGCTTCACGACTTCTACACTTTGACCTCACAACTTCTATACCACAACTATTTATACAACATCTTCACTACTTACACACAACACTAATCTACAACACACACCTTACATACAAATGAATGAATGATTTACAAACTTTGTTAAACACACAACTTAAGTAACAAGATGATACTAAGTTGTAATACTTCTAATCTTGATTGATAGAAGTATTCTTATTTTGCACTTGGATGGTGGAAGCTTGGATCACTTGGAAACCAATGCTTAAGATTACATGATCAAAGGTTTTTTTAAGATATGAAATGAGATCTACAACAGAAAGTTTTAGTGCAAAAGGGTGAGTAAAAATCCAGGAGAAGGCTGGTATTTATAGGAGAAAAACTGGACAGCTGGAGGCCTACTGGAGCGGGGGCGGTCCCTTAAATAGGGGCGGTCCCCTTAATTATTAAGGGGGCCGCCTAGCAAAATTAAGGGGGCCGCCCCTACTGAACGTTGGCCAATTTTGTCCTTTTGTGGGGAAGGTTTTTCTGGAACATTTTAACTAATTTTGGTTAAAAATTTGAATTCATATTTTTATAAAAGATTAAACATTTTTATTTAATACCAAAAATGTTTTTCAAAAATATATAAAATGTTTTTGATGTTTTATAAAAAATCTAGTTATTAAGAAAATGTTCCTTTGATCATATAATGCATTAAGCATTAGTTCATTTATACCTTAAGTGATTTTAGTTGTAGAAGTGAATATTTACAACTAAGTACTTGTTTAATTTATAAGTTTATGTTTTAATGAGTTTACATTTTGTGATCATCAAAACATAGAGATATGAATAAATATTGATAATGTTTTTAGGCATTTATTTATGTCAACAATTCCTCTTTTTTGATGATTACAAAACCTAAACTCATTAAATCAAAAAAATTATTTTTGGACAAGTATTTAGTGAGTATATATTCACTTCTCCCCCTTTCTGTAGCATCAAAAAGGTTGAGCCGACAAGTTTTAGAGACAAAATTTGTCGGAACGAGAACTCCCCTTGATGTGTGCTCCCCCTCGTTTGAGGGCACCAAGGAATCGATATATGGAATACTTGCAAGAAAAATATTAGAAGTACAAGCATATATATAGCAAAAAATAAGCATGCATATAAGGACATTCATTAAGAATGTTGTGTATCAATACACAACCATCCAAGATTATATTCAATCCTACATTAGCTAGTAAGTAATACAATCTACATAATCATTCTAGGAGTACATGATCTTCCATGGGGCTTGCACACAAAATGGTTTGGAAAATTATTTTTGATTAAGCATTGCATATGCTTAATTTGGTGAGAATGAAGGTGGTGGTAGTGTAGTGGGTGAAAATGATGGAGGTTGTGGTGGAGGTTGGTTGTTAAGCATGTGTTCAAGGGATGAAAACATGTAGTGTATCTCATCTCTAAGACCAAAGATGATGGTTTGGTTTGGATGTGGTGGTATTGGTGATGATGAGAAATGAGCATCAAGAGGTGTTATTGGTGATATGGAAATGACAATTTGGGTGAATGGAGGTTCTTGAGTAGGAGGTGGAGTTGATGCTCTTGATGGTGGTGATGAAAGGTGTGAGTTGATGTAGTTATTGACGGATGAAAGGGTGTTTTTGATGGTGCATTTGGTGCACTTGGGGATTAACATTGAGGTGGTGGTGATGGAGTTTTGGTGTCTTAGAGATGATTTTGGTGATAGCATGGTGAATGAAAATGGGTGTTTGATGGAGGTGATGGTTGATTTAGGTAAGGTTTGGGCTAGACAAAAGGGGTCGCAAGATGCAAAAGAAAACAGTAAATTTTACTGCCCAGATGGCCGGTCCCCTTAATTGTAGGCCGGCCCCCTTAAAATTAAGGGGACCTCCTAGGGAATTAAGGGGGCCGCCTATCTGGTGTTTTCCCAGGCGACCAAATTTGAAAAATTTCCAGAAAAGGGTCATTTTTTAGGGTGTTTTTGTAGCAAGCTCCATTTGAATCATGTACATCAAGAATGATTAAATAGTGGCATAAACATGTTAAATACGCATGCATACATTTAAAAAATATTATGGAATAAGCATGTTATTAATCATCAAGCATGTATATATATCATGATATCAAGTATACAAGCAATAAGCATAACAATCATATATTAAAGACAAGAAATAAAGCATTCATTAGTTGAAAATAATTATGTTAAAAACATAATTATTGATACAACACATATTTTGCTTATAGCATGCAATAAGTAGAAAATTTTAAATTGCCTAAGAGATCCATTGGACTTGCTTGAGACATGAAAACTTGGATTATTTTGGATGGATGATGGTAAAGAGGGGGTAAAAAATGTTGGATTAATGGGGTTGTAAGTTTGGGTGTATGGATGTTGGAGAGAGTGTTGATAGAGGAATTGGAGGTGGAGAGCTTGGACTTGACCATGTTGAATGAGGGTTTTGATGTTGTTCAAGTGGTGGTGTTGGATTAGATCTAGTGAGAAGATACTCAATCCAAGTGAGACGTCATTTAAGGTGATGGTTTGATTTTAGAGAAAGATGCAACAAGGACTATTGTTGACATGTTTCTCAATTTGACTCAAGTGATGTGGTGATGATGGTAATGATGGTGAGATGGATGGTGATGATGGTAATGATGGTTTGATTTTGGAGAAAGATGCAACAAGGACAATTGTTGACATGTTTCTCAATTTGACTCAAGTGATGTGGTGATGATGATAATGATGGTGTATGGATGGTGATGGGTTTAAGTTGCTTTGAGCAAGGTGCAAAGCAAGGAGAGCATTAAGCTCATGGGCTTCCTTGAGTTCTTCAATGAACTTCAAGTGTTGAGTGGAAGGTGATGATGATGGAGAGTGGTTGTTATTTGGTGGAAGTGGTGGTGACATTTTTAGTGGTGGAGACATTTGTGAACTTGGGTAATTATGAGTGAATGAAGGTGGACATATGGATGATTGGTTATGTGTGTGAAAGGGTTCATTAGGATGAGGTTTAGGTGTTGGTTAAGTTTGAACAACATCATTTGTTGGGTTATGGCAAATGTCAAGCTTCCTCCTCCAAATGGGTATTTATGGTGTAGTGATGATGTGATTGTGGAAGGTAAATTTTGGAGGGTGGTTTGTGACAAAATGTGTTTGTGGATTTTGGGAAGTATAGGATAAAATGGGTTGGAAATTGAAAAAGAAATCAGTAATCCGTCACTCCAGATGGCCGGTCCCCTTAATTTTAAGGGGGCCGCCTGGGTATTTAAGGGGGCCGCCCATCTGCTGACTTCCAGATTACTGGAAATGGGTTTTTGGCATAAATTTGTAGAAAAGGTTGTGTTTTTGGGTTTAGTTTCAAGCAAGTCCAACTTCTTTCAAGGCAATTTAGGATTTAATAACTCATATATGCTAAGCATATTTATTTAAGCAGCTTTATCTAACATGCAAACTACTCATTAAGCATATAACATGTATATACATATATTAGACAAGAGGATAATACATAGCACCAAGTAATTCATAGTATCATACTTAGGAAGATTAAAAGGCTAGTTAAATAATCCTAATGAATATCTATGTGCATGGGAATGTAGAGTTGTGATAGCATGGACTTCTAGACTTGTACCAAGTGAGGTCTTAGTGAATAAATTATGGTTATTTTCAAATTTAGTTCACTTATAAATGTCACATACATAAATATAGATGACAGATATGAGATCACCATGCATGATTTAAAGAAATGTTTTTGGCATTATTCAACAATGTTTGAAAGTGGGTTTTTATGTGGATGTAAAAAAAAATATTTTAATGAAATAGTTTTGGTTTTATTTCAAAATGTTTTTATGAGGAAAGAAAACATATTTTTCCAATCTTTGGTTTTGATAAATACGTAATTATGGACACAAGTTTGGAAGAAAGGTAGGATGGTGAAACATGTAAAATAGAAATGTTTCATAATCTTCTGAAAAATTATTTTTCCAAAATGTGAAGTTTTTGCAAATTTAAAAATAAGTCCCATTAATTTTAAGTTTAAAAAATAATGGTTTATAAAAGATCTCATGCTCAAGTCTATTGTCACATGCTACCTCTTTCTACATATCCTATGACATTTACGCATGTATTATGACTAAATACAAAAATACATCATGTCAGAGTAGTTAGAGAAAAACAAAAGCTATTATAATGACAATGCATTCAACTAAACAAATAATTACGAAGGCATGCAGTCAAATCACATAGGAGCAAGTAAACATCTAGAAATTTTATATATGCAGGATGACATACATCTAGGAATGAAAAGCTTTAGTGAAAAGCAAAGTTCATAACAGTAAACTGTTGTTAGGTATATTTAGGAAGAATAATGTATTCAAGTTGGAGAATGAGTATGAGACTATTACTAGTGGTGCTCAATTCAGGCTAAACACGACCGTTTTTACGGGTTACACACACCCAACTTCTCACATAGAAGCAATTCAACCGTTAGGTCAAATTGAGTTTCTAGTCAATAGATTCTCCAGTAGTCATTCTCTTTTTAGAAGAAATTAAGTTCCTAAATTTACCTATCGAAGAGTACCAAATATGAAGATTGCTTGGTTTACTAATACTTAGGGGGCTAACTAAAGAGTTTCTAGTTCATTAAGCCACAGAACGAATATAACTAAAGTGTAAAGGCAAGGCAACCTATCAGACTAAGCGTATCCTAAGGCATTAATAAGATTATATGCATGAAGTAATTACTTATGAAATTTAAAAAGAGAACTTACCTCACGTCCTAGCTTTTCTTCGTAATGTCTCAGATGATGATCGACGTGTGAATGATAGGTGAGTCGGATGATGATCTTCTCCTTCGTCTGTGTCACTCCATGATCTTGGATTGAGTTCACTTTTGAGTTGATTCATGTAGTCTTCGTCGCTAACACCTACATTAACAACATTTGAACTAGTAGCACATGTATCTATTTTATCTACATGTTTATCTATTAAATTTTCTAAGATAACTAATTCATGTACAAGATCAAAATCCTTATCTTTGGCTTGACATTTTTCTTGATGAAAGTTTAAGAAATTTTTCCAAATATCCTTTCCGTTTTATAGAAGAATATTCTTTCATATTCAACTTTCGGCAAGGTTTTATAAATAATTATTTTAGCTTTATTATTTATTTCATTCTTCGTTTTCAAATAATCAATTTGACTTTCAAAATCCGTTTTTGTTTGATTTTCAAAATCAGTTTTTGTTTAACTTACAAAATATGTTTTTGTTTAACTTTCAAAATATGTTTTTGTTTGACTTTCAAAATCACCAATCGAAATGACATGCCAAAGATCTAGATCAATTGATTTCACATAAGTTTCAATTTATTTTTCCATTCAAGAAAAGTATAGTTTTCAAATAGTGGTGGTTTTAGCAAAGATTCCCCTTCTAGATATTTTTTGAATTCCATAGATCGATTCAAGTTTTAAAATACAGTATATTTTAAATATCTTGATTAACCTGGCTTTGATACCAATTGTGGAAAACTAGAAGGGGGGGTTGAATAGTTTTATGTCTTTTTATTTTATTATGAAAACCTTTGTTTATTTTTAAAACACTTAGATTCAAGTTTGTATGAAAAATAAAACTTGAACCTTATTATTAGTTATATATGTATTCTTTTAAATTGATTGTAAAAGTTTTGGTTTCTTGAATGGATTTTCAAATTGATCTTTATGTGAAGTCGACCTCTAATTAATACTAGCAATTATATAAACCTATGTGTATGAAAGTAATGACGATGCAAGTAAAGAAATTGTTGAACCTAAGACCTTGATAGATCTTTGAGCACTCTTGGATCGATAGTAATGTTTATGTAATCACAAACACACTAATAGAAAGTCTCTAATACTTGTATAAAGCGGAAATTAAACACAAGTAAGAACACAAATAACTAAGAACGATTGATCCTCTATGGATCTTTTATTAATACTAAGAACTTGTTTTTCTAAACTCGTACATATTACATAATAACGTGTTCCTTTTATAGATAAGGAACCCTAAATCCGTTCTACTAGAAACCCTAAACCGTTTCACAAGAAACGTATATCTCAAAACTAATAGAAAATATACTATATAATTTCCTAATAAAACTCGTGCATATCCAAACTAATAACAAAGTACGCTAAATATCTATATCAGCAGAAACCAACTCCGCAGAATCTCTACTTCCGCAGAAACAAGTCATCAGCAGAATCCAACACTTCAGCAGTAACCATCAGTAGAATTCTTCCTTAGCAGAATTCCCAACAATCCTCCCCTAATCTTGAATTTGACATGGTTAAGTTCAAGATTCTTGATAGATCTCTAACACTTCAGAATAAGAGGATTGAATTCGAACAGCAACAGCAAAGAATCAAATGAACCACATCTCTATGAATGGCAAAACTTTAAACTTCAGATCTTTGCAGCAACAAATGACATAATGTACATCAAAACAGTTTAGTTTCAGTCTATTCTCATCACATCCAGGTGTGTTAACTCCTGTGAGAGGTGAATCATTGAAAATAATGGATTTGATGTCTCTTTACCAATAGCCATCACTACTGGAGTAGCCAAATGTTTAAGTTCGAAAACTATGGTACACTGATAACCATATGATTTTTAGCAAATCATCAGCTATAAACGGATTTGAGATGTCTTTACCTGTAGCCGTTTGCTCAGGACTAGCCAATTCTTTGGTTTCAACTGAACCTTGGTGAATTGAATACCAAATATGGATACCAAATGTCTTTACCACAAACCATACTTTTGTGGACTAGCCAATTCTTTGGATCCCATAAAGGGTTACATCCATGGTGAATTGAGAACCATTTCAACTCTCAGAAATTAATCATGGGTGAGTTGAAGTACCCTATAGCTTTGAGCAAGCTATTACAGCTATCAACAGATTTGATGTGTCTTTACCAAAGCTGTACCCTTTGGACTAGCCAACTCTTTGATGGACACAAGTCACATCTGGTGAGTTGATAACCATCAACAGAGTGATATACAACAAACCTGCAGAAAAGTTAGTACAAATATACAAAGGTTTTTTTTTTTTTTTTTTTTTTTTTTTTTTTTTTTTTTGGCCACTGGATCAGGAGGAACTTCCAATTTTCTTCTAAGCATACGTTTCATCAGAGTAATAGACCAAGGATAATGCTGATCAGAAAACATACATACCCTAATGCCAGACTTTGTTTCAACAACATGCACATTAGGCATAGGGTAAAACCTCCAAGTATCAACCTTCCATTTGTGTGAATTCTCCCAAATTGAGTAGCCTTTTCCATTAGGAGAGTGAGAATCAAACAGAACTTGCAGATCTCCCAATAAGTACAAACCAGCCCCCTGTGGTGTATGAGAGGCATAGTATTCTGTGACCATTCCATAGAGAGTATGCAAATCTTGCCTATCCACCAAATGAAGTATTTCTTGCAAGAAAGTAAACTCCATATAGGACTGATCTTGCCTATAGATGGTGTTTGTCTGTCCATCTATCAATGTCCATTTGACAAACACATTGTAAGAACCCTCAGGAAATGTCTCAGAAGAACCCACTCTAATAAAGGTTGTATCAGCAGCATTGAGATCCATAGGCTTAGAAGAACTCCCCTTTTTAGACTTATGTGCTCTAGAAATCTGCTCTCTAGCTAACCTCACAGATCTTCTGATGGCAATTTGTCTGCTGTATGCCATCCTTTTCTTCCTTCTCCCAGGTATATATATCCCCAGAGGACTAACATCTTCAGATGCACCAGAAGCATCTTCAGGAGGAATGGAAGAAATGGGAACAGAACCACCTTCTGCAAACAACTTCTCAGTATCTTCTCTGACTTTTCTAGCCTCAGTAGCTTCTAGTTCAGCTTTCCTCACCAAATCTGCATTGTAGTTGGAGATAAGTGATTCCTCTTGTTCAGCAAATGCAGAAGAAGGAATGTTACACTAGAACAAAAAGTGGAATTGGTTACACCAAATATGTGTGACGATATACATATAGTCACACATGGTTTTTTTCGTGTGTGTGACTAAAGGTGGTGTGACCATAGGGTACCTACGGTCACATGTTTTGGTTCTTTTTAGTCTCACTTACAAAAGAGTAACCAAAACGTTAAAATGTGTGACTAAATAGGTACAATTTTAGTTGGATTAATCAGCTTTGTGTGACCAAAAACTCTTATAGTCACACGAAGCATTTTCTTTTTGTATATTTAGTCACATACAATTAACCATAAAGTGGCCAAAAGTGTTAATAAGTGTGACCATATGGTGTTGAAAGTGAAGAAATGTATGGTTTGTGTGACTATAGATCATCCAATTGCCACATAAATTTGGTTTTTGTGTGGCCTTTTGTACCATTTAGTCACACAAATCATGTTTCTTTTGGGTATTTAGTCACATACAATAAATAATAAAGTGGCCAAAAATGTGAATAAGTGTGACCATATGTTCTTTAAAGTTAAGAAATGTGTGGTTTGTGTGACTATTGATCATCCAATGAGCACATGAATTGTATGTTTGTGTGGCCTTTTGTTACATTTAGTCACACAAAGCATTTTTCTTTTGGGTATTTAGTCACATACAATAAATAATAAAGTGGCCAAAAGTGTGAATAAGTGTGACCATATGGTGTTTAAAGTGAAGAAATGTGTGTTTTGTGTGACTATTGATCATCCAATGGCCACATGAATTTTATTTTTGTGTGGCCTTTTGTTACATTTAGTCACACAAAGCATTTTTCTTTTGGGTATTTAGTCACATACAATAAATCATAAAGTGGCCAAAAGTGTGAATAAGTGTGACCATATGGTGTTTAAAGTGAAGAAATGTGTGTTTTGTGTGACTATTGATCATCCAATGGCCACATGAATTTTATTTTTGTGTGGCCTTTTGTTACATTTAGTCACACAAAGCATTTTTCTTTTGGGTATTTAGTCACATACAATAAATCATAAAGTGGCCAAAAGTGTGAATAAGTGTGACCATATGGTGTTTAAAGTGAAGAAATGTGTGTTTTGTGTGACTATTGATCATCCAATGGCCACATGAATTTTATTTTTGTGTGGCCTTTTGTTACATTTAGTCACACAAAGCGTTTTTCTTTGGGTATTTAGTCGCATACAATAAATCATAAAGTGGCCAAAAGTGTGAATAAGTGTGACCATATGGTGTTTAAAGTGAAGAAATGTGTGTTTTGTGTGACTATTGATCATCCAATGGCCACATGAATTTTATTTTTGTGTGGCCTTTTGTTACATTTAGTCACACAAAGCATTTTTCTTTTGGGTATTTAGTCACATACAATAAATCATAAAGTGGCCAAAAGTGTGAATAAGTGTGACCATATGGTGTTTAAAGTGAAGAAATGTGTGTTTTGTGTGACTATTGATCATCCAATGGCCACATGAATTTTATTTTTGTGTGGCCTTTTGTTACATTTAGTCACACAAAGCATTTTTCTTTTGGGTATTTAGTCACATACAATAAATCATAAAGTGGCCAAAAGTGTGAATAAGTGTGACCATATGGTGTTTAAAGTGAAGAAATTTGTGGTTTGTGTGACTATTGATCATCCAATGGCCACATGAATTTTATTTTTGTGTGGCCTTTTGTTACATTTAGTCACAAAAAGCATTTTTCTTTTGGGTATTTAGTCACATACAATAAATCATAAAGTGGCCAAAAGTGTGAATAAGTGTGACCATATGGTGTTTAAAGTAAAGAAATGTGTGTTTTGTGTGACTATTGATCATCCAATGGCCACATGAATTTTATTTTTGTGTGGCCTTTTGTTACATTTAGTAACACAAAGCATTTTTCTTTTGGGTATTTAGTCACATACAATAAATCATAAAGTGGCCAAAAGTGTGAATAAGTGTGACCATATGGTGTTTAAAGTGAAGAAATGTGTGTTTTGTGTGACTATTGATCATCCAATGGTCACATGAATTTTATTTTTGTGTGGCCTTTTGTTACATTTAGTCACACAAAGCGTTTTTCTTTTGGGTATTTAGTTACATACAATAAATCATAAAGTGGCCAAAAGTGTGAATAAGTGTGACCATATGGTGTTTAAAGTGAAGAAATTTGTGGTTTGTGTGACTATTGATCATCCAATGGCCACATGAATTGTATGTTTGTGTGGCCTTTTGTACCATTTAGTCACACATATCATGTTTCTTTTGGGTATTTAGTCACATACAATTAAGCATAAAGTGGCCAAAAGTGTGAATAAGTGTGACCATATGGTGTTTAAAGTGAAGAAATTTGTGGTTTGTGTGACTATTGATCATCGAATGGCCACATGAATTGTATGTTTGTGTGGCCTTTTGTACCATTTAGTCACACATATCATGTTTCTTTTGGGTATTTAGTCACATACAATTAAGCATAAAGTGGCCAAAAGTTTGAATAAGTGTGACCATATGGTGTTTAAAGTGAAGAAATTTGTGGTTTGTGTGACTATTGATCATCCAATGGCCACATGAATTGTATGTTTGTGTGGCCTTTTGTACCATTTAGTCACACAAATCATGTTTCTTTTGGGTATTTAGTCACATACAATTAATCATAAAGTGGCCAAAAGTGTTAATAAGTGTGACCATATGCCGTTTAAATTGAAGAAATTTGTATTTTGTGTGACTATTGATCATCAAATGGCCACATGAATTGTATGCGTGTGTGGCCTTTTGTAACATTTAGTCACACAACGAATTAATTAAACAGTGACCAACAGTGTTAATAATAGTGACTATATGCATCTTTTAGTCACATTTAAGAAATCAATATATATATATAATATAATATAAAAATTCAATAATAAATTCAAAATAACAATAAACAATATATTGGCGTAAAATTGGAATGTATATAAAATTGTAATGCCGTAATACCAACAGTGTTTTGATATATCAAAACAAATTCAAATACAATAAAATTGGAATGTATATAAAATTGTAATGCCGTAAATAATAAAATTCTCAATAATTTAACGACTTCTGAGTCTTGATCTTCTGAGCAGCTTCACTTTTCATGGCTTCAATAGAGACGTAGTTGCGCTTCCCTGTTAATTTAGGTGGAACTTTGTTATGCTCACTAATCATTTGTATGGTACTTGGTGGTGTTGCCTGTAGGAAACAAAAAGCCGGGTGTATCAAATACTGAATTAAATATGAGAAATTATATATATATGTAGGTTGATAAAACACATGCATGTATGTACCTGATCTTCCAAAATCACTTGCTCCTTTGGCCATGCATAAAAACCACCTACTGCCTGCATAACTGTTTTGAAACCGTTACCTCCTACATCCGGTATGCAAGCTGCATCCTGTAAGGATTTATCAATAGACACTTTGTAGCAATCCTTGGGGAGTGGTTTGTTATGAAGCATTTGTTTTCCATCACTCTTGTATACGCGGCCCAAAGCAATAATAGTTGTTCTCTTTGAGTGCCACAGTTTGCACTTAATTACCTAAAAAATGATTTGTTGCATGTATGTATCAGAAATTAGTTAAACAAAATAATATATGAACATGTTTAAATACATACTTGTGGTAGTACTAGTAATGAAGAGTCATCTTCTTGTGATTGGGAAGCTTGACGTGCATCCTTTCGTTTTCCTCTAGTCGTTTTCTTAGATGCGACAGATTTAACAGTTACCTATACATATAAAACACAGTAAATAAGACATGAATGAAGATTTCAAAAATCACATGTGGAAGTTTTATTACTTACACTTGTTTCCTTTTCCTTTTCCAAAGTTGATAGTCCGTTAGACTTCTGAATGCTCGCAACTTTCTCACATCCAGAAACACGTGTTCCGGCATCCGCATCAGCACTGCTGTTTATATGATTAATGTTCACCGGAGACACCTGCAATATAAAGTGTTTAAGAAGACTGCAGCAGTTTTTAAAAGGGTCAATAAAAGATGGAATGTTACTTCTGGTGGTGTCAATGGACTTGGCGTCAATGTTGACGTCAATGGAGTTGTTGCCAATGGAGTTGTTGCCAATGGAGTTGACGTCAATGGAGTTGATGCCAATGGAGTTGACGTTGAGTTCGACTGCCCCTTTTGTGCAGCCAATTGCTTCATCAAATCCTGGATTACCGCATCTTTTTCTGAAAGTTGGCGTCTCTCATTCTCAAGTTCACTTTGAAGTAACACCACTCTTTCATCAGATGGTTGTTTGTTTCGAGGCAGATCAAAATACCTCCTGTAGGTTACTCCACCTCCCACTCCTCTCGCATATCCTCCTTTTTCCTTACCTAATACAACTGTCATGGCATCACTGCCATGATCAACCTTCAAGGTTCCTTGTTTGATCTTGTCCTCCGTTTCTTTCTGCACACACAATATGGGAAATAGGTTATTATATGTTGATCCCACTTTAATATAAGCAAGAAGACTTTTTAGCCCCACTATGAACATTATAATAAAATATGCAGTAAAACTTACAATTTTTTCTCCCACGGCTCTAGTATCATCATCGTAAAAATCTCCGTCTTTGTTCTTCCTTCCTGTCAACCACAGCGTGGTACGCGGTGGTTCTTCATCTGGTTCAATTTCTTTACGATCGATCTTATAAACATCAAATGCATACACACGTAAGATAAACCAATATAAACGCAAGTATGATGCTATTAAGTGAAAATGTTTCAAGTTACCATTTGATCTCTCACATGGGCGTATCCACCTCGTCCCATTCTATGCTGATAAAGAGACTTGGAACGCGCCACTTTTGTTGCAGCTGATTTCACCTTGCAACACAAAATCATAAGGCGTTTAGATGTAGTAATGCTGATATACTATAGAACTAATATATATGGAAACAGCAAATGCTTGAACTTGAATAAAAATTTACTAATTAACACCTTGTATTCATCGCTTTGTGTATAATTTACAAAATTGACCCAATCATCGGCTTTTACAATTGCATCATAGTTAGTCGGGACTTCATTTAGCTTAGAAGGTGTTTCTAGGTTGGGAATATGTAGTTTTGTGTCAATTTCCTTCTTAAATTGTGTAGAAGTTGACCAAGACGATTCATTAACATCCTTCTGGCTGTCAAGTCAACATCAAAAAATCGCTGCAAAGATTAACACAATGTTCCTAATTAGTTGCACATAATGTAAATGCTACGTATATATTTCATGCTATATTACTGGGTTAAAAAATAGTATAGGTTTACCATGATTTCGTCCCACATTTTGTCTCTTGCTTCTGAATCAACCTTCTTCCAGGATAGAATCCTGACACCTACATGCTCACGAACCAAGTCTCCCAAAAAACTAGAAAACAATGCTCGGTGTTTTCCTGATATCCTATTCATAGCATCGAAGGTTACACTGAGCTTCTCTCCACCTGCTTTTCCATATTCCCTTCGAAACTTTGCTAACCTGGTTATGCCCCTCTTTTTGACATAACCATTTGATTGGTTGTTATCACCTTCACCATCATCAGAAAACTGCTCCGATTCATATCCCAAAGTGTGGTCAGGATTTTCATTATCAGAAAAATCAATATTATCATGATCAATCTCTTGGATTTCCATGATTCGTCTGAAGCAATGTGTAAAAGAAAAATAGTAAACTAAATTGGTGAATAATGGTTTAAAAAGTTATTGTTTTAATGTTTTGAATGAAGGCTGATTTTTTGGAGAAAAAATAGGGCATATGATGGGGCAGTTTTTCATTTAAGGAAATCACAATCTCCAGAGTTAATTTTAAATTTTTTTTTTTGAGAATTTAAACATTTCACAAAAAAATTTGGCTCCAAAATTTTTAATTAAGAATTTTAACATTTCATTAAAATTTTGGCTCCAAAACACCCATATAACTTTTCATGACAGAAATTGTGCTTACACACAGTCCCAAACACCCATATAACTTCAAACCCGCTGTCCCAAACACACATATAACTGCATAAACACAAAAATAACCACATGGCGCATACAAATGAACAAACACGAGCTAATAGCAACAATCAATGAGCCTAAACAACTTTGAACAAGAATCAAACAATATGAGTAGTGATCACTTAGCTTAATCAGCTGTGATGCTATGGGGGCAAGAAAAAGGTCAAAATAAGTTTAGTAAATAAGCTATATAGTCCACAACAAGCTTGGATCAAACAAGACAGCCAAAGACGCTTTCTAAAATACCAAATTACAAACTATGAGCTCAAGGTATGATCAAAATATGGGCTTATGAATCTAGGGTGAAAAAACCACTTGTTATGGGTTGCACACCAAACTTCAGATCATGAGGTCAATAAACTGGCAAATGAAAATTCATCAAATATCAGCTGTTTGGACAAGTTATGGGTTGCACAGGACATTCAAATGCCCCAACAGGCCACTTTGAGATTGATTCTAAGCAAGCACAGACAAAAACAGAGCAACACATACCAATTGAACACCTCAATTCACTTTCTTTACTATAACCAAATTCATATAATGAATTTCTTAGCTAACTACCGTAGTTGCATAGGAATATATACAAGACAAGAATTAAAAACACAACATAGACAAGAACCTTAACCATAATTTTCATTAATTATAATAATTCCATACATTGTTGATTAAACAATACTACATTGTTCATCACTACTTCAGTCTCCCCACTAAAATCGATGAGGTCGTCAATCACACGCCTTGCAAGTTGGTTGGGACCGTTTGGTGCTGCCATTGATAAAGATATTTGGTGTTATAGGATAATGATCGGATTTTTGATAAAACTTGTTGAAGAAGAGTGATATGGAAGGAGAATGGGGAAGAGGTATTTATATAGGGGACGTTTGTGGTGGAGATTAGAGGTGTGAACAGGGGCGTGATTAAAACTAGTGGTACGGGAACCATCATGACGTTTGGTTTTCAGACGGCGGTTATTTGATTGAGGAGAGACGTTACTTACTAGTTAGAGTATAAAGATGATGATGAAACACTATGGAAACCGTGTGTAAAAGTATAAGAAATGGCAAACTAAGTCCTCCTTCTTTCAAAGTATATATCACTATAGATTAGGGTTCTTGATCGGTTCGGTTATCGGGTTGGTCGATTAGTTCGGTTTTATTAAATGCGTTTTCTTTTTAATTCGGGTCGTTAAACACATTAACGTGTAAAGACATATGAAAACAGACGTAAACGGGCAAAAACGGACAAAAACGGAATAAACGAGAAGAAAACGTGTAAGCAAGTAAGAAAAGGTATGAAACGTTAGATAATGTACATAATGTATAAAACAGACAAAACGGTATGAAAAATGAGGAAAACGTATAAAACATGTAGAAACGGTCTAAAACATGATAAAACGGGCGAGAACGTGTAAACACGGACTAAAACGTATAAAAATCGACTAAGAATTATAAGACGTAGGAAAACTGAGGAAAAAGTATGAAAAACATGAAAATGACAAAAACCTACGAAAACGGATAAAAACGTGTAGAGACGGAGTAATCCATGACAAAACGGGGGATAACGTGTAAACATGGACGAAAACGTGTACACACGGACGCAAACGTATCATATAACCTAAAGATACCTTAACGACAGTATGACACAGTCTTCATCATAGTACATATGACTTTACTGATTTTATGGCCTCCTCAAATGTCAAAATTAACGTGCCCACCTTTAATAACTTTAACACACTTCATATAACCTTCACAATATAACTATACACATACCAAGTCTATGCAACCCATGGATGACCAGTGATAATGGCTAATTCACATGGTGGGTCATGGGTAGTAGGTTATAACTGGTCACATTCATTAATGGGTATTTGACATCATATGGGCATTGGGTTATAGTTGTTTAGGGTGTCATTTCAATGAATAGTACGTATGTATAATATTATGTTATCAAAAACCCGACCAAATGGTCAAGATGCTCTCTCCTTGAGATATTCCCGGGTCGTTTTAACTGAGCTAATGTAAAATATTGATCATGTTCGTTAAGTTAATAAATAAATGAACATAAACGAACTTTTACCAAACAAATCATGAAATGTTCAATGAACGTTCTGTAGATACAAAAGTTGGGCGTTCCTTAATTCCGTACCAATCAGATCTTAATGCTTGAGACCTGCGCACTTAGAAAACAAAAAGACACCGTTAGGCTTATCGTGGGATTGTCTCCCACGATTATCCTCCGGCGTGAGAGTAAGTAATCGGTTTTTAGGGTTTAGTTGAAGAGTTAGGGTTTTGTAAGTCGTACCTTTAATGAGAGTCGAGAGACTCTTTATATACACACGAAAACCTAGTTGGTTTCGTGCTCCTCACTCCTCAGCGTATCCCGCATAGGTCGGTTTTGATACGTATCCCATAAATAAGAGATATCCTATCAAGACCATAAATAATTCCGGGTTTGGGCCAACGTAAGCCCAAACCGTTATCGTAATAGCCCATTCGTGCTGGGTTTGAGCCCATTCGTGATGGACTGGAGTCCATTCGTGTTGGACTTGAGTATGGGTCGGGTTCGTGGACCGAATGCAGACTATACGTCATCACGTTCAGTTCGTTTACAGTCCTAGCTACTCACAGGATTCTAATAGGCCGGGAAATAGTAATTTGTAATTTAAAGCCTAGAAATGCAAAATAACTTTTCTTAAGTCCTAAATGACTAAAAATAATTTTAGGAAAAATAATTTTATTTTTTTGACTTTTATTTTATTTTTTAATAATTAAAAACTAATTTTAAGTAATTAAATGATAAAAAATAGTAAACTGATTAAGAATACACAAGAAAAATGTGCAATAACTACTTAAAGTATTTAAGTTTGAAGCAAAAATAAAAGTGACAAACCAACTTATTTAAATAAGCTGTAATAAGCTTAAAAAGAGAAATAAGCTAACAGCCTAAAAAGTTTGTTTATATACAAAACAATGTAAGATATTTAATGAAGAAGTCCCAAGGGCAAGTGGTAAGGGTGTGGTGTGTTGAGGCGTTCAAAAGGTTGAGGCTGGTGAGGTCTCAAGTTCGAGCCTATGGTTCCCCTTGATTTCCCAGCTTCCCTTTTTATGTTTTTTAAGAAAAACTTTTTGATAAGATATTTTTAAACTTTCCCTCCAATATGTTCTTCAAATATATTTGTCAATTCCCTCCAATATGACTTAAGAGCTTTTTGGAGCTTTTTTGGGCAATGCACGTTGTCGGTAGTAGATTACTAGTGTATAACGGTATTATGAACTGTCCAGCATGTAAACGTAACTTTATTATTTATTTAGACAATTTTCTATTGAAATATGCATATGTCCTTTTACGTCATTTTACATATATATAAATACAGCTACAGCTATGTTACCAAACGTTTTTATTTAAAAGACAGCTACTGCTCACGGCTACTGCTCACAGTTACTGCTCACAGCCACTGCTCACAGCTACAGCTCACTGCTACTGCTACTTTTACCAAACACAGCCTTAGTAATTAAGTTAACGAACATGAACAATATTTTTATGTTTGCGAACGTCCGATTTTCATTTAAATAATATAAATTTTTTTATTTATTATTTTTTTAAAAAAATTTTTAAAAGAAATTTCATTTACTACCACTTTGAACCAAAAAAATTATGCGTGCATCTCCCATTTATATCTCACGTAAACTTTAATTTCGGCCATTTGGTTTCACAACAAAATTAAAACACCACCTAACACACACAGGCAACCAAAACGTCATCTCCAACTTGTCTGCACTACAACAGGTTAGGGTTTCATCTTTTTGATCAACATCAAAGTAAACTTTTTTATTTCCCTTTTTTATGAACTTGTTTGAAGTGATGTATGCCGAACTTGTTCATAATGTGTCGATCGCTTTACCTTATATATGTATTGCTCTGATTAACTAATGTGTTCATGTTGCTGTAGTTTAAACTCATTTGTGTGAAATGGTTATAAACATTATTTTAATTAGTCATAAGAAGTTGCATGTAGGTTTCCCTCTCAAACACAGTTGATAGCCTAGAAATTAGAATCTACGAATATGATACTTGCAATGTCAAGTCTAGTAACTTTGTTGATTAGTAATGAGATACCTTATTAGGGATTGTTGATTATTTAGGGGAAAATGTTATATATTGAATGGATTGAAGTTGTGGTATAAAATTGGTTTCGGTCGGGTTCAGTTTGTATTAGCCTGTAGGAATGAGTTGGTGTCGGTCGGGTTCGGTTTGTATATATAGAATTACTTTAAAGGGAGAATGTTAAAGTATTTGTGTGTTGATCCATTTGGGTTCCATTAGCAAATTTTCATTAGCAAGTAAGGATGCAAATTTATAGGTTGCCAATTAACAAAAAATTAGACCCCCGCATACTTTTTCGTTTATGATACATAAAGATTTTATGTGTGTTTGAATTTTATAGTATAAACAATGTATTACCTTAACATGTGCCCTGTTTTTGTGTAGAAATATGGCCGTTGAATTTGTGATAAGTTTAAACCAAAACACGTTTCTGGAATCTCAGGTAATCTCACACATACGCCTTAATTACATTTGATACCATAAATGTTTGTATAATGAATGTCAAATAAATTATTGAAATGCTTTCAGGAACTACCACATGTCTACGCCGAATCATGTTACCATGGAAGGCGGGAGATTTACATCACAAGCGCTCAGCGGGTTCGTTTCAGAGTACAAATAGAGACTGAAACTAACCGCCCCATTGTGTTGACAGGAGAGAGATGGAGAACGTTTGCTTTGGAAAACCTGAGTCGGGCTGTTAGGATGTTGCATTTCGTTGAGGAAGGTGATGACTGCTTCTTTGTTACCGGATACACTCAAGACGGAGCTGAATTTGGTGGCTACTACATGAATGTCGGTCGGGTTTCAAGGTTCCAGTCTCGTGTTTTTTCCTTCTATGATCAGATCCAGGTATTAGAGCTTCATAATTTACTAATCTTATGTCAAACATGTGATTTCATAAGTCAATGAATATTAAATTTTAATATACTTATAAGGTTACTCTTAAAATTTATTTGCAGACACTGCCAGCTGCATTCCTTGGTGGCTTAGGTAATGCACAGCAGATTAGAATCAAAGTAGACGGGGAAAACTTTGATGTTGGTTTGAATGCTGTTGAAGCGGGAGGAGCCAACGGGCAGCTGCTGTATGAGTTGGACCCCGATGATTGGAACAAGCTTGAAGAATCTGTTGGTTTAAAAGCTGGAATGATTATCATCTTCACAAGGAAGCGCGCAACAAAGTTTTTGCTTACCGGCTTCAGTCGTGAAGGTAGTCTAACTAAAGACGCGTGATCCGTGTGTAGTATATATATAAATAAATATAGTATCGTGCACACGTGATACTTTGGGAAATGACAAGTCAAACCTTAGGAAAAGTAAAACTTGCAAAACCCGTGAATGTGATGTGTGTGATACCGGGCAAGTGATCACCCGGGTCGTGTCCCAGCGAGGTGTGAATCGAGGATTTTGTTTTAGGTTCGGAATTAAAATGCTTGATGATTTGATTTAGAGATTATTTGGTGTTGTGGTAATATTACACAAAGCAATGAAACGCAAAAGGTATTTAAAACTAGAAAACGCACGTTTTAATTAAAATTAACGTTAACGCGCAAAAATAAAGGTGAACTCTAAAAATATTAGCCCCTACGAGTACCGAATTAATTTTCCTACGACTTAAAAAGAAAATTTTGGAAAAAAGAAAAATATTTTTTTTGACTTTTTAATAATTTTTTATAAATTAAAAACTATTTAAACTATTTTAAATTTCTAAAAATACTAAAACTAATTTTAAAAATCTGAAAATTTTTTCTAAAATACTTAATACTAATCTTGAGCTATGAAAAATATAAAGAGTGAAAATGCTTAAATAAGCTGAAAATAAGCAATAGCTCACAATAAGCTAAAAAGAAAAAAAAATAAAAAGTAAAAGGGTTTTAAATAAGATTTTGTAAAGTTTAAACAAAGAAAACAAGTGAGTGCAGTGGTAAGATTACTTGGTTTGTGTTCTAACTGTCCTGGGTTCGAACCCCAGGACTGTCAAAAATTTTTACACTCTATTTTTTTTTTCTTGATTATCTTTTGCAAATGACTCAAAGGCACAAGAGACTATAACTGATGATATTTTTCTCATTCAAAATGAATTCACAAAAGATAACCCTTAGAACCTGAGAACAAGATTTAACCCAAAACAAACACAAACATATAAACGCAAATAATAATTCTAACACTAACTATGATAAACACAAACACAAGCAAGAACTAACACTACCAAACCATATCCGGCTATACTAATCTAAGCATAATCTTTTATATAACCATAAGCACTAAATAAGTAACAAGAACGAAATAAGCAGTAATCTAAACAAGAACGAAATAAGTAGGATCGAAGCACTAAATAAGCTAAACAATAAACACAAAACAACACAAACAATAAGCAACTAAAACCGATCCAAATCCAACTTAAACAAAAACATTCCCCACATAAGCACTAAACAACTAAACAATAAATAAATAAAAATACGCAGTAACAAGAACTAACTAAGCAGATTTGAAGCAGTAAATAACTTAAACAATAAACTTCGACTTATATTTAAATAAAAAGTAACATTACAACCGAATTAAAAAAATACAAATTACCTTAAAAAGTAGCTAAACTAAACCTCTCTGCTTAACGAAAATTACAACTAAAAATAAAAACATACCGAATTTAAAGCTAAAATAATCCTGCCTTTGAAAGGCTACAATGATTCCTATTTATACTAACTCTAAGCTAGGTCCTCACTGCGGTTGTGTTTCTTCTGTGAGAGAGAGCTGCGTAAATCTTCCACTTGTGCTACTTTGGATACTTTCCTAGCCGTAGGATTAAAGATAAATGATCTCACCCCTTTATTTTGGTTTTGGCGCCCACTAACTCACACGGATTGATGAGGTGGATGATGGGGAGGTTTAATGGGGAAGGGTTTCAGTGTTGGGGAGAAGAGAGGGAGGTAAAAAGATGAAAGTTTTGGGGAGAGGTGGGGGTTTGTCTGGTTGTTTGGGCTGTGTGTGTTCTTGGCGGGATTTAGATAAGGATGAGGAAGAAGAAGACAAAGGTGTGAGTTAGGGTTTGACTTAGATTTTGACTCCGCTTTTTTGTTAGCAAAGGGTGTGGACTTGGGCTTTAGGTAAATATGGGCCGGGCTGGGATAAATGGGATTGGGCTCTAAACTTTTGGATCCGGTGGTGTAGGATTTAAGAGTTTAAACCAAGGACCAATGTGTAATTCATGTAATCTCAGGGACCATTTTTGCCAAGCTTATTATTCCAAGGACCAAAAATTTATTTTTTTATTATTATTATTTTTTTTTTCTTTTCAAGCTTGAGGGACTAGACTTGCCATTTATGCAAATTTTGTTTGTTTTTCAATCGTTTTCAATCATTTGGCATATGGAATACACAAAAACACATTTCAAAGATATTTTTAACATTATTTGATCGTTTTAAAGTGTTTTTGGTTGTTTTGACTCGAAAATTGGACGAAAAGATATGTGTAAAACTACACATATCAAATCCCCCACACTGAGCAATTGCTAGTCCCTAGCAATTATTTATGAAAAGTTAATGGATTTTAAAAACTCTTTACCAGAAGCCATTACTTCTGGAGTAGCCATTGTTTCAGTGTGTGAGACCTTGGTACAATGATAACCAAATGATTTTGAGCAAATCACCAGCTGCCAACGGATTTGGTTCGTCTTTACCAGAAGCCGTTTGCTTCTGGACTAGCCAACTCTTAGATAAAACAACTTATTATCTTTGGTGAGCTGATGACCAATTATGGTTTTCCAACTGCCTTTACCACAAGCCATAATCTT
The DNA here is from genome assembly GCA_021014915.2 of Artemisia tridentata subsp. tridentata. Taxonomy (NCBI): domain Eukaryota; kingdom Viridiplantae; phylum Streptophyta; class Magnoliopsida; order Asterales; family Asteraceae; genus Artemisia; species Artemisia tridentata. The sequence continues at coordinate 35,846,325 of CP139501.1, forward strand.
GCGGGCTAGCCAACTCTTCATCTTTTTAGGATATGGTGAGTCGAATACCATACAATTTTTGGCAAATTGTAAGCCGTAAACGGATTTGATATATCTTTACCAAGAGCCGTTTGCTCTTGGATTAGCCAATCCTTTTGTGTGTTAGACATGGTGGACTGATAACCATTTGTTGTGTAAGTGCAAAACACTTACACCAAAAAAAAATTTGGCCAAAAACGGGGGAATTAGATGGTATATATACGTGATTAAATTCGTGAGAATTCCCCCCACACTAGAAATGAATATTGTCCTCAATATTCAAAGTACCGGCTGTTATGCCGAAACTGAGAACGTAAAAGGGAAATATTACGGGCCATTTATTTTATTTTTGTGGTTTAAAACCTTTTTTTTTTTTTTTTTTTTTTTTTTTTGAAAATTATATACAACAGCGGGGGCATCTCCCCCACACTAGGGTGGTAGAAAGTAGAAAGAAGTCAGAAATATGGGTGAAAACCCATATGGTGTGCTACTGTTTTTGTTAACCGAGTCGCTAGCTTGACTCGACCCCGAATTCATTTGTCCATGGGGAAGCAAGTGGAAACCAATCTCAATCGGACTTTCATTCAAATTGTTTGGATAAACACTTGAACATGAGAAAGTTCCACACCGATGAGATAAAACCCGCGGTATTTCAATAGAAGAAACTATTAAGGGCGATACCGGGGTCAAATATGGTGTCCTCATTCCCGTAGGAGAAAAGGGAAAGAGCAATCACACCATATGCGATGAAGAGAAGCAAGATTTTTATTATTATCATGTAAAACTCTTCATCATCAGAAGCATCATCGGCTTCACCGGGAGGGAGGGTTGGGATACAATCTTCAAGAAGTAAATCTTTGAACATACCTCCCCCCACACTAGAATCATCCTCCAGATCAAAGTAAAAATGATCATATTCAGGAGGAGATATCATATGAGGAGGTTCAACCGAGAACTCCTCATGATATCGATCATTTTCATCAAAATGAAATACATCATACTCGGTAAGAGACATATAAGAATGGGAAGTGGTATTTACACTTCCCGTCTCTTCTAAATGATCGATATCAAAACGAAAGGCTTCATAAGCCGAGAGTGAATAATCCGGATGAGAAGTGGGATTGCCACTTCTCTCCTCTTGATCATTAAACACAAAACTCTCAAATTCGGGAAAAGCATCCTCGAGCTCGAGCTCGGAAGGATAAGACGGCTTTTCCACAACAACATCATCCTTTGGGGGGAGAGCAAACAATGGTTCATCAAAAATCATTTTTTCTAAAATCGGGCCATCTCCCCCCGGATCAACATCGGGCTCAACAATTTGAGCATCAAACAAGAAGACCTCGAACTCTTCTTTAGAAATATCACTTTCCTCAAACGGAGGAGAAGTATAGGAAGAGTCGGAAATGAGTGATGCGGAAGTAAGAGTAGGATTTTTGGCAATATCAATTCGACAAACCGATTCTGAAGGTGGGGCAAGTGGTGTGCTCTTAGAGCTAGCAGTTTTTACCACTTCCGTTGTATCCTCCAATTCGTGTTCATCGTAATCAAAAACACTCTTAACTTCCGCATTACAACTTTTGAACCATTCACTTGAACCAGGGGTTATGTTCGTTGCTTTGAGCTTAGCACGATGTTGTGCAACACTTTTGACCGTAAATCTTGAAAGTTTCGAATCAATTTTTCAGATTTTTATCAATAGTTGCAACGTTGCATTTAGACCCCTGATTAATGTTAAACGTGATTTCTTCATTCTCAACACGAATGGTCAATTCTTCGGCGAACACGTCAATGAGAGCACGACTCGTTCTTAGAAAAGCTCTACCCAAAATGAGTGGAACTCGAGGATCGGCATCAAAATCTACTACAACAAAATCAGTAGGAAAGTGAAACTTTCCTACTTTCACCACAACATCCTCGGCTATTCCAAGCGGATGAGTTATAGTACGATCCGCGAGCTCGAGTGTCATGCGAGTAGATGCAAGCTCCGGAAGAGATAATTTCTTCCATATCGAGAGTGGCATAAGGTTAATGCTCGCGCCAAGATCGGCCAAGGCAGGGCATTGAACCATTCCCGAGAAATCACATGGGATTAAAAACTTGCCGGGGTCTCCGAGCTTTTCGGGAAGCTTTTTGAGAACCGCCGAGCATTGCTCATTAAGTGGGGTTTTTGCCATCTCAGTCATCTTATCTTTGTTGCTTAGCAAACTTTTGAGTGTAGATGCAAATTTGGGCATAAGAACGAGAGCATCTGCGAAGCTTATGTCAAAATGCAACTCATTGAAGATTTGGAAGAATTTTTCCATTTGTTGATTGTTTTTCTCTTTAAGCTTTTGATCATTAAGCCTTGAAGGATATGGAATTGAAGGCTTAGAATTTGTCTTCGGAACATCGGGTTCCGGAATTGGAGTTTTGACCACCGAAGGTTGGACGTGTGCGGTACTTTGTGGGCTTGAAAAATGCACCTTGTCCGTTGTCACCTTGGCATCCCGATTCACCTCCCCCGGTGGAGGGGGCATAGGAGTCGAGGGTCCATTATGTGTTTTACCACTTCGAGTGGCGACAGCTTTTAATTCACCCTTCGGGTTAGGAATGGTATTTCCCGGAAGAGCTCCCGAAGTTGAACCTTGATTCATCGAACTCATGAGACTGGCAAACATGTTCTCAATTTTACTTTGAGATTGATCAATTTTGTAGTTTGTATTTCTGAGCTCACTTTTAAGCTCTTGACCCTGTTTTGACATTGAGGTTTGAAAATCATTTTTCAAAGTGGTGATTTGATTTTGCATAGACCTCATGTTGGCCTCATTTAACTTGATGTAGTTAGCAAGTTCATTTGAGGAACCAACGGGGGCTTGGTAATCAGAAGCTTGAAAGCCTTGATTGAAATTACCCCCTTGGGTTGGGTATTGATTGATCGGGGCTTGAAGTTGATTTTGAACATTTTTCCCTCTCGGTTGGTTTTGATTGAATCTATTTGGATTGTTGGGTTGAGAAAATCCGGGTGGTCCATTTTGATTGTTAGCACGATAGTTTGGGTCAACTTGAGGACGGTATTGATTACCTCCTTGATTGAGAGACCCGACTACCGGATTAACTTCACATCGACTACCATCGGTGGCAGTACAATTGTAGTATGCATGAGGACCACCACAAGTGACACAAGTTTCTTCCACCGCTTTGACTTGATTGGGTGAAGAAGTTTGTGGGGAAGAAAGTTTCTTTTGTTCGGAAAGAACCAAAGCTTGAATAGCCTCCGTGAGTTTGTCAATCTTAGCATCGGTGCTAGAATTACTCACGGGAGATGAGGTAGAATGGGTAGCACTCACTTGGGAAACAACCGGCTTGCTTCGTGTAGTGCGAACCTTAGACTTGTTCTCAATGATGGCTAAAGCATCTTTCGTAGTCCGATACAAGAGATTACCACCGGCGGCGGCATTAAGAGAGTCTTGATCAGAATGGTTCAAACCATTATAGAAGGTATCGAGTTGATGTAACTCGGAGAAACCATGGTGAGGACATTTGCGGAGTAATTCTTTAAACCGATCCCACGCTTCACTAAAGGATTCATCAAATTTTTGAGTGAATTTGGTGATTTCATTTTTAAGGGCTGTGGTTTTTGATGGAGGAAAGAATTCATTCACAAATTTTGACACCAAATCTTCCCATGTTAAAATAGAACGAGGGGGTTGTTTTTCTAGCCAAGTTCGGGCCGACCCCTCGAGAGAGAAAGGAAAAAGAAGCAATTTGATTGCATCTTGTGGTACATTTCGGTATTTGATGGTAGAGGTGATCTTGTTAAACCATCGAATGTGGGAATGAGGATCGTCCCTCTCAAATCCGAAATATTGACTCGAAGTTACTAAGGATAGCAACCCGGTCTTAAGCTCAAAGCTATCGGCAACGATTGCCGGAACAACAATAGCATCTCCGTAACCCTCGGTGGGTGCTTGGAGAAGCTCACACATGGTACGTTCCTCCGCCATTGTGACAATGGGAGGAACGGGAATAGCACGAATCTCGGGTCCGGCTATTGGGGCGGAATGCCCACGATTACGTCTTCGATTACGTCTTCTCGAGGTATGCACGAGTTCACGTAAAGGACTTGTTGACGGAGAAGAACGAGTGCGCATGCACTAACAAAAACAATTTCAATTAAAACAAGACCGAGGCAAAACACAAGTGAACTTAAACCTTAAATCAAACAAGCGTACCGTAGCTCTTTGAAAAATAAACGCGCAGAGTGGCAGGAGAGAAGAATGGATCTCTCTTCGGTCTGCAATTTAATGTCAAGACCTACCTTAAACCACTTGTATAGGTTGTTTATCAATCAAAGGTGAGCCGAATTCGCAAGCGACACAAAGGCAAGTTTTAATCTTTAGTTTGGGAACTTATTAATGGTCATACCCCCAGTTAGGTAGTATTCTGTCTTGGTTTTCGACGGTAATTTTTTAATTGTTTTATTAATTTAACAAGAAAAACGGAAAATCTTTTTGTATTTTTGTTTTTATATGATAATATATATACAAAAGAAAAGAAAAATATTTTTGTGTTTTATAATTTTTTTGGAAGTGATAACTTCGTGAAGAAGGATCTCAAGTCACTAATCGTTTAAACCTTAAACAATATTGTCGCAACACAACCTCCCCGGCAGCGGCGCCAAAATTTGATCCGTGTGTAGTATATATATAAATAAATATAGTATCGTGCACACGTGATACTTTGGGAAATGACAAGTCAAACCTTAGGAAAAGTAAAACTTGCAAAACCCGTGAATGTGATGTGTGTGATACCGGGCAAGTGATCACCCGGGTCGTGTCCCAGCGAGGTGTGAATCGAGGATTTCGTTTTAGGTTCGGAATTAAAATGCTTGATGATTTGATTTAGAGATTATTTGGTGTTGTGGTAATATTACACAAAGCAATGAAACGCAAAAGGTATTTAAAACTAAAAAACGCACGTTTTAATTAAAATTAACGTTAACGCGCAAAAATAAAGGTGAACTCTAAAAATATTAGCCCCTACGAGTACCGAATTAATTTTCCTACGACTTAAAAAGAAAATTTTGGAAAAAAGAAAAATATTTTTTTTGACTTTTTAATAATTTTTTATAAATTAAACACTATTTAAACTATTTTGAATTTCTAAAAATACTAAAACTAATTTTAAAAATCTGAAATTTTTTTCTAAAATACTTAATACTAATCTTGAGCTATGAAAAATATAAAAAGTGAAAATGCTTAAATAAGCTGAAAATAAGCAATAGCTCACAATAAGCTAAAAAGAAAAAAAATAAAAAGTAAAAGGGTTTTAAATAAGATTTTGTAAAGTTTAAACAAAGAAAACAAGTGAGTGCAGTGGTAAGATTACTTGGTTTGTGTTCTAACTGTCCTGGGTTCGAACCCCAGGACTATCAAAAAATTTTACACTCTATTTTTTTTTTCTTGATTATCTTTTGCAAATGACTCAAAGGCACAAGAGACTATAACTGATGATATTTTTCTCATTCAAAATGAATTCACAAAAGATAACCCTTAGAACCTGAGAACAAGATTTAACCCAAAACAAACACAAACATATAAACGCAAATAATAATTCTAACACTAACTATGATAAACACAAACACAAGCAAGAACTAACACTACCAAACCATATCCGGCTATACTAATCTAAGCATAATCTTTTATATAACCATAAGCACTAAATAAGTAACAAGAACGAAATAAGCAGTAATCTAAACAAGAACGAAATAAGTAGGATCGAAGCACTAAATAAGCTAAACAATAAACACAAAACAACACAAACAATAAGCAACTAAAACCGATCCAAATCCAACTTAAACAAAAACATTCCCCACATAAGCACTAAACAACTAAACAATAAATAAATAAAAATACGCAGTAACAAGAACTAACTAAGCAGATTTGAAGCAGTAAATAACTTAAACAATAAACTTCGACTTATATTTAAATAAAAAGTAACATTACAACCGAATTAAAAAAATACAAATTACCTTAAAAAGTAGCTAAACTAAACCTCTCTGCTTAACGAAAATTACAACTAAAAATAAAAACATACCGAATTTAAAGCTAAAATAATCCTGCCTTTGAAAGGCTACAATGATTCCTATTTATACTAACTCTAAGCTAGGTCCTCACTGCGGTTGTGTTTCTTCTGTGAGAGAGAGCTGCGTAAATCTTCCACTTGTGCTACTTTGGATACTTTCCCAGCCGTAGGATTAAAGATAAATGATCTCACCCCTTTATTTTGGTTTTGGCGCCCACTAACTCACACGGATTGATGAGGTGGATGATGGGGAGGTTTAATGGGGAAGGGTTTCAGTGTTGGGGAGAAGAGAGGGAGGTAAAAAGATGAAAGTTTTGGGAGAGGTGGGGGTTTGTCTGGTTGCTTGGCTGTGTGTGTTCTTGGCGGGATTTAGATAAGGATGAGGAAGAAGAAGACAAAGGTGTGAGTTAGGGTTTGACTTAGATTTTGACTCCGCTTTTTTGTTAGCAAAAGGGTGTGGACTTGGGCTTTAGGTAAATATGGGCCGGCTGGGATAAATGGGATTGGGCTCTAAACTTTTGGATCCGGTTGTGTAGGATTTAAGAGTTTAAACCAAGGACCAAATGTGTAATTCATGTAATCTCAGGGACCATTTTTGCCAAGCTTATTATTCCAAGGACCAAAAATTTATTTTTTTATTATTATTATTTTTTTTTTTCTTTTTCAAGCTTGAGGGACTAGACTTGCCATTTGTTTGTTTTTCAATCGTTTTCAATCATTTGGCATATGGAATACACAAAAACACATTTCAAAGATATTTTTAACATTATTTGATCGTTTTAAAGTGTTTTTGGTTGTTTTGACTCGAAAATTGGACGAAAAGATATGTGTAAAACTACACATATCACTAAAGACGCGCATTTCCTTGGTGCCACCAGCTTGCTACCTGATCAGCCCGGTTTGTTATTGACCGAAAAAGGTAAAAATTTATGAAATACTTTCATACTACACGTTATATCTGTCAGTGATTTATTTATATTATAATTAAAATTCTTTATAGATGACAATCGCTTGAAGCATATTTGCCAATGGCCTTCACATCAAGACCACTTTGGTGAAGGTCATGCATTCTATAAGAGATTGTCAACAATTCGAGTGAATCAAGAACTTGTATGTATCTCAGCATTCATAGATATTCTTTACTTTTGTTTAATTAGTTGGAACAAACTAAAAACTTACTAGTAATTTGAACTGCAGGATATCCCGGCAGATTTCCTGTTGCAGCATCCTATCCACCCATACCGGAAGGTCCTCATGAGACATCGTGGTGTCGAATGTTTCATGAGTATGACGATGAAGCCCCACAAAGCCGATCCTGAGATGGCCGGTGGTGTGACTGTCTATGGGATGTGGAGGAAGTTTGCCGCTGATTGCTCTTTCGCAACAAACAAGCTCATCAGGTTCAAGTTCATGTATTTCAATGTTGATGTCAGTGGTGGTGATCATTTGCAAGACTCTGTGTATCCCGTGTTTCATCTGTGCTAACTTCATTGGATGTGTCCAGCTTCGAACAATTTCTGCTTCATTTGAACTCAAACAATATTTATTACTGTATATTTTTTGTTAGTAAATACCCCCTTAAGTATATAATTTTTTGGCAGTGATGTGTGTTGTCAATATGCATTCATTGGGGGTATTTTACTTATGATATATTACTAAATTTGAACAATATTAGTACTGTTATATACGTTAGTTAAGTTGAACAATTAGTGTTAATTAGTTACTTTCAACAATTATGGAATCTAATATAACTCTACTTTTATGAATATGCATGTAATGTAATTTAGTATGTCTTATGCAATCTTGTTAAACTGACATAATTGACATGTTATCTGAAAACAAAATGCTCAATCTTAAACCAATTAACTATCCACAAATTTTTTGATTAGTATTGGGATGGGGTTGATGACATTTTTTGGAGGAATAAAATTAAATTAGGCACATTACCAAACTGCTTCTTAAGTCATATTGGAGGGAATTGACAAATATATTTGAAGAACATATTGGAGGGAAAGTTTAAAATTTACATGTATTCCCCCAAAGTTTTCATCAATCCCATTCTAAACTAATCAACAAAATTTCAAAACTCCTCCTATCACAGCCAAGAATACCTCTCATATCACCACAAATCCCGTCACCACCATAACTCTCCTGTCATAGAGCCACCACACCCGTCACCACTGGTAAGTATTCTTATGTTTGTTTTGTATTAATCGTTCTAACAAAATATATACGTACCCCTACAGTTATAACCATATTAGGTATTTCAACATTTGTTTTGAGACGATAACCTCTTGTAAATTATGTCACTTTCTTGGTAAATGTAGATAGTTAATTGGTTTTACAATATAAGTAACCCTGTAAACCCTTGTACTACATGAACATGGAACAAGAATTTAGCTTCTTAATTGGTTATCCCTCCTTGACCCAAACACCCCTTTAGGAACTGTTTCATTAGACTTCATTGAATTATTAGCATAATTCAATACCACATTCCATCTTTTATATATGTTCATTACTTGGACTGTCTTTTTATTTTTTATGCTCATCAATTGGAGTTTCATTTTGTCTTCTATACTCATCAATAACTTGGGCTGTCTTTTAAACTTGCCTGCAGGGACCACATTTATAAACATGGACAAGACTTGGATGGTAACTAAAAGGACCACCAAATCTTATATTGATGGAGTACAGGCGTTTATTAATTATGTAGTAGACAACTTGCGTAAGATGGGGAACATCGACCCACGAGTTAATAAACTTCATCTTAAAATGCCATGTCCGTGTACAAACTGTTGTAACCACATAAACCAAACAGTGGAGGCAGTGCAGTGGCATTTATTCACGAAAGGGATTGATCTAACCTACATAAAGTGGACCAAACATGGAGAGAAGGATGAGCCATCAAAAAGTTCCCCAAAACCTGTTGACGCTACAACAGAATTTGTTGACGACACGGATTTTGCTTCATATATTCCAACAGATGGCCCAGCAACGGTAGATATGGTTAACGCTACAAAAGATAATTTTGAATCAGAGGATGACCTTGTCAAGTTTCAAGAACTATTATTAGATGCAAAAGAAGCCTCTTTACGAAGGATGTCCCGACTTCACAAAGATGTCCGCAATAGTTAAACTACTCAACTTAAAGGGTAAGTACGGATGTTCTGATAAGTTCTTTACTGAATTACTAGGATTATTAAAAAAGATGCTACCTGCTGGTAACGAAATGGTGGAAAAAAACATATCAAGCCAAAAAAGTTGTGAAGTTGATGGGTTCAGGATACAAAACGATACATGTATGTATCAACAACTGCCTTCTTTACTGGAAAGATGACAAGGATTTGACTGTGTGTCGAACTTGTGGGACATCAAGATGGAAGGTGGATAAGAAGACACATAAAGTGTACGAAAACATTCCAGCAAAGGTAATGTGGTACTTTCCAATTATACCAAGACTGCAACGACTATTTAAGATAGAAAGAATTTCAGAAGATTTAAGATGGCACGCCACACGGAGGATAACCGATGGTGTGTTACGTTACCCCGCAGATTCACAGGCATGGCGTACCATAGATGAAAAATTCCCAGAAATTGCTGAAGATCCAAGAAATATACGGCTGGGAATATCGGCTGATGGGGTTGACGTACACACGGGAAATAGGCATCACAGTGTATGGCCAGTTTTAACTGTCATATACAACCTTCCTCCATGGTTGTGTATGAAAAGAAAGTTTATCAATCTTTCGGTATTAATATCGGGATACCGGGAAATGATATCGATGTGTTTTTAGAACCGTTGGTAGATGATCTGCATACCTTATTTGAAAAAGGGGTTCATACATATGATGCATCCACAAAAGATTACTTTAAGCTACGTGCCGTTGTGTTATGGACAATAAATGATTACCCTGCACTTGGTACACTATGTGGATGCCCGTACAGTGGATTCAAAGGTTGTGTGGTTTGCGGGAAAGATACAAACTGTGTTAGACTTTCTGCCTCGTCCAAGCAAAGTTATGTTGGACACAGACGATATCTACCATATGACCATCCGTTCAGAAGGCAAAGGAAGGCATCTAATGGACAACCAGATTTTCTCCCGGCTCCAACTCCAATGACCGGGGAACAAATATACAACGAGGTACAACATATTGAAAATAAATGGGGAAAAGGAAAACGAACAAACAATAATGCATCAGAAAACCAAGAACATACGGGAGGCAGAGGTGGAAAGATTAAAAAGCATAAAAGAAACACAACAGACGAAGAGGGTTGTTCAAGCCAAGTAAACGGACAAAACGGTGCGTATTGGAAGAAATTCAACATTTGGTACCGAAAACTTAGGTATTGGAGGCATAATTCTGTTCCACATTGTATTGATTTTATGCATGTGGAAAAGAATGTTGCTGAAAGCCTCGTCGAAACTTTGCTACATGTTCCAGGAAAGACGAAAGATGGACTGAATGCTTGATTGGATCTGGCTGAGTTGGGGGTAAAACAAGAGTTGTTTGCTAGGCAAGAACAAGACGGTACAACACTACCTCCAGCAGGTTACACATTAAGTAATGCTGAAAAAGACATTTTTTGTGATACGTTGCACAACATCAGGGTACCTCAAGGCTATTGTTCAAATTTCTATAGTTTGGTCAGCCTAAAGGATAGGAAGCTCATTGGCCTAAAATCGCATGACTATCACATGTTAATGCAAGAGTTTCTGCCCGTTGCAATACGTTCAATCATGCACCCACCCACACGATATGCTATTATCAGGTTTTGCTTTTTCTTTAAATCGATATGCAGCAAAGAAATAATATCGCAACAACTAGATAATATGCAAGCAGAACTGGTAGTGACACTCTGCCTACTCGAGAAGTTCTTTCCTCCATCTTTTTTTGATATTATGATACACTTGACTGTGCACCTTACTAGGGAGGTCAAATTATGTGGTCCATATGCTTTCGGTGGATGTATCCATTCGAAAGATGTATGAAGGTTATTAAAGGACATGTGCGAAATAGGAATAGACCAGAAGGATGCATTGCTGAGGAGACTATTGCGGAAGAAACAATAGAGTTTTTTAGCGAATATCATAAATCCATGGAAACTATTGGTCTCCCACATGATAAACATGAAACTGATGAAAATGAGGACGGAAAGCCATTGTCGGCCGGCAAATCAAGTGAAGTTTCTGCGGAACTCTTTCAGAAAGCACATTTGTATATAATACAGAATACAGATGAAATTGTACCGTATATCGAGTAAGTTTTAATAACACATGTCAATTTCCTTACTTAAAATGATCTACCAAATATAATAATCAAACACATTGTTTCAGGCGACACAAGCAAGTTTTGAAAACACAAAACCCGGGTAAACGAATTGCATTTCTGGAGAATGAACACAGTAAATCTTTTGCTAAGTGGTTACGCAAAGAGGTAATTAATCTTATGCTATTTATAATTGACTTTTTTTTTCACTGCCATACATAGTTTAGTTTTCACTGCCAGACATAGAATGAATGTGTGTTTGGGAATGCAATTAGGATGCCATACTAAATCCTTCCAACTTGTAATGAAATTCAGGTTGAGAGAGAGTTGAACATCGACAAAGAAAGTGTATCAGAAACTGTAAGGTGGATATCATATGGACCACGCGCCAGCGTAGTGAAATACGATGCATATATCATCAATGGGTATACCTTTCGTACGAAATGTCATGAAGGCAAAGTTTACCAGAACAGTGGGGTTAGTGTTGAGGCATTAGATATGCACATATCTAAAGAAGTTGCAACCACAAGGCAAGCGTTTTATTATGGGGTTTTGCAAGAGATATGGGAGCTAGATTACCGTTACAGGCAAATTCCTCTTTTCAAATGTGATTGGGTTAATCACAAAGGTGGTGTGAAACGCGATACTGTTCTTGGGTATACATTGGTTGACCTGAATAATTTAGGCCACAAGGTTGATCCGTTCATATTAGCCTCACAAGCACGACAAGTGTTTTATGTGCAAGACCAGTTAGATAAAAAATTGTCTATTGTGTTTAAGACACCTCCCAAGAATTACAAAGATATGTATGATGAAGTCGATGAGGAATTTAGTACCGTCATTCACCAGCACAATGATAACATATTGCCATGTGTGGATCGACGTGACTTGGGTAACGAATCACGAACTGACTACTATCGAACCGACTGTGGAGGTGTTGTTATACGAAAATCCAAGTGAACCATGTTATGTAATAAGAGCTTGGGAATTGTCCAATGTATTTAGGTGTTTGTGTTATGTTATGGCTGTATAGTTTTGTTTGGTTGTTGTTTCATGTAACATTGCCTTTATGGCTCACTTTCTTAATAAATTTACCTTAATTAAGCAAACAAAAAATGTTTGAGCTGTTATTTATGCGTATTTTGTGTGACTATTGTTCATCCAATTGCCACATGAATTAGGTTTTTGTGTGGCCTTTGGTAACATTTAGTCACACAAACCATGGTTTTGGGAGTGTATTTACTCTCATATAACTAGCCATAAAGTGACCAAAAGTGTTAATAAGTGTGACCATATGATGTTTAAAGTTAATGAATGTGTATTTTGTGTGACTATTGATCATCCACTTGCCACATGAATTTGGTTTTTGTGTGGCCTTTACTAACATTTAGTCACACAAAGCATGTTTTTGGGAGTGTATTTAGTCACATACAACTAACCATCAAGTGACCAAAAGTGTTAATAAGTGTGACCATATGCTGTTTAAAGTGAAGGAATGTGTAGTTTGTGTGACTATTGATCATCCACTTGCCACATGAATTTGGTTTTTGTGTGGCCTTTGGTAACATTTAGTCACACAAAGCATGTTTTTGGCAGTGAATTTAGTCACATACAACTAACCATCAAGTGACCAAAAGTGTTAATAAGTGTGACCATATGCTGTTTAAAGTGAAGGAATGTGTATTTTGTGTGACTATTGATCATCCAATTGCCACATGAATTTGGTTTTTCTGTGGCCTTTGGTAACATTTAGTCACACAAACCATGTTTTTGGGAGTGTATTTAGTCACATAAAACTAACCCTAAAGTGGCCAAAAGTGTTAATAAGTGTGACCATATCCTGTTTAAAGTGAAGGAATGTGTAGTTTGTGTGACTATTGATCATCCACTTGCCACATGAATTTGGTTTTTGTGTGGCCTTTGGTAACATTTAGTCACACAAAGCATGTTTTTGGGAGTGTATTTAGTCATATACAACTAACCATCAAGTGACCAAAAGTTTTAATAAGTGTGACCATATGCTGTTTAAAGTGAAGGAATGTGTAGTTTGTGTGACTATTGATCATCCACTTGCCACATGAATTTGGTTTTTGTGTGGCCTTTGGTAACATTTAGTCACACAAAGCATGTTTTTGGGAGTGTATTTAGTCACATACAACTAACCATCAAGTGACCAAAAGTTTTAATAAGTGTGACCATATGCTATTTAAAGTGAAGGAATGTGTAGTTTGTGTGACTATTGATCATCCACTTGCCACATGAATTTGGTTTTTGTGTGGCCTTTGGTAACATTTAGTCACACAAAGCATGTTTTTGGGAGTGTATTTAGTCACATACAACTAACCATCAAGTGACCAAAAGTTTTAATAAGTGTGACCATATGCTGTTTAAAGTGAAGGAATGTGTAGTTTGTGTGACTATTGATCATCCACTTGCCACATGAATTTGGTTTTTGTGTGGCCTTTGGTAACATTTAGTCACACAAAGCATGTTTTTGGGAGTGTATTTAGTCACATACAACTAACCATCAAGTGACCAAAAGTTTTAATAAGTGTGACCATATGCTGTTTAAAGTGAAGGAATGTGTAGTTTGTGTGACTATTGATCATCCACTTGCCACATGAATTTGGTTTTTGTGTGGCCTTTGGTAACATTTAGTCACACAAAGCATGTTTTTGGGAGTGTATTTAGTCACATACAACTAACCATCAAGTGACCAAAAGTGTTAATAAGTGTGACCATATGCTGTTTAAAGTGAAGGAATGTGTATTTGGTGTGACTATTGATCATCCACTTGCCACATGAATTTGGTTTTTTTGTGGCCTTTACTAACATTTAGTCACACAAAGCATGTTTTTGGTAGTGTATTTAGTCACATACAACTAACCATCAAGTGACCAAAAGTGTTAATAAGTGTGACCATATGCTATTTAAAGTGAAGGAATGTGTATTTTGTGTGACTATTGATCATCCACTTGCCACATTAATTTGGTTTTTGTGTGGCCTTTGTTAACATTTAGTCACACAAATCATGTTTTGGCTACACTTAAATAATGTGTGACAAACTGTTTAGTGTGACTATATGTACTGGATTTTGGCTACACTTAAATAATGTGTGACAAACTGTTTTGTGTGACCGTATATGGCATTTGGTCATACTATTAGAAGCAAATGTGACTATAAGTTTAGTGTAACCATATATGGCATCAAGGTTACTTGTATTTATCACACGTTCCAAATGCATATGTGACTAAATGATCTGGAACAAAATCACCAGTTACGTTTAGTCACATAAGGGTCGATTGTGTGGCAATAGAGTTCTTATGGTCACACATTCAAAATGCTCATGTGTGACTAATTCGTAAATGCTGTCAATTTACCTACCTTCAGCCACACAAATATTTGAATGTGTGGCTGTTCCAAATCGACCATGTGTGACCATAGGTCATTTTTGTACTAGTGTTAGCAGCCTTAGTAGAGGTGTCAGCAGATTGGTTGCCTTCAGTAGTTGCCTCAGCAGAAACAGCTTGAGGGGGCAGTTGGTCTTTATCACCAGAAGATGAAGTACCAAGCTCTGCTGTTTTTATCCTTTTAGCTTCGAAGCATCTATACTTGCACTAGGCCTCTTCAATTGAGTTTGAGGTGAGGGAATGGCCTTCATAATCTGATTATATATTTGATGCAAATCAGATTCAGATAAGGCCCAGACTTGCTTCTTGGTCAAAGCAGAGTTATATACAGAAGTATATTGATGATAAACCACATTCCTCATATAATTCTTGGTTTGTGCCTCAGTCTGAGTTTTAGCTCTCTTAGCTTTGGCCTTCTGTGCAGCAATGGCCTTTCTTCTGTCTGCTGCAGCTTTCTTCCTCTGTTGACCAAGAGCTACCATTTGTTCAGCAAAGTTGTTACTATCAAAAGCAGCTCCTAAGATGCTTTGGGCCAAAGTAGGATTGGAAGCAGCTTGTTGAGTATAAGAATCCCATTGTGCATCAGTAAAATGAACTGATTGCTCATCTAGTTCTCTTTGCCTTTCAGGAGGCAAATCTGAAGTAAATTGAGCTGTCATCTTTTGTGCTAAAGCTTGACTCTTCATCATATCTTCATACTCTTTAACCAGTCTAGCTTGCTCCTTCCTTTCTTTTTCACTCACAAGATCTGTACCAAGATCTTCATCAATCATCACTCCTTGCTTACTGCCAGAGATGTCAACACTAGGAACTCTGTCAATGTTTTCAGAAGAAACACCAATAGAAGCATCAGCAGAAACATGTTGAGTGGAAGATTCAACATGTGGAGTAGAAACCTCAGCATTAGGATTCAAAACAAAGGATCTCCCAGCAACAAACACTTCAGCAGAAACTTCAGAAGGTGTGACATCAGCAGAAGCCACAGAAGGTGCAACATTCAAACTTGGCATCTTAGAATCCTTGCTCAAATATTGTCTTCTCCTCTTTCTATAGAACTGTATCTGCTCTTTTTGTTGTGATGATTCAGCAACTGTAGGTGAAGAAATATGAGTCTGCTGAGCAGCTTCAGCCAATAAATCAAGATGATCCAAATAAATATCCTCCTGCTCTTCATCAGAGGCAAACACAAACTTCCTTTTCTTTTTCTGCCCAAGTTGATCTTCTAACTCCTGAACCCTCTTTTTCAACACCACAATCTCATCACCAAGTGAGGATTTGGTATCTGCAAGCTCCTTCTTCAACTTCTCAATTTCTTGATCATTCTTGTTGAGCAAATTATACAGAGAAGTGAGAGTAATAGGGTCCTCAGCTCCACCAGCAGATGTCTCAGTGGTAAAGGGAGCTTCATTGGGCCTTTCAGAAGAAATATATATATTCTCAAAAGTAGGAGTGCTTTCATCTATTAGGTCTCTAAAAGGGCTAGGTGTGGACAGTCTTGTAGTCTCATCTTCAAGAGGTGTAGGCACATGAGTATCATGAGACTGAATTGTCTCCTCAACCTCAGGAACAAGCTCATCAGGAGCTTCATGAGTTTGTGTTGGAAGAGGACTGGGTGAAACATGTACAAGTGAAGGTGTTGGTTGGTCAGGAGAAACAATGGGTGCTTCAGCAGTTATGGATGGACCCTCATCCCTTTCCACTGATGGATTACCATCAGCAGGAACACTTGGAATTGATGGAGTACCATCATCAGCAGCATTGGGAGATGGTGGAGCATCAGCAGCATTACCCTCATCAGCATCATCATTGCCATGTGGCAACATAGCTGGTAGCAGAGGGTGATGTTCCCCAACATAATGAGTTTTCATGGAAGCAAACAACTTAGCACTAAGGGCTCCTATGGGATAATGGCCTCTATCTTGGGTATTTATGTCTAAAATTATCTGAAGAAACCTAGGGTACATTAGAAACTTATGCTTTTTCTTTTGAATATTTTCTACCATATTATCAAAAATAAACTTAGAGAAATTATAAGTTAAACCCTGTGACAGACATACTATACCACAACCCAATTGGGTAGAGAATTGATCCCATCCTCCAGACTTGTTGCTGATGCACTGAAGCAATGTGTGTACCAAAAACCTCCACTTGGGGCAAAACTTGTTCTTGAGCCACATAATTGTATCCATACTTTGATAACCTGCAGCTCTCAACCCAGCAAGTATCTCTTCAGTGTTGGTGTGATAGACACCATCTTCATCATCCAACTGCAATCTTTCCCTAATCAAAGCTTCAGTCACAACATACTCTGCTCCATCAATCTTGGCAACAATCTCTGAATCAGAACGTTTCTCAGCAGATGCCCAAAATTGCTTCACCAAAGATTCGTGTACTACATCTGGATAATGAGTCAGTGCAAAGTGAATCTTGGAACGCTTCAAGAACTCGACCATAGGTACATACATTTCATGTCCCTTCGCTGTTCCTAGAAACGCAACTTTATTGTGATCCTTCTTAAATTGAAGCGCCTCCATTGATGAACTTATGCGAGATAGGATATGAATTAAGTGAATGGAAAAGGGTTTAAATTGGTCGAAGAGAGAATCAGTTGATTTTGGGCGAAGATTATATGAAGTAGGTTATAAATAGAAGTTACCCAATTATGGTCAAAATATATCGGAACGAATTGTTGACCATATCTGACGTGTAAAGTAACTTCAACATTTAAAATTTACTCTTCAGCAGAAATGATGGTCAATTTGCTGAAGTGAGAAGTCGAATCAGCAGAATCAACTCAAGAGTAATAATATCTTCAGTAAAGATCTTGAGTTTAACTTTGCCACCCAACTCGCATTAATTACCATCAACCCTTGACTTCGCCTATAAAATAACCCCAAATCACAATCCGCACATATCAATTAACCCCAATTTACTATCAAACCCTCATTCAACCTAAATCAAACATCAACACCATGACCAACCAACCAGAAGTAGTTGATCTCACTTCTGAGTCATCAGCAGACTCAGGAGATAACATTCCCCAATTATCCACACAACCTTCCCATAGAAGGTATGGGCTTACCAAAGAACAAGCCCGCAAGAGAAAGCATGATGTGGGTTCATCAAGCAGACCACACAACCCACCACAATCTCCATCATCATCATCATCTGAGGATAGTCGTCCTTTATTTCGATATCCCTACCAAGATGAGCCTCGTACTTTGAAGTCCCCTTTTCTCCCTTCTTCGGAAGATGATAGTGTGGTGGATCCAAATGATTCACCTATGGGCTCTGATGACTCCACAGAGCGTCTAGAGCCAATTTTTAATAGATTGGTGAGAGAGGAAGAGGAGAGGGTAGCATCATCAACCAGGGAAGAGAATCCCCAACCTTCACAACCCCAACCAAGGCCACACACCAGAAATCCACCACACCCATTGACAAGGGAGGTGGTTATTGGTCTTCCTGCTCCAAGGACTGGTGTTTCATACCACAGAGACAAAGGAAAGGGCAAGGGTGCAGAGGTGACCGGTAAAGGAAAGGGTAAAATGGAGTAGGTGATGATGAGATGTTGCCAAGGACCAAAGATATAAAACTAGGTTCTTCAGCATCTTCACTCCTGGTCATGCACCTCCAACAACTTTTGAAACCATGATGATAGGATCTAGATTCTGTGTAGGTTAACTTGTATAGGAATAGTACTTTAGTTTCAATTTGAAGTTGTTTGTATGCTGTAATTTCTTTTGAATGAATGAACAACTTCTCTTTTATCTTTCAATGATTATCACTTGAACTGTACTTCAGCACTTTCAATCAGCAGAAACAATCTTTAAGCTTACTTGACCAATTCCCATTTAACCAATCTTGGAGAACTTCCACTTAAGATCAGTAACTACACATCAGGGCATTCTGCAAAACAGACACATATAAAACAAACCAAACCAAACAAAACTTAAAGAACATTAGATGGTTAGTATGTTAGTAAACACAATATACAAAATATACAAATTATTACAAATTTTACAATGACAATCCTCCCCTGAGGCATATGCCTCCCCTGAGGCCTATGCCTCCCCTCAAACTTAGCATTTAAGGGTTAACCATCCCAATATGGACAACTAAGTGTTGAAACCTAGGTCCATCAAAAGCCTTAGTCAATAAATCTGCCACATTATCATCAGTGTGAATCTTAACCACCTTAATTAAATGTTTTTCATATGCATCTCTAATAAAATGATGCCTGATTTCAATATGTTTTGTTCTATTATGAAAAACTGGATTTTTGACAATGATATGGTACTTTGATTATCAATGAAGATGGTGGTGTTCATAAAATTAAACCCATAATCCAATAATTGATTTTGTATCCAAAGAACCTGTCCACAACAATTGGCAGCAGCAACATACTCTGCTTCAGTAGATGAGGTAGCAACAATGGTTTGTTTCTTGCATTGCCAAGAAATCAATCTTCTTCCAAGAAATTGGCAACCTCCAGTTGTGGATCTCCTATCCAGATTTGCACCAGCATAATAACTATCACTATATGCTTCCAACTTGAAAGGAGACTCTTTTGGGTACCAAAGACCTAAGTTAGGTTGGCCTTTGAGGTACTTGAAGATCTTTTTGACTGCATTCAAATGGGAAGTGAGTGGAGTGACCTGATGTCTAGAAAAAAGCACTCACAGCAAATGTAATGTCAGGCCTTGAAGCTGTCAAATACATCAATGACCCAATCATGGATCTGTATAAGTGAACATTCACTGCAGGATCTGGTTCAAGATTGTTCTTTGGTTTTGGAGCTTCATAAGGTGTAGTGGCAGTTCTGACATTTTCCATATCAAACTTCTTCAAGATATCCTTCACATACTTATCCTGACTTATAAAGATACCATCTTGTTTCTGCTGAACTTGTAAACCCAAAAAGAAAGTAAGCTCCCCCATAGCACTCATCTGAAACTCTCCCTTCATCAATTCCTCAAACTCCCTGCACCAAGATTCTTTAGTGGAGCCAAAGATAATGTCATCCACATAAACCTGCACAAGAATTATGTCCCTGGAATTTTTCTTAATGAAGAGTGTTTTGTCAATGGCACCTCTTCTGTATCCATGCTTCAGCAGAAATGCAGAAAGCCTAGCATACCAAGCTCTTGGTGCCTGATGTAGTCCATAGAGAGCTTTTACAACCTTGTAAACATGTTTTGGATTATCTGGGTCTTCAAAACCTTTGGGTTGACTGACATATACTTCCTCTTCAATTTCACCATACAGGAAAGCACCTTTCACATCCATCTGATATACCAGGAAACCCATATAAGATGCATAGGCCAAGAAGATTCTAATGGCCTCAACCCTAGCTACTGGAGCAAAAACTTCATTATAATCAACTCCTTCCTCTTGTCTGAACCCCTGAGCCACCAATCTTGCTTTGTTTTTAACCACAATGCCCCTTGCATCTCTTTTGTTCTTTAAAATCCATTTTGTCCCAATGGCTATCTTCCCTTCAGGTAGTGGTACCAAGATCCAAACCTGCTGATTCTTGAATTGTTGCATCTCATCTTGCATTGCTTCAAGCCAATTTGAATCTTCAAGAGCTTGAGCAACACTGGTTGGCTCCACTTGAGAAAGAAAGCAAGCAAACATACAATGCTTAAAGTCTGTATGATTGTCCCTTTGCTGATTTGAGACATAGGAAAAAAAGCAACTTGACCATACTTAGAACCCTTCACAGTACTTCTAGTTCTAACAGGTGCTTGAGGATCACCAAGAATATTGGATTGGGGATGAGCAATGTTGATCCTTTTGGTAGCATTGGGGTTGACATCAATTGTGGTGTCAAGATTGTTCACATTGGGTCCAAAATCACTATCATAGGAGGCTGAGTTGAAGATACCAGCTTTGGGTTGGTGATTCCCAAGATCAGAAGGACTTGGAAAACGTGTATATGGCTCTTCAAGGTCTGTGGACACACTAGGAGAAATGGGAGAACCTTCAGGAGAACTGTCAGCAGAATTGGTGATGTCAGGGGAAACAGAAGAACTATCAGCAGAATCCTGGTTTCCACTGACTGGTTGTGCTAACTCCACACCAAATCTTTCAGCTTCTTGATTGGCTGCATGTTCCTACTTCTTGAGTCTAGCAAGGTCCTCTGCACAGTGTGACTCATCTTCAAGCTCATCAGAAGTTTTCTTTGGAGCTATCACCTGCAAATTGGTTAGGAGAAAAAGAAGGTACAACTATTGTTTGTTCATCATGCTCAGACTCACTATCTGAGTCAACATCCATGGTACCAACACTGTTTTGGGAGACGCTTGAGAACCTGCAGATTGGTTAGCAACATATCTAGTATAGCCCAAGTAATCAGTTAAATAATCCAGGTCAAAATACCAAGCATGACCATGACCCTGAACATTAGGCTTGTCTTCTAGGTATCTCAGGTTAAGGGTCTCCTCAATCTTTTAAGCATTTAAATTATATACCCTATAAGCCTTACTATGTGCTGAATAACCTACAATGTACCCCTCATCAGCTTTCTCATCAAACTTTCCCAGTGGATCACTAGTATTCAAAATGGTCACTTGACATCCAAAAGGTTTAAGATAATGAATATCAGGAACTTTCCCAGTGAGAAGTTCATAAGGTGTCTTGAAATGAGGTCTAGTGATGGATACCCTGTTCAAGACATAACAAGCAGTGCTTACTGCTTCAGTCCAGAACATAGTGGGTAATTTAGAGTCTGCAAGCATGGATCTTGCTGCCTCTATTAAGGTCCTATTCTTTCTTTCAGCAACCCCATTTTGCTGTGGGGTTCTTGGATTGCTATAGTCCCTTTTTATCCCCTTAGACTGACAAAGTTCTATTAAAACAGTATTTTTGAACTCTGTCCCATTATCACACCTAATACCTTTAACCTTTTTGTTTAGCTGGTTTTCAACAAGGGTAATGAACTCTTTTAAAATTGGAGATGTTTCATCTTTAGTTTTCAAAAAGAATACCCAACAAAACCTGCTATAGTCATCAGTGATTACCAGGCAGAAGTACTTATGATCAATACTTCTGATTTGAGTTGGACCAAAGAGATCCATATGCAGCAACTGAAGAGGTTCTGAGATGGTTCTCACAGCAGTAATAGCTTTGTATGAGGCTCTATGTTGCTTTCCTTTGTTGCAGGCAACACAATTGTGCTCATTGGTGAAGACTTTGGAGGGAAGTCCATGAACTAGACCAAGTTTAGAAAGCTTGTTTATGGTCTTGAAATTCACATGAGCCATCCTTCTATGCCATTTTGTAGACTCATCCAGGGATGCTTTAGCCACCAAACATGTTAAGTCACCTTCAGGTTGAACATCATTCAAATTGAATGTGTACAAATTGTAAGTTCTGGGAACTCTCAGCAGAATTGTGTATCTTCTGGAAGTTTGAAGTCTTTAGAGAGCACAAGACATTCATCCTCAGAGAAGAATACTTTGTTCTTGGTGTCACAAATTTGTGATACTGAGAACAAGTTGAAATTTTGCAATTCCTTCACATAATACACATTCTCAAAGTCCAAATTAGGTGTTCTGATGGTTCCTTTCCCAGTGATTCTACCATCTCCTCCACCAAAAGTCACATTGCCTCCTCCTTCAATGGGTACAAAATCATGCATCATCTCAATGTTTCCTGACATACTCCTGGAACAACCACTATCTACTATGCCTACATCTTTACTCTTCAGAGGATGATCCTACAACAACAACAAAAATATACAAGATATAAGTACACATTGGAGACTCAAGTCATTGCTGACTTGAGCCTGCCTTGTGGATCATAAGAGTTAGGCCATGTAGATGTATAAGATCCACCATTGTTCTTGGACCTGCTATGATAATTAGGTCCCTTTTTAGTCCAAAAACAACCTGCTGAGGGCTTAACAGCAGTATCCCAATCTCCCCTACCCACATACATTGGGTCAATAAATCCAGGCCAATAACCATTCTGAAAATATGAACTAGTTGGTCTCACATATGGTCTAGCAACACATCTTCTCCAAGAAGATGGAGAAGGTCTGTCAGCAGAATTGCTGGTCTTTTGAGTTGCTTGTGGAAAATATGGTGGTATATCATTAACATTTTTCCACATTGGTCCAGGTTTATTTTGATCAGCACATACACCCATTCTTTGCTCATGAAAAGTACAATCCTTAATCAAATGAAATTTACTTCCACAAACAAAACATTTCTTCTTTTTAGAAGATTTATTAAAAGTGAAAGATGTTCCATTACATTCAACATTATTCAAACCACTAACATTAACAGGATTGTTTTTGACAGAATTAGAAACATTGTTTTGCAAAGAATTAAAAGACAAGTCTTCAGAAGAAACTGTCTTGGACTTTGATTCCTCAGCAGCAACTCTAATAGACTTGTAGGGAGTCTTGGGTGTAGGCTTTGGTGAGGTCTTGGGTGAGGTCTTGGGAAGGTCTGACTTTTCACTTGAATCACAACTGGTAGTAGACCCTTGGTCTAAGGACATGTCACTAGAAGAACAAGAGACATAGTCAGTAGAATTAGAATCAGGGTCTGGCAAGTCACTTGACTTTTTGCCATAAAGATGGTGTGATCCATCAAAGTCTGAGGTGGTGTTGGTAGTGGGCATGAATTCTCCTCTAATAGGTCCAGGCACAGCATGTAATTTTCCTTCTTTAACAAAGTTTGCTAAGCCTGCTGGTGTAGGTTTACGTGTGTCATCCCTAGCCTCTAAACCAACATATTTTTTAAAACCTAAACCTATACTAGTGTTTGCAGGTTGACTATTATAGAGACAGTTAGCTAACTTATCACCTGACATTAACCAAATTTTATGACAAGCTATTTCCTGCTCTAGTTTCTCTTTTAGTTCCTGATTCTCTAACTCTAGTTTAGCTTTTACCTTTTTACAACATTTTAGTTCATTTGTAGTACATAGTAAATCTCTCTCTAACACCCCTATCTTTTCTTCATAGGCAGTCTGATTCTTCTGAAACCAAATTTGTTGTCTTTCTTTAGCTTTTAAAGCCTGTTTGTAAGCCTCAACTTCAACATAACATTCATTATATTTAGGTTTCAATTCATCATATGCCTCCTTAAGTTCATTATATCTTTCACTACAACCAAAAACACAATTATGTACCTGAGAGATGCCCATAAGGGCAACTTGATCATGTTGATCCTCTGTAGTACAGCATGCCAGCAATCCATTTTGCCCAGAAGCTTCATCATTATCAGGTTCATGCACCTTCCAGTTGACATGATCATCCAGAGTGACCAAAGCTCCAAGTTTTCCCAGCTTCCTACTTGTTTCTGCTGATAGGTAGTATATCTAACCTCATCACCAGCCTTCCTATCCTTGCATTCTCTTGAGAAGTGACCCATCTGACCACATGTATAGCATTTGACCTTCCTCCTGTCAAATCTAGCAGGGTCTTTTCCCTTGAAACCAAACTTTCTCCCTGACTTGTCTTCAAACCTTTTGATGTTCATTGAGAGCATGGCCACCTGCCACTTCAAGTTCATCTCTTCCATATCCAGAGGATCCACTTGATCAAAATCCTCAAAAGTAAGTTGCTGCTGATGATCATAATCAGCAACAAAAGAGTGAATTACATCTTCCAATACACCACTAGACTGTGGTTGTGAATTTGGTCTGTTGTTGGGATAGGAGATGATACTGAGGAGCTTGGGCTTGAAGCTTGATTCATCTTATTGGAGGTGGTGCTAACAAAAGCTGAGTAACTGGGAGTGGATGCACGAATGGGACTTCTAACATCAGGCTCAAGAGTCTTAAGCTTGTTATAGAGATCATCAAAAGAGAGCATATCCAGTCCACCTTTAGCTTTGAGTGCAATGCTCACTTGCAGCCAAGATGGAGGTAAAGATCGCAAGAACTTTGCATTGCAATCCTCATTGTCTGGCCTGGCCTTCAGCTGATTCAATTGACTCAAAATCTTATGAAACCTGTCATACCCCTTGTGAATACCTTCCTCCTCAGAGATTTGGAATTCTTGAAACTGTTGTTTCAACATAGATTTCCTCATCCTCTTTGACTCATCGTTCCCACCAAACCTAGCCTTAATGGCCATCCAGATGTCCTTTGCATCCTGCATGTAGTGAAAGTCACCCATATGATCATTTGGAATAGCCTGAAGGAGAATAGTTCTAACTTTTTGATCTCTCTGTACAGCTAGAAACTCTTCAGCAGTTTTAGGACCAAGAATGGTAATTTTGCCATCAGCATCTTCGGTGTGCCTTTTCAAACTATTTCCCTTTTTGAATATTTCCCAAAGATTCCAATCAATATTTGTGATCCAGTTCTGCATCTTCATAGCCCATAATTCATACTCTTCCTTCTTGAGGTATGGGAACTTTGCATTGCTGTTGGTGAGAGTGAGTTGTTGCAAGGATGAAGATGTGGTGTTATGGTTGTTATTGTTAACTTCTGATCCATCGTCTGATCCAGGCATTGTTTTGGTTGTTAAGGTTGAGAGGGTGTAAAGAAAGGATGTTCTTAGTATCACAGAGACTCTCCCGAGGCTCTGATACCACTTATTGAACCTAAGACCTTGATAGATCTTTGAGCACTCTTGGATCGATAGTAATGTTAATGTAATCACAAACACACTAATAGAAAGTCTCTAATACTTGTATAAAGCGGAAATTAAACACAAGTAAGAACACAAATAACTAAGAACGATTGATCCTCTATGGATCTTTTATTAATACTAAGAACTTGTTTTTCTAAACTCGTACATATTACATAATAACGTGTTCCTTTTATAGATAAGGAACCCTAAATCCGTTCTACTAGAAACCCTAAACCGTTTCACAAGAAACGTATATCTCAAAACTAATAGAAAATATACTATATAATTTCCTAATAAAACTCGTGCATATCCAAACTAATAACAAAGTACGCTAAATATCTATATCAGCAGAAACCAACTCCGCAGAATCTCTACTTCCGCAGAAACAAGTCATCAGCAGAATCCAACACTTCAGCAGTAACCATCAGCAGTAACCATCAGTAGAATTCTTCCTTAGCAGAATTCCCAACAGAAATAAACAAGGTATGGAAAGATCTAACAGAGACACGAGAGATTTATAGTGGTTCGCTACAAGGACACCTTCCTTGTCCTACTCCACTCCCCGAGCACACCTTGCTCGAGAGTTTTCTTCACAACTTCAATAAGCTCCCTTATGGCGGAGAAAACCGTACACAACTTTGGCTTACAAAGGGTTTAACGACACAAAGCTAAATGTCGAGTTCTAATCGTAGCTAGAATTAATCTCACAACTTCACAACACAACTTCTTCACAACTTATTCACGACTACTTCACAACGGCTTCACGACTGCTTCACGACTTCTTCACGACTTCTTCACGACTTCAACATGACCGCTACACAACCTCTATGATGCGGCTTCACGACTTCAACACTATGTCTTTATGACTAAGACTTCACGACTTCAACATGTCCGCTACACAACCTCTATGCTACGGCTTCACGACTTCACGACTAGGACTTCACGACTTCAACACGAACGCTACACAACTTCTATGCTACGCTTCACGACTTCAACACTAGGACTTCACGACTAGGACTTCATTGCTTCAACACGACCGCTACACAGCTTCTATGCTATGGCTTCACGACTTCAACACAAGAACTTCACGACTAGGACTTCACAACTTTAACACGACCGCTTCACAGCTTCTATGCTACGGCTTCATGACTTCAACACAAGGACTTCATGTCTTCTAAGCAACGGCTTCACAACTTCTACACCACGGCTTCAAGACTTCTACACTTTGACCTCACAACTTCTATACCACAACTACTTATACAACATCTTCACTACTTACACACAACACTAATCTACAACACACACCTTACATACAAATGAATGAATGATTTACAAACTTTGTTAAACACACAACTTAAGTAACAAGATGATACTAAGTTGTAATACTTCTAATCTTGATTGATAGAAGTATTCTTCTTTTGCACTTGGATGGTGGAAGCTTGGATCACTTGGAAACCAATGCTTAAGATTACATGATCAAAGGTTTTTTTAAGATATGAAATGAGATCTAAAACAGAAATTTTTAGTGCAAAAGGGTGAGTAAAAATCCAGGAGAAGGCTGATATTTATAGGAGAAAAACTGGACAGCTGGAGGCCTACTGGAGCGGGGGCGGTCCCCTTAATTATTAGGGGGCCGCCTAGCAAATTAAGGGGGCCGCCCTACTGAACGTTGGCCAATTTTTTCCTTTTGTGGGGAAGGTTTTTCTGGAACATTTTAACTAATTTTGGTTAAAAATTTGAATTCATATTTTTATAAAAGATTAAACATTTTTATTTAATTTTTCAAAAATATATAAAATGTTTTTGATGTTTTATAAAAAAATCTAGTTATTAAGAAAATGTTCCTTTGATCTTATAATGCATTAAGCATTAGTTCATTCATACCTTAAGTGATTTTAGTTGTAGAAGTGAATATTTACAAGTAAGTACTTGTTTAATTTATAAGTTTATGTTTTAATGAGTTTACATTTTGTGATCATCAAAACATAGAGATATGAATAAATATTGATAATGTTTTTAGGCATTTATTTATGTCAACAACTTGGCATCTTTCAACTTGCTGAAGTTTAAAAGTTGATCATTTGGAATGGTCATCATCAGGATACTTCTGGCTTTGAGGTCATTCTTCTTCTTGACTCTCTCTTCTGCAGTTGTTGGGTTGGTATTCAAAGTTGTCACTACCTTATCTTCAACTATTGATGTAGTGCTTGTAGGCTTGAAAAAGTTTCCTTCTTCAATAATCTCCCAAAGTGTATAGTCTTGCACTTGGAAATACTGCTCTATCCTTAACCTCCACATATCAAACTCATTTTGCTTGAGCATTGGCAACTTTGCAGCGACATTCGTTTGAATAGACTCCATGTCCATTTCTTCTTCTTCTAAATCAAAGATATCAGCCTGATCTCTGATACCAATTGAGAGGATTGTAATACACTTTGTAGGATGTTAGTCCTTTATAACGTGTGTATATGATACTTTGAGTGAATATGATTAAGTATGCAGAATCTACTTAACCACACTTAGAAGGATATTGGTTATGGAAATGGAACAGTGATGCTTGTTATTTGAATGATGAACACAGAAAGTATAACACCAAATGATTCAATATTATTGAGAATAATACGAGTGATCTTCACTATCACTAGGGTTACAAAACCTTGAATCTCTATGTTTCTATGACTTTACTTGTTTGACTAGATTGTTAATTTTAAGCACATAAGCAAGCACAATATTCAACACACTTATCTCTAAGCTAAGATCTCCCTTTTATAGTCCAAAGGAGATCTTTACAATATTGTCAAGTCTTGTCTACTACTTGCTTGTTGAGTGTGTCAGTAACTAAGATACAACATGTTTTGTGTATTACAACTTGTTGACTGAACACTTATCTAAGATATTATCTACCGTATATACTTGACTTTTATACACAAAATATCTTTTTATACTTATCCATCCAGCAGTAGTATACGTGACACTTATCCACTCAGCAGTAGTATGAGTCACTCCAACAGCAGTATTAAACCAGCAGTACCTTCTTTGTACTAGCAGTACTAACTTATCAGTTAGTATTGTTAGTTATAACTTGAATAGTCTTCAGATATACACTAGCAGTTAGTACTGTTAGTGTATTCTTCTCAGCAGTACAAACCTTGTGAACATATAACTCCAAACACTAATCTTCAGAACATTTAATTCCCAACAAAGTAGTTAATGCTGCTAGAGATTTAATGTTGCCAGAACAAAGAGTTAGTGCTGCTGATTCATTATTATTGTTGCTGGAGTATTAGAGTCGGTTATTATGTATAGTATGTCTAGATAAGTATAGAAAAGATTCTATAAAGATTTATCTTTTATAGAAAGTCATTGTAAGCCGACTAGGACTCCTTAGTTTAGAAAAGGAGGTCCTAGGGTATAGAGATAGATACGATATACACAGAGATTACACATGATTTTTATAGAGAACTTCAAGGTTGTAAATCTTAATACTTTTGAGTATTCGTATTATATAAATAATATTGAAGTGTTTAGTTTGATATTCTTGTGTTATTGTTTACTGTTTCATTCAATATAAAGTTCTTCTTAAGATCAAATACAAGATTTCGCATTGTGTTTGATAAACTTCAAGGCAGTTTCTATACTTAGTTGTTTTAGATTTATCTAAGATAACTAACTCTTACAAGCTAAAGAATTCGATCTAGTTCATAACTGGTATCAACACAGATGATGTGTGTTTCATTGTAGGTATTTTTATATTCAAGTTTTAAATTTATATTTATCCGGACTTATACCTTAAGGACACACTTTCACAAGCAGTGTACCCGATCGAATGTAGTCAGTAGGGTAAGTACGAGGTCGATCTCGGGAATAGTATGCCTAGGTTTGGTCTAGTGTATTTTACCAGTTTTAAAGGGGGGTTTTGATTGATTTGATTATATTAACTACTAATAACATAAAATGTAAACTAAACTAATTTATACTACGGTTGTGATCAATTAAAAGAAGGAAGTGCTAGCAATGTTAATCCTATTTCATTCTAGTCATCCGTTTATTAGTGCAATGATCTAATTGTAAAGTACTGATGACGTCAGGATATGTGGGGAGTATCTCCTTGGTCCAGACAATACCCCCACACTCCTATCTAACCTAGACTAGACCACTTGGTCCATGCATCTAGCCACTACACATGTAATCACCTAGGCCATTTGGTCCATGCACCTATCAGACTACAAGCATGCATTAAGTCGTGTCAACTAATCTATGTGATTTATCAATGGTACCCACTTGGTCCATGCGATACCTTACCCTTCCCCACTTGGTCCATGCAAGAAGAGCACTATGCTAACTTAAATGTTCTCATAATATACATCTATTACCCACTTGGTCCATGCGATACTAGACTTAAACTACTCAAACATATAAACGTGCATGTATTAAATGATAAACACATAAACTAAACAATACAAGACATTAGATCTAAACAAACGGAATTAACTATCATAGAATATTCATAAACATGGGTAACACCCAAGGGTGTTAGCCCATAATGTATACAAAAGCACAAAGAGATAATTCAAACTATACACAAATGGAAATCATAATGAAATCGATATGCAAACCGAATGATTAAACCTAATGTGATGATACGAGACATTATCTCCTTGTTATCCAAGCTCTTAGGACTGATCTTGGGGCCTTGGAGTGGTGAAATTCGGCTGTGGTTGAGAGTGGTGAATGAAAGATATTGAAAACTCCCGTTTAGGGCTTGTATTTATAGTCTTCTATCAGGGCTAGATTACGGCGTAATCTTTAGTTAATACAGCGTAATCTTGATATCTTGATTGTTGATGCTTATTTTACCTAGATCACGTTTTAATATTTATAAGTCTCATTTACCTATGATCTACGTGAGCACAAACGGGCAGTGTACCTGATCGTGAGTAGTCTAGATTTGGTAAAACCGAGGTCGTCCCAAGAGCTATGAGGCAGATTTTAATCTAAGTCCTATGATGTCACTAAAAAGGGGTTTTTGATTTGATTTTTATTAAACTAATGAAATAAACGAAAATGAAATGAGATTAAATCAATAGGAGGAAGATGTCCTAGCCTAGTTACTACTATTATCATGCCATAACTAGTTTTCCTACAAGTGTCTATTATTGCCTTACGTGGTGGTTAAATGTCACTAGGATCAGTTGGTCAAATCGCCTAGCCTATATATAATTCCAGACCCATACCTCCTTTGGTCAATTCGGACGTTTAGTCCAGTTTTAGTCATTAAGCGCCAGCTATCTATCTATACCTATTCTTCACCAAGGTTGTGTGGTCCTTTGCTCAATTCTCACACAGACGAGCAAGGTCCCGCATTTCTTAAACATTTCTACTAGGATAGGTAGTTCTTTGGTCAATTCTTACGCAAGGGTTGTGTAGTCCTTTGGTCAATTCTTACACACCCTCGCAACCTACTTGGCTAGGGTCCTTTGGTCAATTCAAGCTAGCCTAATAGATACTACCTAGTATAATATTGCCAAAACGCGGGGATCATAGAAAGGCTAGAAAGATAAACACATAAAATGAATAATAAACGAGAAAACATACATTATGGCATTATGATAAGGATTTATTTGGTACCTTTTTAAGGGGTCATTTAAGGCCAAAATCGTATTTATATGATCAAATATTGCCCTAAATCGTTTCTTTTTGCATTTTTGGTACTTGGGACAGAAAATATGAAAATCGGCATGTTTTAGACTTAAAACGACAAGAAAAGAGAAGAAACGACGAAGTCGCAAATCTGTCAGATAAGGAGATCTGACGGCGTCACACTTTACTAAGTGACACCATCACTTGCAACTGAAGATGGATTTTTGGTACAAAATTAACAAGCGACGCCTCAGAAGAATCTGAAGACTTTACAACCTGATGGCGTCAGGTGCATTTGAAGACCAAAATCACGTACAAAGTTAACAATAAACGGCTCAGATAATTTAACAAGGGACGGCGTCAAGACCTTCATGACGGCGTCAGAAGATACTAGCGATGCCGTCACAAACTGATCAAGACTATCACAACATGCGTGCGAAGTAGCTGATACTGTTTTTGCCATGTCTTTTGCATACAAACCCGGATTTAGGTGATTCAAAAGGCCACGGAATCGCGACGAAAATATCTACAATTTGGTGTTTTGTAACACCGTCACTTGTTAGTGCTGACATCGTCACTCTTTGCCGACATAAAAACTACCTATAAATATAACCTCATAACTTCACATTTTGTAAGCCCCAAACCCTAAGTCCGATTTTAGGGTTAGGGTAGGTGTTTTTCCAGCTATTTGGAAGACTTTTATCATTAGTTTTTCATCTTGGTGTAACAGTTTGGAGAGGCATAATCTAGACGATTTTATCAGCTTTTGTGAGGCTTTTACTGCCCTTCAACCTCATGTTTCATTGAAGATAAGTTATTCTTTTAATCATTCAATATGTCTATGTGTTGTTTGATTATTTGTTTATCTTTCCTTTACTTTAACATGATAGCGTAAGTTAATTAGTGTTTGCTTAGATCTAATGAAACCTAGTAATTGAATATTGATTTGTCATCTCTTGTTTAATTGATTGCCTCGCGTTAGGAAAAGAAAACTGGCTAAGTTCTTATATGTATTAGCTTGAACGTCTTATAAAACACAACCATAGAGTGCACTATTGTTTTTTCTCGTTGTATTTATTGCGTGAATTGCGGCTTGTAGATCCTAGATAACTTAATAGACTTTAAGGGATTTAGGGGAGACTAATGTTCATAGAGTTCGGGACTTCGGCACCTCCCCACGACCAATATTAAAGAATACAAAGCTTCAATTAAAACAAGGACGTGACAATTCGACAAATCAATAGGAGATAACTAGGAAGTAAGGATTGTTGATCCCAGTTGAGCTTAACGATCTTGTTAATTACTTTAGATATAAACCTAAAGCAATAGGTATAGAAACTGCTTATGAACGGTCTATTAATTACTATGCGGAAGTTAGTAATTAATCTTAAGAAGAATAACAATAACACACAATAATTTCTCTCAACCTTCACCTCAATATATATTGATATACGGTTACTCAAAAGTAACAGGGTTACAATGAACCTTGAAGTGATTACAAGACAATACGTATGCTAAGACAATCGACTTCTAACCCTAACCCTAGATCCTCCTTTTATACACATAAGGAGTCCTAGTCGGTTACAAAACTTTCTATACAAGAATAATATCTAATCGTATCTTTACCATAAACAAACTATACATATCCAATAAGCAGCAGAATCAAACTCTAGCAGCAGGATCATCTTGGGCTAGCAGCAGTTTGACACTTAGCTTATTTCATCATACTTCGAATATCATCAGCAGCAGAATGAATATACTAGCAGCAGAATGATTATGCCTAGCAGCAGAATCTTCAAAGTAGCAGCAGTATCATTTAAACCCAAGAATCCTCCCCTAAACTTGATATTTTCTTCCAAAATATACAAGTTTCATCCATAAAGCACAGATAATCACCAAGAGGATGCTTCCAAACACTTACTACTTTGAAGTCTTTGATTTAAGAATCTTCTCATATTTCCTTATCAGTTTATAAGCCTGATCATCTAAAAAGAAACTCTTTTGCAATGTCAACATTCCAGGCTTTAACATCTGAGTAATAACTGCTGTGTTGTTATTCAAAGGGTATTCCTTCTCCACAAGCATGTAGACCTTAACACCCTTACAGACCAATTCATGTACTCCACAAAATTGATACAAATACCACTTATCAACTCTGGAGTTTAACAAATCCTTCCATTCAAGATCTCTCTCATCAGGCTCAAACATGTTCTTCAGAAAATAATAGTGAATTCTTTCATATATCACCTCTGGTCTCTGATCACTATACTTTTCTTTATACAATTTCCACATCTGTATCACATCCTCTCTATCCATAAAATGTAGCATCTGAGAAAATCAAACAAAGCCATAACAAAGATGATTAGACCTCATAACCTCCCAGTAAGCTTCACTTCCATCCCTGATTGTATGTGAATATGATATGATTGGATATTTGGCATCTAAAGGAACTGCATTTACTATCTCTGGTTCCTTTTGTGGTACATGAGCTGTGAGATCCATTGTTCTTTTCATATCATCAGCAGTCACCTCTTCAAAATGATGCTTATCACTTTCTTCTTTCTCTGAGTCACTCATCACTAATGACTGAGTTCTTCTCTTCTTCCTAGCCACCTGCTTTACTCTTCTCCCATATCTCTTTATACCAACAGTAGGTTCAGGCTTTTCCTCTTCAACTACATTCTCTTTCTCTTTCTCAACATCTGACACTTTGGGTATTTTAACAGTTGACTCAGGATTCATATAAGCATTTGATGCTACTTTGATTCTTGTCAACTTTTTGATCTCATCATCAGTTAAAGGTTTAAATTTCCTCTCCATCTCTTAGCAGCCTCAAACTTCTGCTTAACTTCTTCATTAGAGTATGGCTTCAATTCCTTCAATTTCCATCTTTTCATGTTTCTCAGATATTGCTCATGAAGAGTTCTTTGTTGCCTTGCAGTTGGTGGTCTATTCACCTTCTTATTCCTCCTTGCAACCAGAAACCTTTTCTTATTCTCCACAATGGCTTGATAAATCCAGTCATTAATACCTTCATCTGTAAAAACATCTTCCATCTCTACTTTCACTTTCTCCCATGCCATAGCAGCTTTACATCTTGCCTGCTTATTTTCCCATGCAGCCACTTTTGCTTCAACTTCAGATTGTTTCTCAGATTGTTGCTTTTGTTTCTCCATTGCTTTATCATACTCAGCTTTTTCTTCATCAGCAATCCTCTGAGCTTCTTCTGCATCCCACCTTTCTTGCAAATGTCTAGGCCATTCCTCAATGGGAAATTCATTAGGATCAGGATAAGGTTCAAGTTGTTCCACCATTTTCTCCTTACCCTTACCCTTGTAGGTAGGTGGTTGAACAGGTTTTCTTGTTGGCAGAGGCTCTTGTATGACAACTCCTTTGGCTTTAGGTCTTGAGACAGTCACTTGTTTTAGTTTTGGTATAGGTTGAGCAGCAGGTTGCGATTGTGGTTGTACAGCAGTAGTTTCAGATGTTGGAATAACTTTTGGTGATTGTTGTGACTTAGTATGAAGATTTAACATGATTTGAGTTATGGGTATGGTGTCTTCATCTGTTTCAGCAAAATCATCCTTTTCTGAAGCAACTGCAGAATCCTTAAGTCCAACAGCAGAATGTCCTGCACCAGCAGCAGAATCATTCTCTGCCTTCTTTTCACCAACATCAGCAGCATGTTTACTTCCAACATCTTTTTCAATATTAACCTTACCAGAACCAACATCTATATCCATATGACCCTCATTTTCTGCAACACCAACAACATTCTTACCCAATTCTATCTCAGTCTCCCCTTGAGCCTCCCCTTTAGCCATGTTATCCTCTGCTTCATTCCTTCCCTCTTTGGGAGCATCCTCTCCCAAACTTGGTTTGGAAAACTTCAACTGTGAAGATCTTGATCTCAGCAACCCCTCAAGATGTGTAACCCTAAGCTTAAGCCTTCTGATTTCAGCACCCTGAGAAGCTTTCACTGTCTTTAGCTCCTTTCTAAGACCAATGACCTCCTTTGACAATTTTGTACAAGTATCCGTCAATTCTTTTAATTGTTTCATGATATCCTCACAACTTCGGTCTGTGTGACCTAACCCGAGAGGTTGATCACTGGATTTGGCATTGTGTACAGATGTTTTAACCGTCAAATCCTCTGTTTCAAGTTCAATGCTAGCCTCAACACTTCGACCTGTGTGACCTGGTCCAAGAGGTGTATCATGGGCATTGTCATTTTGTACATCAGTGTCCATCAATTCATGTGTTTCATCTCTGTCCTCAACACTTCGAGATGTGTTACCTTCTCCGAGAGGTGAATCTTTGGACACAAACTCAGTCTCAACCCTAGGCTGAACATTTGAGTCCCCTATATTAGCCATGTGGCTAGGGTTTCCATCATGTGCATCAGGTTCATAAGAACCCTCAGCAGTAGATGTTGCCAAGGTTGGGGTCTTAATTATGTTGACACTGGCCTGTTCAACTTCTAAGTTGGAAACAGTAGTGTCAGCCCCTTCCTTCATGCCATCTCCATCACCCATGGCAGCCTCATCTGCTTCCATACTAGCACTAGTCTGAGGTAACTTAGTGCTCTTTTCATGTGAAATCCTAGGTGATTGAGTCTTTTGTGGTTCATTATGGGATGATGCATTTGAAAATTTAGGAGTGGGTGTGTGATGGGAAGCTGTGGGGTTTTCAGCTTCTTCACCCTGAGCAAAATCAGCAACAATGTTCAAAATGTGTTGGGACAATGGAGTTATTCTCCCAGAAAAACCTGTCCCATTTTTCCTTAAGTGTTTAAACATTTTAGTTACAAGAACAGGAGTTTTATAAGGTTTTTCATTAGCAAAAGGTTCTTGTAACTGATTATCAATGAGTAATTGCAAAAACCTTGGATAAAGATAAGAATTTCCAGAAAGATTCTTTTTCAACCCCTCAAAAATCATAGCCGAAAAATTATATGGCTGGCCTGTGGCTAGACAAATCAAAGCAGAAGCTTGATTTGCACTAAACTCATTCCACCCACTTGTTTTAGGACTAAGACAATGTAGAAGGGTGTGAACAAGAAATTTCCATTGTGGGCAGAGCAAACGTTTGAAAATTTTAACTTTAGTGTTGGTTCGCTCATACCCAATTCTTTCAAGTTCCTCAAAAATTGTAGATGTGAGAAGGCAAGTTGCTGCTTCATTATCTGTAAGACGAAGAATTCATCTTATAGATGTTTCAGTAACGACTATTCTTTCCTCATCGACTAAGGCAATTAACATTTCTTCCCCATTAATAGTTTCAGTCGTAACAGTCGACCAAAACTGTTTTATGTGGGAACGATATATAGTTGGATTTACTGATAATGCATACCTAATGGAGGTAGCATTAAGAAAGTCTATAACTTCAGTGAATCCATCAGCCTCCGGTACCTTCTTAAGAAAAGCTACTTGATTGTGATCATCAAAAAAGGTACGTCTCGCCATTGCAAATTAGGGTTTTGATTTTGGAGATGAATCAGATGCTAATGGAGGTGTAAGGTTTTGAAGATATTTGAAGTTTGGGCGCACACTTTTAATTTGGGGATCAAATTAGGTTTTATACCAATTAGATCCAATTAGAAGGTTTAGGCGCCAATTTGCAAAACAGTCCTCCAACATTCAAATTTAGCCGTAGAATGCTAAACTTGCAAAACTAAGCAGCATAATACCTCCAGCAATAGAATGGATTTCTTGCTAAACTTATCCAATTACCCAAAATAAATATCCATCCTTTTGGTCAACTCTCCCAAAATTAATTCCTTATTCCAACTTGAGAATTAATTCTAAATACCAACCCCGCCTTTAATGTCATTAAGCCTTGATTAACTCTATAAAATCCCTTAACTCATCTACACACATTCATCTCATCCCAAAAAGTCCTCAACACTAATCTTCAACATTCCAATCACTATGAATCCTTCAAACATAATAGAAATCTCATCGGACTCATCATCTGACTCCGGAAGCTCTGGTTGGAATAACTATCTTCCATCCGACTACACCGGTCAAACCAGCAAAAAGCAAAGGACAACTCCTCCAATATCATCCGATGAACTAACAACTCCCCCATCCTATTTAAACGATTCATTCTCCTCTTCTGATGATGATGAGGAACAATCACAGTCACTTTCAGTCATGTTGACAAGATATTTTGAGAAGGTCGTGGCTGGAATGAGCAAGATCCAAGTGCCTGAAAGACATCAAGTTCCTGAAAGACATCAAGCTCGTCCAAAGCCAAGAGCACAAGTTCTAGCCCTTCCTTGCAAGAAGGTGGCTGATGCCATGGACATTGAAGGTAAAAGAGTCCATAGGACCATGCCAGCTGTCCAGGGAAAAGGCAAAAGAAAGCTTGAGTAGTTGTTGTGTGGTAGGTTTGTGTAGGTTTATGTGTAGTAAGGTTGTTGGTTGGTTGTTTGTTTTGTTGCTTTTGAATCCTGAATGATGATGTAACTCCTGCTAATGTAGTGAATGCACCCAGTAATGAATAAACTTCTATTATCTTTGTGTTGATGAACATTCACTCTTATGCTTTGATCCTGAATAGATAGCCTAACCTGAATTTCATAATCATCTTTTTCTCAGCAATCAAACTTTTGTGACTTATCCTGCAAAAGATTAGTCCAACAACCACAAAACACAAACAGGAGTATCTCACAATAACCATTTTAGCAGCATACAATATACAGACATAGCAAGCACTAGAAACAACTTATTTGATCAATAACAGCACAAATCCTCAAAAACTTTTTACAAAACATACAGAGATAAGATTTTAAAGATTGATCATACCTATACTAGCAACTAAAAATTGAAATCTACTTATATCAAAACTTTTTGTAAGTAGATCAGCAACATTATTGTCAGTATGTATTTTAACCACTTGAATTAACTTTTTCTCATAACAATCTCTAATAAAATGATGTCTTATCTCTATATGCTTTGTTTTAGAGTGAAAAACAGGATTCTTGATTATACACATTGTGCTGTTATTATCAATATAAATTTTGGTGTTCATGAAATTGTACCCATAATCCAAGAGTTGATTCTGAATCCAGAGTACTTGTCCACAGCAACTAGAAGCAGCTACATACTCTGCCTCAGTTGTTGAGTTAGCCACCACAGTCTGTTTCTTGCATTGCCATGAGATTAGCCTATGACCAAGGTATTGACAGCCTCCAGTGGTTGACTTTCTATCCAAACTAGCTCCAGCATAGTCACTGTCTGAGTATGCTATCAAGTCAAAGGGTGAATTATTAGGATACCAAAGGCCCAATTTAGGTTGACCCTTTAGGTACCTAAAAATTCTTTTAACCACTTCTAAGTGTGAAACTTTTGGGGACACTTGAAATTTGGCACAAGCACACACAGAAA
Source organism: Artemisia tridentata subsp. tridentata (assembly GCA_021014915.2). NCBI lineage: Eukaryota > Viridiplantae > Streptophyta > Magnoliopsida > Asterales > Asteraceae > Artemisia > Artemisia tridentata. Next base: position 35,884,717 of record CP139501.1, read on the forward strand.
ACATGATATCTGGCCTTGAAGCAGTCAGATACATCAATGAACCAATCATTGATCTATAAAGATGTACATCAACCTCTTCCCCATCTTCATCCTTGAGCAAAGGTTTGTTGTTATCCATTGGTGTCTTAACTGCCTTCACATCATTGAAAGCAAATTTCTTTAACATATCAGCCACATACTTGTCTTGACTGATGAAGATCCCCTCAGCTGTCTGCTTAACCTGAAGCCCCAAAAAGAAAGTGAGTTCTCCCATAGAACTCATTTGAAATCTGTTATGCATGAGCTTCTCGAATTCTTCACAGAACACCTTGTTTGTAGACCCAAAAATGATATCATCTACATAAACCTGAACTAGTAGAATATCATTCTTATTTTTCTTGATGAACAAAGTTTTATCAATGGTTCCCCTTGTGAATCCATTAGATAACAAATACTTAGACAAGGTGTCATACCAAGCTCTAGGAGCTTGATGTAAACCATACAGTGCTTTCTCCACTTTATATACTCTATCTGGAAAGTTAGGATCTTCAAAACCAGGAGGTTGCATCACATAAACCTCTTCATCAATCTTTCCATACAGAAAAGCACTTTTCACATCCATTTGGTACACTGGAAAGTTCTTGAATGAGGCAAAAGCTAAAAACAATCTAATAGCCTCTATCCTTGCTACAGGAGCAAAGACCTCATCATAATCTATTCCTTCTTCCTGAGTGTACCCTTGAGCCACTAGTCTTGCTTTGTTTCTCACCACAATTCCTCTTTCGTCTCTTTTGCACCTGAACACCCATTTTGTACCAATTGCCCTCTTCCCATTAGGCAAATCAACTAGTGTCCAGACCTCTTGAAGTTTGAACTGCAACAGCTCCTCTTGCATGGCCTCAACCCAACTTGAATCATTCATAGCTTTGTGAATATTTTTGGGTTCTACTTGTGACAAGAAACAGGCAAATTTGCAATTTTGTAGGTCCTTGTGGCTATTCCTCTGATGCAATGATTGAGCAAATAAACCTTGATGAAGTTGATCACTCAGCCTTTTTGTTTTACTTCTGGTTTGTACAGTAGATTGTACATCACCAATTATCTGCTCCTTGGGATGGTTCTTATGTATCCTTGTAGTTGGAGTAGGACTGACTTGAATAGAAGGCTCCAAATTTGTCAAATCAGCATTTGCTCCAAAAACATCCACAACATCATCATCTGTGTCATAGTAGATTTCCTCCATTTCAGGCATATGAGGAAAGTCACCATCATCATTAACATCATCATTAAAGTCAGCAGCAGAATTCTTTGGAACAGCAGTAGAATTACTAGACTTAGCAGCAGAATTGGAGATACTGCTGCTAGGCGTAGCAGCAGAATTATTTGGCTTAGCAGCAGAATTAGAGATACTGCTGCTAGCTTCATTTCTTGAACTTTCATGTTTTGCTGACTTTGCAACAGTCTTGCCATCATTAGAAGGTTCATCATCACCTTCTGCATCATCCTTTGGTACTTCCTTATGAACAGCATCATCATCTAAACTCTTTCCCTCTTTATCTGTTGGAGTGAAGAACTGATTAAACTTCCACTTCTCAATCAAAACAAACTCCTCTGCAGATCCATCCTTCTTTGCTTGTGTACCTGCATTGGGGTTAGTTTGTGTACCTGCAGACATGTTAGTTGTACCTGCAATGACTGGTTGATAATTCATACTTTTGGTTAGAGAATCAATATCAAACATCCATTCAGGACCTTTTCCATCAACATTAGGTGTGGTTTCTCTAACTGTAACATGTAAATTTTCCTCCACATGCCCAGTCCTTTGATTGAAGACTCTAAAAGCCTTACTATGAGTGGAGTATCCAACAAAGAAACCTATGTCTGCTTTCTCACTAAACTTGCCTAAGTGGTCAATGGTGTTCAAGATAGTAACAGGACACCCAAATGGTCTTAAGAAATCTATCAGGGGTTTCTTACCATGTAATAACTCATAAGGGGTCTTGTTATGAGGCTTAACTACCTTACTCCTATTTTGCACATAGCAAGCAGTGTTGACTGCTTCAGCCCAAAAGATAGTGGGTAGCTTAGACTCAGACAACATGGTCCTAGCAGCCTCAATTAATGTTCTATTCCTCCTCTCAGCAACTCCATTTTGTTGAGGAGTTCTAGCCACACTAAACTGTCTTGTTATACCCTTTTCCTCACAGAACTGATTCATCACATGGTTCTTAAATTCAGTTCCATTGTCACATCTGATGACCTTAACTTTGTGATTAAATAGGTTTTCTATCCTTGTAATAAAAGCCTTAAGAATGCCAGAAGTCTCATCCTTAGTAGCTAAGAAGAATACCCAAGTAAATCTACTAAAATCATCAGTGACCACTAAGCCATACATCTTTTTGTTCAAGCTTTTCACAAAAGTTGGTCCAAACAGATCCATATGCAACATATACAAGGGTTCAGAAATAGAGTTCACCACTTTGGACTTACAAGATGCTCTATGTTGCTTTCCCATCTGACAAGCAACACATATTTCAGGGTTTTCAAAGACCTTTGAAGGTAATCCTCTGACCAAGTTCCCTTTTACCAACTTGTTGATAGCCTTGTAGTTCAAATGGCCAAGCCTTCTATGCCAAAGTTTGGATTCATCAATGGTGGCCTTTGCAAAAAGACAAGTTAAATCTCTTTTGGGAATGATGTTCTTAATGTCCACACTGTATATATTGTTTGTTCTAGGGACTTTAAGTAGTACTTCAGAATCATGAGGTAACTTAAAGTTGGGAGACAAAACAAGACAGTCAGTGTCTGTAAAAAGAACAAAATTCTTTTTGTCACACATTTGTGAGACACTAAAAAGATTGAACTTAAGTCCCTCTACAAAATACACCTTTTCAAAATCCAATTTTCCTGTTCTAATAGTACCTCTACCAACAATCTTGCCACCTTTTGGATCATTGCCAAAAGCAACATAACCACCATCAAAAGCCTTAAAATCTTCCAAGTTGCTCTTGTCCCCAGTCATATGTCCAGAGCATCCACTATCAAAAATGCATTTATCCTTTAGCTCCAATTGTAGATTGCCCTGCACAAAAAGTAAGAGAGTTAGTTTCTCTTTGGGACCCAAGCCATTACTGACTTGGATCTGCCTTGTGCATCAAAGTAATCATATTTCTTGAAGTTCATTGATGCACTACTGTGTCTGGTTTTGGGTTTCCAGACCCAGCAAGCTGAGGCCTTAACAGCATAGAAATGAGTGCCCATAACAGTGTCAGTAACCACTTTTGGCTTAGCAGCAGAATGAGAGATACTGCTGCTAGCTTTAGCAGTAGAATACCCTGTTTTCTTTGGAATGGGCCTTGTTGGTGCAGCAGGAGAAATAGTCCTAGAAATACCATTTCTCAACAAAATCTCCTTAGGAACCATGTTTCTTTTGGGATGTGGGTGAGTCTTTCTTGCAAAGTTCCTATGGTTCACCCTAGTATTATGGTTCCATACAGGTCTTGGAGCACTAGCTTTCTTAGGTTTTGACAAGTAACAATCTTCCTGCAAGTGCTCAAAACTACCACAGCTGTGACATGCCTTCTTAACCAGTTCAAAGTCACTACCTAACGTGTGTGAAATCACCTGGTGTAAGTTTCTCTGATTTCCTCTGGGCAAGTCACAAGTCTTCCTAGGATAAGCTCTAGGTTTATCATCATACTCAGCCACTTTCCTAGAGATTCTACTTCCTAGCACAGGTTTCACAAATTCGACATTTTTAGCTTTAGTTTCTACAGGTTTAATTTCGATCTTTTTAACCTTAGGGGGTGTTGATTCTATCTGCTCATCATCATCACTATCTGACACCCAATCTTCAATAATTGGTGCATCAGACAATTTTTCATCAATCTTAGGTGCACTAGTCTTATCAGATGATTCATTGTTTACTTGACTTGTTTCACCTACAGATTGTGCAGCTGACTCAGGTATAAAGGACAATACTTTCTTAGCTGGTGCATAAGCACTTTTAAGAGGGGGAGCCACTTCATTGTATCCTAGGCCACATCCTCTTTTAAAAATCTGAGATTCAACTGCTTTATTTGCAAGAACAGACGCATATTGTTGTTTATCTATCCTAACAACATGTTCTTCTTTTTCACTTAAAGCTAAGTCTCTAGCTAATTCTGCTTCATCCACTCTTTTATTAAGCACATTAATTTCACATTCTTTCTTAACTAGCTCAGTTTCAAGAGTATGAATTTTATCAGTATATTCTCCCTCAATTTGATTAAGAAACTCAACCTTGTTTTCTAAAGATTTTAAACCATGTTGATATCCTAAGTTATCAAGTTTGAGTTTATTAAATTCAATTCTTAATTCATCATAACTAGATTTCCATGCCTCTATTGTATCTGAACAAGATTTAAATGAACATGAAGATTCATTTGATACCTAAGAGTCTGATACAGAGGAGGAGTAACCCATAAGAGCAAAGTGTTGTTCTTTGGGTTCTTCATCAGCTACCAGTGCAATGTTGGGACCATCCTCAACTTGGTCACTCCAGTCAAATTCTCCCAAGCCATCACATAAAACCATAGCAGTAGTAGGTTTAGCATCTTCAATGGGAATCTGCCTTGGATTTTCCTTGATCTGCTTTGGTGCTCTGCACTCCCTTGCAAAGTGCCCTTTTCTGTGGCAGTTATAACATTCAAACTTTGATTTGTCAAACCCCACATTGTTCTGCCTTCTGAACTTGAGCTCTCTTCCAGTTCTCTTCAAGAATCTTCTTGCCCTCATAGTCAACATTGCAAATTGCCAGTGCAAATCCATCTCTTCTAAGTCATCAGGATCAACTTGATCTAGATCCTGACTCATTACTGGAGTACTTGTTGTGAGTTCAGCTAAATAGGCACAAATAGCAGCATCACTAATGTTGTCACTATTTGTAGAACTAGCAGCAGAACCAGTATGACCAACAGCAGAATGAGTTTCTTGAGTATTCCCAGAAGTCTTATTATTAGTAGACATAAAAGCAAGGTTGTTTGAACTTGAAGAACTTGTTGAACCCTTTACCTCAGTTTCATAGACCTTCAAGTTGTTATACAAATCATCCAAATTCATAGCATCAAAATCAGCCTTGTTCCTCCAGACAACTGTGTGAGTATTCCATTCTGGTGCAAGACTCCTTAGAAACTTCAGATTAATATCTTCCTTTGCAATAGTGACATCAAGAAGTGCCAACTGACTCACTAGCTTTTGCAGCCTGTCATAAGTACCATCAATACTTTCATTGCTTGATGCAGTGAAAGTTTCAAATTCGTGCTTTAGCAAATTCTTCCTTGACTTTTTGGTGGCTTCATTCCCACCAAACCTGAGTTCAATTGCTGCCATCAAATCCTTGGCAGACTTGGTGTTTTTGAAGTCCAATTGGTACTCATTAGGTATCCCCATTAAGAGAATAGTATGAGTTCTAATCTCCAGTTTCCTTTGAGCCCTATCTTCATTGGTTTTGATGGGTACGGCTTGCCCATCAGCACCAGTCTTAGGTAGAGTATCACCAGTTTGTATGATTTCCCACATCGTGTAATCACACATCTTCATGTACTGTTCTATCCTCATCTTCCAGAGTTCATATTCTCCAACCTTGAGCATTGGAACCTTGGAAGCAGTAACCATATGATGAGATTCAGACTCCATTGCTTTAGATGATGAACAGATCTGAGCTTTTCGAAATTCTTCTCGGTATCAGTTTCTAGATCACAAGCTCTGATACCACTTGTTAATCCCAGTTGAGCTTAACGATCTTGTTAATTACTTTAGATATAAACCTAAAGCAATAGGTATAGAAACTGTGTAGGAAATAACCATCTTGATTGTGTGGATCTATTCGGGTGGTCTTGGGTTATGGAAGATTAAATCCATGGTTAGAGAGATGAGATAAACTAGAGAGAGAGTGAGAAACCCTTGAGAGAAAACTTGAGATCTATTAGATTAGTGTGTGTTTGGTTACAAGAGTTCCAACCCTTCCCAAGTGTGGGAAGGGGTATTTATACTTACTAATATTATGCCCCTAGTGGGCTGTGGAGTGAGCTGACAGTGGGGAAAGCCCCGACCCACTCCACAAATATAAATACGACTAAGTTAATACTAATATTACTAATAATACTAAACGAATATATATAAGCCTACGAGCTATATAAATGCTAATTAGATACTCGGGGTGACCGAACCTTCATATGAATATTTATATTCCTAACAATCTCCCCCTAAGGGAGGTCACCCCGAAAATAATAATTTGAATTCTAGCATTCTGTCTTCTGAACTAGATGTCATAGCTCGTAGTCTTCAATTCTTCATTATCTTGAAACATAGTGCATTCAGCAGTGATCTTGTGATGACCTTTCTTTGTCTTGGATGATTTTGAGTATTCTTCGAAACTATCATCCAACTTGAGTCTCCAAGTCATCTTTCAGCAGTATGTTTCCATGTGATGTGTAAATCTTCGAGCCGACATGCTCACACTATTTGGTGTCATGATCTTTATCATCAGAGTTTGCAGAAGCCGTGTTAAAGGTCTTTTTAGGTTGATCATGACTTTGTTGAGTTACAATGATGATGTAGTGTGAGCACGTGGTGGTGGATTGGCATCTTGTCTGCAACCAGCTACAGCATCCAACAGCTACAACCGCCAGAAGTTCCTGCATACGACAGTTAGCAATAAAACGTCCGGTACTTACAGGTTCGGACTTCGAGATTGTTAACAGCATAGTGTGAAAACTCTCTCTAATCCTTACCAAGACCGTTCCTAATCGAAAACCCACAGAGGGCTTTTTAAGATCGAACCGTAGCACATCAACGATTAGGTGAGTCGCTGGAGATCACTCCACGACTGTAGACCGTTTGAAACCGCCGTGACCACTAAGCGTAATCCATAAAGAATTACCGAAGTGACCTGCTTTCAGGGCTGCTTGATGTTGACCCTGGCAGGAATTTCCATTCAATCATTGAGAATTACATTTGTAAATTCCCTCATAAATGTTCTGGCAGATTGCTAAGATCTGCGTAGGACTCTTAAGTTTACAACTGGTGTCCTTAATGTTGAACACCCAGTGTAGAAATAATTTGTGTCCCTATGAGATCTTATTATGCATCTCGTGGCTCTAGACTCTATAGTGCGTTTTGATTTAGTGAGCGGAGGCTGGAGAGGACTGCCACCTTTTCAATATCATCTAACTCGGAGTGAGGAAGACGATAGAAATGTATTGAACTCCGTGACAATTGAAACAAGAGTCCTTTGAGGGACCTTGAGTAGCTAGGGAGGGTTGTGCAGCGTATCACTGGGTCCATGATACTTTGTCTTCAATGCCAGCAATCAACTATGTGATTCTGACAGCATATGTATTGACCCGGTTTCTGCCTAGGTTGTAAGGAGGGCTATTTCTTTTCACCCTTTATCTTTACAATTCTTTTTCATTCTTCAACCCCTTCAGTGCTTACCGAGATTTCATAACTAGCACCTTGTTGGGTTTGTTCCAGTACTAGCTCCATCTCAGTCAGCACTTTTCCCTTATCCACTTTTCTCCTTTTTTAATCATACCTAAGGACTTCTACACTAACTAGTGGATTGTCCCTGGGTAGATCCCTCCGGCTCTGGCGGGATCGTGGGAACTTGAGCCTAACCTAACCATCCTTATAACTCCATACATTAATTAAAATGGTCGGTCTTTGGTGTACTTCCACGATTGCCAAACCAAATCTTTGAAAAATCTCTCAAAGTGTTCATAATTCTGAAACACATTTTTGCTAACACTTGAGAGTTTTATATTTTTCAAATGCTCCCCCTCAACATGTGCTCGAATAATTGTTTTATAAATTTGCACATGTTAGGTAGAGCCCGCACTTTTTGAATTGATCAACTTTCAGTGAACATGACCGATTCGAGACACGCTTACATCACTAGTTAGACCAGCTTGAAATTATTACCCGTCCTGGTCAAGTTCACAGAAAGTTTCTCGAAACGGTACACTCTACTCAGACACATCCTTTTCGAGACACGCTTACATCACTGGTTAGACCAGCTTGAAATTATTACCCGGCCAGGATATGTCCTTTCGATTGATGACAATTTGTGTTTCGTCAATTCATTGGTTACGTCTGAGTCACGATCTCATGCGGTGCCAAATCCTTTTTGTCCATTTGCTCCCCCTCAATATGTGCATCGATATACGAAAGAGTTTAGCACATATGGGAGAGCCTAACGTTTAATTCCAAAACATCACATTTTCATCAGGTTTCATATTTAAATCACATTCTCTCCCCCGATCAAAAATTTCAAACCTTTTGAGATTTGTGATCCCAATTGATTTAAATAAGTTAGAAAATGTGGGAGAAAATGTGTCCGATTTAATATATTCTGATGATAAGAACATACTGAGCTCCCCCTTAATCTAAGACGGAGATTCACTGCTTTATATGCACAAGATATTTATGACACAAATGATATTGACCTTTTTGCGTAGATGATGTAATCACCCACTTTTCTTAGTGAGTCAGTGGTCAACATCGATTATCCATCCACCAACAAATCTTCTCAAGTATTGTCGATCCCCACTTGGCGAGATCTGAGTAAGTACTTCTTTGTTGAAATGATGGTGGTGAAGGTGAAGGTGTTGTTGTTGTTGTTGCTGCCGATGTTGTTGTCGTGGTGAATTCTGAGCCAATCAATAGAGTTTGAACGTCTGATCAAATGGTTAGAATGGGAACTGGCACATTCATTTTGGCCATGGAATCTACATAAGAATATCAACACAGATATACATACATACAGATACACTATTCCTTAATAGCTACCCTTCAGCAGCTTGCCACATTATAATACCAAGTTTATCTTATAATCAAACCATAATCAGGAACTACGTCAAACCACTATCTAGTATGAAGAGCAAATAGCAATCATGAATATGGCAATTCACACGGATTTCAATATTCAATTCAGGATCTTAGGAACATGATTCTAACATAATAGCAATCTACCTAAGCGAATCCTGAGAACATATGCACAATATCAACAACAATTAAGCAGCAATCGACCAACAAAAGTCAAACGACATTTGAAACTCATTCATTTAGATCATACAAATGCCAGTGGAGCATTCAAGAACATCAAACACAACTGGTTTTCTAACTTCTTTTAGGTTTTGAGTCTTAAAGCATTTTGGGGATTATACGAGGATTCCAAAGTAACACAAATGAACCTTCTAGATACATAAAGCTAGGAAACTATAAGCAAATTGCACATAATGTCCTAAACTTTCTAGCAACTAACACATTTGGCCATTTGATATAAAGTTTTTGCAAGATCCTCTTCAACTAATACCCCATTAACTACAAAACCTTTTCTAACAAGTATGTTTCAACCAATAAATCCGTTTGATGATATAAAATTTGAATTCACTCTCCCCCTCAATCAATGACCCGTATTCTAGTAATATATTTGAAGTCGTTGATTGAGTGACAAATTTTATGCACAATCCAAGTATAAAAGAATTTCAAGCAACACATAACCACCAAGTGTCTCACAAATAATTTTCAGAAGAATCATAGAATGAAAACTATTTGTATGCAAAGAAGATTTCTCTTCCTTTTCAAGAAATGATGCACTGAAATGTACATCAGATCAAAGAAACATGGATATAAAGTAATCCATGCCCAGGTGAACATCACCCAGTTGGAGGAACAACCGTCTTTTTGGCGACTTGCTTTCCCCAGTTTGAAGCGCGGGTTGCTATCTAAAGTAATAGCAAGCCATTTAAGACATGTTTTAACAACCCAATTTTAACTTCTGCTCGAGCTTCATTTAAAGACCCGTGCCATTATTGAATGACATTTCTAAGTCCGTAAATGTTATCGATAAACAGAAGACATGCCTAGGTGAAACTATTTTTGGTCTTTTCTAATTTTTTAATTTTTATGGTTTTTCTGATTTTAAGTTTCTCTATTTACAATTAGCAAGATTTCTATATATCTATTTACAAAAAGGTATAAGATATGAAAAAGAATGTAAGAAGCAAAATATATACAAGGATACTAACCGAAAACCATTACTCCTCAGCATCCTGAATCTTTTCCGCTTCCATCATTTAACTTGCTGAAGAGTAACGTGAGCACATTTAATCAGGGATTAATTCAGACTTTTCACTCTCCCCTAATTAGTGCTCTCCCCCAATCTGACAACCTTTCTGATGAACACCCATAATAGGAAGAAGACTTTGGATGAACGCCCATAATATGAAGAAGTCTTTTGATAACCAAATGCATGCCGTCTTTAATCTTCTAACACTCCCGTCCTTGAGTGACGCCGTCAAAAACCTTATGCATCTTTTCGGTAGTTTAAGTTGAGCCTCAACTGAAATCTAGCTTAACCCCACAACTCATCAAACAAGAACTGTCATGAGGTTAAACTAAACCACAAATTTAAGCCCAGTGACAACTTGATTTCAACTTAACCTCACAACTCATCAAACAAGAACTGTCATGAGATTAGGTTAAAATCAAGTTGGACCTAACCTTAAACTACAGAACAACTTGAACCTAACTTAACTCCACAACTCATCAAACAAGAACTGTCATGGGATTAAGTTAAATATCAAGTTGTAAGAAAAGAACTCAACATTTTTGAATGTAGAGAAGACTGTAGACTCGACTTTCTTCAAGATTGCCCAATGTGGAGGAACAGAATACCAATCATCTTCATCTCACAAAATGCCTTCCAGTAACCTTACATATAACCCATCAGCCCGCAGCATACACATGAGATGTTAACACCCAACAGAGAATGAAGAGTAGACTGACGACTCGACCTTCTTCAGTCTTTAGTATAACACCAAAGTAACAAGTTGAACCACTGATCATCTATAGTATGTATCCATCCTTGGATATTAAGCCCTGATCACGTGAACCTGTTGTGCGTCCTTGATGTACACATTCTCTCTCCCCTGATGGTTACGATTAATCAGCCCATGACGTAACAGTGAAACGTAAATACCAAGGTAACAAGTTGAACCACTGATCATCTATGCGGTTATCAACACCGGAATAAATGATTAAGCCCGATCACGTGAACCTGCTGTGCATCCTTGGTGTACACATTTCTCTCCCCCATGATGGTTACGATTAATCGGAATCATCATCATGATGTGTACATGTAGCCTGATGACGTGTACTTGAAGCATTGACTAGAAACCCATTGTTGCTGATTAGACCAACCCGTGAGACTTTGTCGATTAGCATTCCATGACCATGTTCTTCAACACCTTGATAGACGGAGGAAGAAGTAGTGTTGGAGAAACATGGTTTGCACGACTCCTAAACTGACGTATTCAGGAGTCGTATGACCATCTCAATCATCAATCAACATGTAGATTAATATTCACCCTTTCCCCCCCTCAAAAATTGCATATGCCTGCCAACTGCAATTTTTGATGATTGAACTAGTGAATATGAATACCATCAACGGTAAGTAGCTCCACTTGACGGTTCTTGAAGACTAACATGTTGTTTATTCACCCTTTCCCCGCCCCCCCCCCCCTCAAAAATTGCATATGCTTGTCAACTGCAATTTTTGGTTGAACAAGTGAATAAGAATATACTCCAATGTGCGCCGATCCACTTGAAGACTGAATAAGCATGGAAAGAGCATGAAACTTGTTGATGAGAATGGCCATAAATAAGAAGATTCCTCTTCTTTTGAAGATAAAGTGCACTCAAGCGTACACTTTTCTTTTCTTTAAAGAACGAGGCCTGAACTGATGTATTCAGACGTCATAATGTTGAAGAGCGAGGCCTGCACTGACTTGTACAGACGTCATCTCTCTCTCTTTACTTCTTCTCTCAACTAACTCGTTACCAACCCCATTATCATTCTGTAGGCTCTAGAACGTGACCACTGATGGAGAAAACCCAATATGATGAACTTGATACTAAAGTAATATAACCCGAACTTGTGACTTAAACTTGTACTAATGCGTGACAAAGAGCGGTGTAGAGACTTCGTGCAACATCGAATCCCTAAGTACTCTATACTCTTCAACCAACCAACCATCAAGTATAAGACGTACATCACCTCTTGGATATCCACAACTTCGTGTGACACTGAGCACTACAACGTGACTCCTTAAAGTGATAGTTATTTTGTAATAGAGAGAAAGACAAAATAACTAGATATCCAAGTCCTCGTCATTGTAAATGTTGAAAGCTCGAACAAGGATCTCGAAGAATCTTCATCCAACCTCCCCGATATCTTCAGATACTAAGTACACGCACCCATGAAATTTCACTTCAGCCTCAAATAAATAATACTGAACTAACCCCGTAGTCACATCTTGTTGATTAAATGCCTCGATCCAGCCATTTGTGATGTTATAGCTGAACTTTGATAATGGTTTTAACCCGATCATGGTCAAGAGCGCATAGCCCATCATCACGGGATTTTACAAATCTATGATTTAAACCGAGAAAATAAGTTCTTTCTCGGGATTTTACAAAACCAAGAAGAAACCGTGAGACAGTGACAGATTGAATGTGGCATGACTGATTTGGTTTTGGTGAACATCAGTTTGGGTTAAGCATGTCCCGTGAGAATTACAGATCACATCACAACTTTTAAAACCTTTGACCAACTAACCAATCTTGTACACAGATTAGTAACCACTTGATGAAGGAAACCCGATATATCAATACTGAAAACTGAAGTAGACGTCCCCAAATTTGTTACTTAAGCTTGCACTAATGTTGGAAGAACGGTGTAGAGAATTAATGCTCCAAGCAAATCTCTAAGTGCTCAATACCCAACCAAAGTATGAGACATTAACACCTCTTGCGATTATCGACAACGTCAAAGACGTGTGACACTGAGTACTCCAATAACTCTTAAGTGATAGTTACCCCGACTGCTGGTAACTAGATAACCTAAGTCTTCAACTTAAATTTTACACACGAGCAAGTTATCATTGAAGGTCATGCATCCAACCAACCCCGACTTCAAGATAAAATAAGTAGACGCCTTCGTGAAATTCAACTTCAATCTCAAATAAAGAATACCAAAATTAACTTCGTGATCATTTTGTGCGGTTGAATAGTCAAAGGAGAAGAAACATGCGCAAATTCTTAGCAGTGCCCATGACTCATAGTCAGTCTAATCAAACTAAGCTGTCTGACCCAGCTACTTGGATGTTGTCAGGTGCAGTGTATGGAATAGTTGTCGTACTGTGTACAGGATTTTACAGTTCTTGAGATTTATCCGAGAAATAAATTCAAGAACAAACTGCACAACAGTAAGTATCAAACTGCTGAAATCTTAGGCAATTAGCTAAGACCTTAACCACTGAAACTGGAACCGCTAAAATTCACATCGCTGGAGACGGAACCGCTAGGAAACTCGCGCTAATTCTCCCCCTCAAAAGGGCATGTAATGACCTTTTTGCCAAAGTTAAGAGTCTGTGATGATCGTGAATTTGACAGGCACAAAACATGGAAAGAGACAAATGAAACAACTGCAACGAAGATGGTGATTAAGACTCTCTTGTAGTAACCCCTTGCTTTCCTCCTCATCAATGGTTTAGCAGATTAATAATTCACTTAAGCTCGTAATATGCCAAAACCACTTAATGAAATGCGTATAACTTTAAAGTGAGTAAAAGGTTAAAACACGTCTCTAAACAAATCACCTCTTGTCTTTAAGTCTGACCACCTCTTGAGAAGATCTTGTGCTACAATCCCATTAGAAGCTTGAGAAACAACAATCACTTGATGAAGCTTGATAAAGGACAAGTTCGTGACTTATACTTGCACTTAATTTGTGATGTAGAACCTATATTGAGCACAACAACGTAACTCCTTTAAATATAGGTAGTGATATATACCCAACCTTCCATCCTTTATTGTATATATCCATTTCTTGAAGATCCAAGTCTAATCATCCAAATTTGTGATTTAGAACCTATATTGAGCACAACAACGTAACTCCTTTAAATATAGGTAGTGATATATACCTAACCTTCCATCCTTTATTGTATATATCCACTTCTTGAACATCCAAGTCTAATCACCCTAAATATGCTCGAGCAAGGGGTCATCAAACATCGTGCATCCATCCACCCCGAGATGTTTGTGACACTAAGTACACCAACCCGTGAATTAACAAACCAATCAAGTTACCATAACTTCCCAATTCCTGCCGATCTTGAAGCACAAACATATCCCCCAAAAAAAATAGTCAAACCCCGTAAGTTTTATTATGTCAAAATCCATGTCCCGCCTACTTGTCCAAAATTAATTTCACGGGATTTTACAGCTCTTGAGATTTAAACTGAGAAATCGACTCTTTCGCGGGATTTTCTAAAATCTACAAGAGAAACCGTGAAATCAACAAGAACAACCAAGAGTGAAGTGCAATACTAATCTTTAAAAAATTCAAGTCAAAGAAGTCAAATCGCAACTTGATCAGATCGCAGCAAGTCAAACCACAGTTTGTTAAATTGCAGCAAGTCTAGTCGCAATTAACCAAGACGCAATAAGTCAAATCGCAAGGGTCAACTCGCAACGACAAATTACAACTGGTCAAATTGCAGTCAGTCAAATCGCAATAGATCAAATAGCAGTTTGTCAATTTGCAATTAATCAACTCGCACTTTGTCAACTATAACTTAGATCGCAAAGATTAAATTGCAGGCTCACTCAAATCGTAGGCATCAATAGGATAGTGTCGCCAAATCCACGCCTCTGAAACACAGTTGATATTCATAAACCCAAATACGAGCTGTGACGTTTTACACGAATCCGATAATGGCATCCCATAGTAATATTCAGAGAACCCGATTAATCCAATCCCAAGGTAATACCCAATCACAGATAACGAAGCATAATTGTTACCGCGGTCCAAAATTATGACTCGAGGTACTTTGCCAAACAATGCCCACACAATTCGTACTTGGGATAACAATCCAACAATATTCACCAAAAATAAGAACTAAACCAACAAAATTTCGTTCTTGTGTAAATTATCCACGGCACACAGAAAGATAAAACATTGGCCAGTCCACGAGTAATTGGCCCAAAAAAAATAAGGGAACGTCCGTGTGTTATCAACCTAGCACACTCAGTTCACAATAGTTTGGGCCAAGGGTAAATTCGGTAGAAGCCCAATCCAAACTAATTTAAACCAAAAGCCCGAAGTACTTGTTTAACCAAATCTTTCGGTATATAAACCACTCAATCCCTAGTTAGTTGTCATTAGAGAAACCCTAATTACAAACACACACAAAAAGACAGTCCGCCCCCATCCTCCTATTTGCTCTCACCACATCTGTTATTCATATCAAGTACTCATCTCCCCTCATATATGCATCACCATCTCAGATCATCCATCATTGCAACATTAACCAGATGTAACATTTGATTAAAATCAAACACAAATCCCTATTGTTAATTACTACAAGAGAATTGAAGCAAGTAGCACCATTCATTCTTGTTATTGCTCGAACACACATATGGCTACAAGATCCTTAAGTGGGTCTCGGGTAGAAATTAATTGTTGTTTTGTGTTTTAAACCGAATAAAAGGAAGATAAAACATTATATTGTTTTGATTTTTCCTTTTCTTTGTTCGGATATTAATCATGAGGCTTGGTCCTCAACTTGATCTTAAAGAGTGGTTATTGTTTTTGTTGTTGTATCATTGATTGACCGAAAGAAAAGGAAATAACATTAATGTTATATTCGTTTATCTTGTTAGGGTCGTATATTCATGAGGTTATGTTTCAAACAAAGATCGATGATGATACTTTCTTTCGTGTGCTTGACCTTTGATATCATGATATATCTTAGATTATCACGAAAAGAGAAAGGGGCTGAGATCTTTTAATTGTGTGATTTTACAATCCGAGTCTTTGTTTGTGATTGAAGTGTGAATATGAGGTTTAGGTTTAGATTAGATTTGAAGTTGATTGTAATTGTTGTAAGCAGTCGTTGATGAGGAAGTTGTGAATTGTTGACTGTTGTTGTTGTGTTGACTGTTGTTCTTAATTTGGTTTAAGACTGATGATGGTTATGGAACTGAGGTCAACGAGTCAGTGTTTGGTCTTGAGTAGACAAGCCGCATCCATGAACAAGTAGACAAACAGCATCCATAATCATACAGACAAACCGCATTCATGATCATTCAGACAAACCGCATTCGTGAGCATTTAGACAAACCGCATTCGTGATTATACAGACAAACCGAGTTTGTGAGCATACAGACAAACCGAGTTCGTGAGCATATAGACAAACCGCATTCATGACTATATAGACAAACCGCATCCATGAACATGGAGACAAACCGCATCAATGCAAAACTGTATGTCACTATCACCAGTTTTGTCTTTTTCCCTTTTTGCAACTACTGTCCAAATATGACACAAACCTCATCCAAGAACAATCCACAAAAACCACACTTTTACACAAACTGCATCAAAGAACAATTTTCAATCTTCAATCAAGAAATAACTACTAAACCCACAAATTGCATCCAAAAATGAATCCACTGCTATTTCAATTTTTTAATACGGACCAAAATATTCTTCACTATATATTATGCAAGCAAAGAAAAACGCTTTTAAACTCGAATCATTCAAAACCGAAATAATAAAAAATGAGAATAGCGGCAGTATCATTTATATTCGAATGATAACAAAAAAAATAGCAGCGAATCTTAGGATTTAAAAACATAGGATGCTGAAAATAAGATTAGCCAACATTTAAGAGTAGCAGATGTAGTAGTCAACGCCTACTGAAAACAAAACATAGCAGTGAATCTTGTGGATTAAAAAACATGAGATAATGCACGAATAACAACCAGCCACATTAAATTCGAACAAAAAAAATGAGAACAAGAAAAATGGACACCACAAATCCAAGCACAATCAGTCGAACCTAACCATGGCTCTTGATACCAATTGTAGGAAATAACCATCTTGATTGTGTGGATCTATTCGGGTGGTCTTGGGTTATGGAAGATTAAATCCATGGTTAGAGAGATGAGATGAACTAGAGAGAGAGTGGGAAACCCTTGAGAGAAAACTTGAGATCTATTAGATTAGTGTGTGTTTGGTTACAAGAGTTCCAACCCTTCCCAAGTGTGGGAAGGGGTATTTATACTTACTAATATTATGCCCCTAGTGGGCTGTGGAGTGAGCTGACAGTGGGGAAAGCCCCGACCCACTCCACAAATATAAATACGACTAAGTTAATACTAATATTACTAATAATACTAAACGAATATATATAAGCCTACGAGCTATATAAATGCTAATTAGATACTCGGGGTGACCGAACCTTCATATGAATATTTATATTCCTAATAAACTGCTTATGAACGATCTATTAATTACTATGTGGAAGTTAGTAATTAATCTTAAGAAGAATAACAATAACACACAATAATTTCTCTCAACCTTCACCTCAATATATATTGATATACGGTTACTCAAAAGTAACAGGGTTACAATGAACCTTGAAGTGATTACAAGACAATACGTATGCTAAGACAATCGACTTCTAACCCTAACCCTAGATCCTCCTTTTATACACATAAGGAGTCCTAGTCGGTTACAAAACTTTCTATACAAGAATAATATCTAATCGTATCTTTACCATAAACAAACTATACATATCCAATAAGCAGCAGAATCAAACTCTAGCAGCAGGATCATCTTGGGCTAGCAGCAGTTTGACACTTAGCTTATTTCATCATACTTCGAATATCATCAGCAGCAGAATAAATATACTAGCAGCAGAATGATTATGCCTAGCAGCAGAATCATACTGAGAATAAAAATACTTAGCAGCAGAATCTTCAAAGTAGTAGCAGTATCATTTAAACCCAACAAGTCGGGTCGGGGTGTTACAGATGTCTAAGTGAACACTGCTTTTCCTATCATAAGAGTTACCAACAATTTACTTTTCTTGTTAATTAGTTTTATTTAGTATAATTTAGTTTAATTAGTAGTTTTTGGTTAGTTAATTAGTAACTAATTCCGCCCACTCTTCAAAACCAGATATTTTTACTTGCCTTTCGTAAAATATAAAAATACAAAAAGAATCATCCCTCTCCTCTAGACCTATCTCGACATACATTTTGACCTAACGACATTATTCCTCTAGAGAATGATCAATCCCTCGAGTCTTACCTATACTACACTACAACGATTAGGTACACTGCCTAGAGGATTGTAAAACTTCCTGCGAGGGTTCACAATTCTCACATCAAGTTTTTGGCGCCGCTGTCGGGGAATAGTTAATAGTTTAGCTTTCGATTTCTATCTCGTTTAGGTCTACTCATTAGATTCCTATCAAGTGAAATTTTTCTTTTTATTTTGTAGCTTTCTTTTAGTCTATCTTTTTCTATGTTACTTTTTTTCGTGAAACCCTTTTCATTCGTCACCATGACGGGTGAAATTCCATTTGAATCATTAACAATTGAGGAACAGTTATTTTACACGAATAGATTTGCTACTTGTTGTTCCAATGAATTTTTGTGTGATCTTAGAGATATCCAAGAGGAGATGGGTGTAAAGTTTGATAGGTTTGATGAATTATGTGCATGTGTGGCTTCTATTAAACAATCTGTAGAAACTAGAAGGGGGGCGGGGGTTGAATAGTTTCACCGTTTACAATTACGTTTTATAAATTTTGATTCCTTTTTGTTCCTTTTTGAAAAACCGTTTGATTCAAAGTTATGTGATATCTATCTCGTGTATATGAACACAATAATAATGCGTAAAGTAAATAAAGTAAAGACAAGAGATAAAGGAAGAAGACAACCAAACCGAGACGCGGAGATTTATAGTGGTTCGGCACAAAGCTCACTCTTCGCCCTACTCCACTCCTCGAGTACCACACTCGAGAGTTCACAATCACTATGTCATAACACTCCCTTTAGGCGGAGCAAACCGTACACCAAAGCTTATGCCAATTTAACTACACTAAGCGGATTGTCGAGTCCTAATCCTAGCTAGAACCAATCTACACAAAAGCCCACGTGGCTACACGGACGTACACCTAGTCCAATTGAATCTTCACCCAATCCAAGTCTTCACGGACCTTCACCCGGTCCAAGTGTTCACTCAAGGAGTCACATCAAGTCCAAGTCTTCACACATGGACTCATACCAAGTCCAAGTCTTCACACACCGACACACGAACTTACACAAAGTCCTAATCTAGATACATCACTTCACGGACTTACACTTTGTCCGTATTTATATTAACATACCTAATCACGACTCACACATAAGTCGGATATACAAATTTACAATATATAGAAATGAATGAGTTTGGGGGAAGAATAGAATCGTAACACAAGTTACGTGTGTGTGATGACTAATCTATAACACTTCGTTTCTTGACGAATACGAGCGTTATTCTCTTGCACTTAGATATAGAGGGTAACGGGATCACTTATAAACACATATCGACACGTTATAGTGATCAAAGAAGGGATGAAGAAATAACATAATGTTTTTGTGCAAAAAGACTTGTTTTTTTGTGTGAAATAGTGTAGTATTTATAGACACCAGGAGGATCGGGGGACGGTCCATTAAAGTTAGATGGTCCCATATATATAACAGACCGTCTGGGCATTTACGGGACCGTCACCTAAGACGCTACTATTTTTGTCCTGATGTGGTGAAAATTTATCTGGTGAAAAACTTACCTGGTTTAGGCGGGAAAAATAGATGTTGGGAGATTTAAAATTCAAATTTATTTTCTTTAATAAAACATTTCTTTTTAATTACAAAAATACTTTTGCAAAAATGTTTTGTCACATAAAAATGTGAGGTTTTGAGAAAAATAAATTCTCTGATCACTTTACTAATGTCGGTATTGTGTTTGTTCATACCTGAAGTGATGTTGTAGTCGGTACGTTGTTGAAACGATTTTTCTCGATTAAAAACTTATCAAGTGTAGTTTTACGTAACGTGTTTTTATGTTTTGTGATTATCAAAACGTAAAGAGACCGAATAATGCAAATAACGTTTTTGACATTATTTGTATTAACACAATCATTGTTACGATCAACTCCTTTTAGTGAGACCCTTTGGAAATTTTTTGAGGAAAGCTTCCTAACCGTGAACCATAAGTTGAATGAATTGATGGGTTTGTATACACCACAACTTGAGGAAACAAATGAGGAGGATTTATCTGACTATAGGTACCATGAGCAAGAAGACCTAGTTTTTAAGAACATGGACTTTGAATTAGACCAAGATTGTGAGATGGTTAGTGTTGAACTACCTAGTTGCATGAGTGGGATAGATTTCACCGAAACATATGACACGCATGAGGAATCCTTTAGGCAATTGGAACATAGTAATCAAGTTATTGAGGAAGATTCGTATGAATTGGACTTAAAATTGGAAATGGCTAGAGAAATATTTGAGATACTTAGGATTGTGTTTGGGTTAGATCCTACCAAAACACATGATGAACATATAGGTGATTTAGATGCTATGGAGAATGAGGTTAGAAATCCAAGCCCACTAAATACCCCACAAATCCTACCATCATTTTAGGTTAACATACCGCCCGTAACTTACCAGGAAGAAGTAGAAGAGACTATAGGAACCAAATGGAGGTAGAACCCTTGGACCAAACACAACTAGAGGATATAGGTTTGAATACTTGTAGTCATAACCTTTCTCTTAGTTCTATGGAAGTTCCTAGTTTTGATGAACCGGAGCCTCAACCAAAGCCGTTACCCAATTTTCCATCCTTAGATGTGAATTTAGGAATTGAAAAAGGCCCCGATCCACCCATCAAACCATATAGTCTGGGTAGTTTTACGATGACAGTATTAGACTATAAGCCTTGTAGAGAGGAAGCCAATATAGGAGTGAAACATGACCTTACATACTTACATCACCCATTAGTGAGTGATCACAAGAAACATTATGGGTTTAAACCGGGTTTATTAGGTCAAGATGGATTATTAACTAGGAATCTCTAAAAGTTGATAGAAGATGATCCCTTTTTAAGAGAAAACTTTAATTCACCCATTGACCCAATTGAACTAGGTAAGGTTATGATGAAAGGAGCACAACCCTTTGAGCATATAATTCCTCCACCAATCTTTCCTCATGTGGCATACTCCCACCGAGTTGGTGTGTCTCACTACTATCACCCGAACTTAATCTTAAGCATAAGGAGAACTCCTCTTCTTCTCGTTATATAAGGGTAGAGTCAGGCTCGTGACTCGAACAAAAACAAGCGCTTCTTAGGAGGCAACCCAAGTTTTTAATTGTTTGATTGTTTGTTTTTCTTTTATTTGTTTGTGTTATATATATGTTTTAATCATCATTGTTTATCTTTCATGTTTTGAATATAATTTGTGAAAATGCTTTATTTTGTTTTAAACCTCGTCTTAAATGCATATAAAGGTATTTTACAAAAAAATAAGCGTAGGGAAGATCATATTTGTTTAAAAGAACAAATTCGAACATGAAAGTTAACAATTGATGATTAGCATATATTTGTGTGTTTGTTTGAGTCAAATGTTTGTATCGAGTCACAATGAATGTTTTGCAGAATTTCCAGGTTTTAATACTCAGATTTTTCCAGAAATTTTCTAGAAACAAAACGTAAAAATACTATCAGGTCAATCCTGACGGCGTTAGGGTTTACAACCTGACGGCGTCAGGCACTGTAGCAACACAGTTTTCCAGAATTTTGTTTTTCTGCTGGAACTTAATTTTTGAAAATTTCCATAATTTTTAATTTTCCAGGAATCTATAAACATTTATTTTGCAAGCATTATATCTTATTTGCTTTCTAGGATTTAATTTTTATACATATAGTGTTTACCGCTGATTTTATGCGAAGTCTCGTGTTTGTTTTCTTAGTGATTTACAGGTTATATTGGACAAGAAGATAAAAGATGAAGTATGATGAGCACTTATTGAAGTTTATTTTCTTGGAGGAGGATTTAACCTTATTTCACATCGCCCATGCCGAGCAAATCTGGGGAGTATTAGTTTCTTTCATCTATTTTATTTTTCCCTTTGTCATAACTTTGATACTTTTTAAGAACATTGGGGACAATGTTCAATTTAAGTGTAGGGAGGGTAAAATGGGATACCTTAGAAACTATAACTCGCTTGACATTTGTTTTGTTTTCTAGTAAATGTGTAATAAACTAAAAGAAATACTTGTTAGGGCAATTTTAGCACCAAATTTAAAATTTTTTACAATATATAGGAGTGAAACTATAGTTTTAATAAGCGTTTCATGGATAGGAATTATATAGCTAGCACAAAAACCCTTCCACTAAAAAATTTTCCACCCTAAAAATGTGAGGTTCGCCTTTAGATCTATAAGAAAAAGCATTCACCTTTAATGCTTATGAGTGTACCAGTAGTATATAGATTCTAGAACTTGCGTTTGTGATGCATCCCGAGATCGCTAGTGAGACTACATTCGTATAGTTAGGATTTACTAAATAATAAGAGGCATTAGGATAACCCTTGTTTTAAACCTATTTTATAATTACGTTGGCTTCATTGGTCAAGTAATTTTCCCACACCTTTGTGATGTACTCATTTTTAGTACACGATACCCCTAGTACACCTCTAAGAGCCTATCCTTTTCGTGGTTCTCATGATATTTCGGTGGATTCCAAAATATTAATGAAGAACATTGTTTATAATCCACCCTCAAATGTACACCCAAATCGCCTTAGCCTACCTTGTATGCACTCATCTTTAGTGCATTATTGTTATAGCTTATGTGTTAAACCCTTTGTTAATTATCTAATTGATTACACGGTTGCTAAGTCGAGTCATATATTGTAAATACAGTTTTTGGACGATTGGGACTCATGGGTAAAGTACTGGTTGTTATGGAGTAACGGGGAATAATGTCAATGTTATTACCTCCATATGTGCTTTAATGTTTAAGGTACTCCACGTGTTTTGATTTTCTTAAATTCGGGTCGTTAGTTAGATTTCATTTATGTAAAAGTTCAAGTATAGGGAGGTTGCAAGTAATCCCTTTATAATGATGTATTATTTTAGATGGTAGGACAAGAGTATGAAAAAAAAATATAAAAAAAAAAAGAAAAAAAATAGAGAAAAAATTGAAAAAAAAAAAAAAAAAAAAAAAAAATGCGGACTACTATCCCGTCTTTTATTTTTGTTTTAAGTCAAGAAAGTGTCATGAAAATACAAAAAGAGTTAGTAGTTAGCGAGTCGAGTCGAGTCTTGGCTTAGCAACGCCTTATTATACATGTAATTGACTAAGATGATTGACTTACCACCAATAAAATTCCTTTTATCCAACAAAACCGTGTTTTGCATACCCTTACACCTAACGTTACAACCCTTTAAAAGACCTCTTTGATAGTTTATCCTAGGTGCTTACACCAAAGTGGTGGAGGTTTGATCCGTTCCCAAACCTATAGTAATCTATGTGCTATGATAGGTAGAGAGTGTTATATTTTCCCGTTTTCATATGTTATATAACTTTATACACCCGAGAGATGTAAGAATCTAATCACTTTGTGAAAGGTACTAGTATGTAATTTCCGTGCTTATTTTGACTAACGTGGAATGATCATGTGTTGTAATTACTTTTATATTAATGTAAAATGACCCCTAACTTGTAAATGGATTAGGATAAAAGCATATTTGCTTGAGGACAAGCAAATCTCAAGTGTAGGGATATTTGATAAGGAATTATTTGGTACCTTTTTAAGGGGTCATTTAAGGCCAAAATCGTATTTATATGATCAAATATTGCCCTAAATCGTTTCTTTTTGCATTTTAGGTACTTTGGATGAAAAATTTGAAAATCGGCATTTTTGGGCTTAAAACGAAAAGAAAAGAGAAGAAACGATGAAGTCGAAAATCTGTCAGATAAGGAGATCTGACGGCGTCACTTGCAACTAAAGATTGATTTTTGTTACAAAATTAACAAGCGACGCCTCAGAAGAATCTAAAGATTTTACAACCTGACGGCGTGAGGTGCATTTGAAGACCAAAATCACGTACAAAGTTAACAAGAGACGGCTCAGATAATTTAACAAGGGACGGCGTCAAGACCTTCATGACAGCGTCAGAAGATACAAGTGTCGCCGTCACAAGCTGATCAAGACTATCACAACATGCCCGCGAAGTAGCTGATAATGTTTTGGCCATATCTTTTGCATACGAACTCGGATTTAGGTGATTCAAAAGGCCACGGAATCGGGACGAAAAGATCTACAATTTGGTGAAAAAGGGGCTATGACGTTGTCAATCTTTGCCCACAGAAAAACTGCCTATAAATATAACCTCATAACTTCAGTTTTGTAAGCCCCAAACCCTAAGTCCGATTTTAGGGTTAGGGTAGGTGTTTTTCCAGCTATTTGAAAGACATTTATCATTAGTTTATCATCTTGGTATAACACTTTAGAGAGGCATAACCTAGACGATTTTATCAGCTTTTGTGAGGCTTTTACAGCCCTTGAACCTCATGTCTCATTGAAGATAAGTTATTCTTTTAATCATTAAGACTTTTATCATTAGTTTTTCATCTTGGTGTAACACTTTCGAGAGGCATAACCTAGACGATTTTATCAGCTTTTGTGAGGCTTTTACAGCCCTTGAACCTCATGTTTCATTGAAGATAAGTTATTCTTTTAATCATTCAATATGTCTATGTGTTGTTTAATTATTTGTTTATCTTTTCTTTACTTTAACATGATAGCGTAAGTTAATTAGTGTTTGCTTAGATCTAATGAAACCTAGTTATTGAATATTGATTTGTCGTTTCTTGTTTAATTGATTGCCTCGCGTTAGGAAAAGAAAACTGGCTAAGTTCTTATATGTATTAGCTTGAACGTTGATTCAGTTGAGATCAACATATAAATATTTCCAAGAAAACACGAGTGAAGTATGTGTAACCCGAGTCGTTTTCCCAATGAAGGAATGAATGGAATTTGTGATTCGGTTCGTGATTGTGTGTGATGAATAGTGAAAAGGGATATTTTGGATTTCTATGCTAAAATATGTAAACATAAACTAAAAACGACTTATAAAAAATCTACTATAAGCTAAAAAAAATCTATCTAATAAAAAAAAATGACTAAAATAAGCTCAGAAATAAGCCCAAATGGACTGATCAGTGGGCTAAAAGGAGAATAAGCCAAGGCTTTTAGCCAATAGGCAGTTTAAGCTTTTTTAAGCTAATATAGAAACTGAAAAAGCTAAATATGCTAAACTTAATCTAGAATTACCACCAATAATAAAATAAGCCACAATAAGGAACAAAATAAGCACTTGAAATGAACCAAAAAGCAATAATGGGTACTGAGCATTCAATGGTGCAGGGCAAAAAGTTGACTATTTCAAGCTACTGAAAAGCTGTAATAAGCTAATTCTAAAAATCTAAAAAAATGTGTAACAACTAGATAAGCTACCCAATGGTAATTGTACAAAATTTGAGCTTATTTGGGCTTATAACGAAGAAATGAAAAATAAAAAACATGTGCTGATCTGCACAAAATAGTATGGCAAAAATCAGCCCACTGAGGTGATTTTCCAGCTAAGAAAAAGCTGTTAAAAAGCTAACATAAAAATTAAAAAAATGTGGAACAAGTCTATTAGCAACCCAAGAGTATTTTTACCAAATTTGAGCTTAAAAGGGCTTATAATGAAGAAATGAAAAATGGAAAACTAGGGCTGAAAATTGCAAAATCAAAACATGCAGTCTGCTGTAACTAATGTGGACTGATTTGAGCTAATTTTGAATCAAGGCTCTAAGGTACTTAACTACTACTAAGAATGGACTAAATGTATCCTATAAATACCAAAAATAAGGGCTGAAACTGCATAAGCTTATAGCAAGCTTATTTAAAACAGCTGCTGTTCTATTAACTACATAGTCACTTCAAAATCTTCACTAACCTTCAAATCAACTAGAAAACTTATACAAACTACTTATACAGGCCAAATTAAACATGTTTAAAGTTTAACCAAACGCAAATGAACAGTGAAATGCTCTTTTGACCCGTTTTGACCACTAACCCAAACACCCCTTTACAAGGGCTATTTTGGTTTCTAAACTGAAACAGCCTACAATAAGCTAAGATTTTAGTACACTAAGGTTATACTAGGTTAATTAAGTATTAAAAAGCATTTTTCAATAATCAATAAGCACTATACTAAGCAATCCTTAAATAAGCTATTTTTGGCCTTTTTTAACTAGATTTTTAAGAGAACTAAACAAAGGGTATTTAAATTACAAGAAATAAGTAAAAAGTAATTATAAACTACTAATAAGCAGATAAGAGACAAAATAAGCTAGAAATAAGCACATGAATAGTAACAGTAACTTATACCAAAAAATTAGAAAAAAGGCTTACAGTAACATCGTGCTTTAAATGAGAGGCAATGATCAGTAAACAACCTTAGCTTGTCAAAAACAAGCTAAAAACCCATTCAGCTTATCAACACCAGCTTATTTCCACCCAACTGCTTATCTTGACCCCCAGTTGACTTTCTTTGACTTTTTTGGAATTTTTGGATTAGAACTGAATTAAACTATCAAAAAGCTCACAAGAAGCTATAATGAGCTTATAATAGATTATACAAATAGTAAAAAAGCTTTTTCAATAATCAATTAACTTAATTCGGATTAACAGAGAACTTTGAAACTTGAATTTTCATTAACTTTAGAAATTAGTACAAAGCTGATAAAATTAAAGACAAATGAGCTTAAATAAACTTGAATTAATACTGAAAACTTAAATTTCTACTTAATTAGGTACTTTAACTGAAAATACGACTACTAATGAAAAACTACATCCCTTTTTGGCTTACAAATGGCCTTATTTATACAAAACTAAGTTGGGATCTTCTTCTTGACTTCTTCTGATCATTTATGGACCATTGGATTGGTTTGTTATCATCTCAGCCTTTCATCACATTTTTGGTGCCAAACTTGCTAAGTGGATTTCGAGCTAGGATGGGTAGTGGCATTGGTAACTTGCAAAAGGGAAAGGTATCTTGTGATGGGGGGAAATAGGGTGGCTGGAGTAGAGTGGCTTGGGGGGGGGGACATGGAGCAGGAATCATGGGTGAGTGGGTGGTTTTGGCGGGCAATGGTTTGGGGTGAGTGGGTTTGACCTTGTGTTGACCCTGGTATTTAGCTAAAGGATAAACTGGTTGTGTTTTATGGTGATTGGGCTTGGGTTTATTTGGTGTTGGGCTGGGTTTAGTTAAAGGGTAAAAGGGATAAGTTTAGTTGTAGTAGTTTAGGATTAGTTTTGGAATTAGGTTTAGCTTAAGGACCAAAACTGCCACATTCTGTAAATTCAGGGATCATTTATGCCAAATCTGAAAATTATCTCCAAGGACCATTTTTGACAGTTTGATATTCTTTGAGGGTTGACTTTGACTTCTTGAGAAATATCTTGGTCCAAACTCGAAATTCTTTCCCAGCCTCGGCTTTTGACGATTTTCCAATCTCGTGCTCGGTTTTATCCGTTTTTGCCCTGTTTTCAATCCTTTTCTACCTGAAACACATAAAAACACAAACCACGAATATTTGCAACAATATTTGGTCTATTTGGGTGTTTTTAGTCATTTTTGTGTTTTATATGGGTCTAAAATGATGAGTAAATAGGCACTCATCATCCCCCCCTACACTATCAATTGCTAGTCCCTAGCAATCCGATCATATAAAGTAATGAAAGGATTAAAAGAATACCAAGCATACCCCGTTTTGACTTTTTATTCAATGCAAGAAATTTAAACTAGAACAAAAATAGATAACGTGCTTGATTTTCAAAAATGATATCATGGAACGGGATTCACACAAAATGGGTGTCTCCAGGGAATTGTAATCGTCATCCTCTTTTTATACTCCCAACTAAGCTTAAACTCAATGTGCAAATGCTTTTGTAAAATGCTAACACTACTTATTAATAATCTATGTAAGCCGAAACTTAACTTTTCACTCCCTCAATTTATTCAAGTTAGGTGACTGTGCTTATTTTCAAAAAAATTTACCGCAAAAATCGACATCTATTATGGTTGTTATTTGGTTAAGTCAAATACTAATTTACCGGGAACCTCGAAAATCTAAGGATCGAAAAGGGCCTTTTCCATGTAGCGGCTTTCTTCTCGGCACATCCCAAACCAGTTGGTTTTAGGTGACCAGGCTTTTGACACCCCACAGAGAATAGTACCAGAATCAGCGGAATTTCGATTTCAAAGATTTTGGATATTCCCACTAAGCTAGTATTAAATACCTAAATAGATAACAACAAACGATCATTTAGAGATTAGAGACTCAAAGGTGAGATCACTCTATGTAACGACTTTCTTCTCGGCACATCCCAAACCAGTTGGTTTTAGGTGACCAGGCTTTAGACACCTCATAGAGAATAGTACCGGAGCTTTCGGGATCTTTGAAATCAACAATCTACCAAATTACCGTTTATACTTTATGACAAAATTGACGAATCCTAGTTCAACTCCCGATTTAAATTTAAGAAAAAGCAAGCTTCACACATTTATTAACATATAAATCTTTATTTTTGCAACATCAAAACTTATTGCATTTTGCAATATCATTCCATTTTCTTATTTTGCAATATCATTCCATTTTTTCTTTTTCTTTTTTTCTTTTTTTCTCTCTTTTTTTTTTTTTTTTTTTTATTTTTTTTATACATATAAGAAAGTATGCTTTCTCCAAAATTTAACTAAAAAGTTGAACTCGGACTCTATAACAAAATTGTATAAAAATTTATTTTGTATAACAAAAAGATTTTGACGTTCAAACGTTTGAAAACAGCACATATTTTAGTCAGATTAAGAGCTTCTGGGAGGAAAAGCCATAGATTACTTATATAAGCTCTAAAGGGAACCAACTACTCTACGCTTAGCATTTTCATTTGCACAAATCGTAAAACCTTAGTCTAATCGTTAAGGAAGCAGCCAGATCAACACTCTGGCAGAGTCGAGATTCCCCTTGTTCTAACCTAATCAAGACTAAACACTTTTTTTTATGTGCAAAGCACTTCTTTGTCATGCAATTTCTTATTTAAAAACGAAAAAAATTTAAAATTTTGATCAAAAACGAGGGTACTAGGGCACTAGAAGGTACACATGCGATCAAATTCGCAAGAATTCCCCCCCACACTTAGAATTGAATATTGCCCCCAATATTCTAAGTACCGGCTATTATGCCGACACTTAGAACGTAAAAAGGTAATACTAATAGCCAAGTGTGTGAAAGAATTCTATTTTCACAAAAAGGATTTAAAAGATATCCCTAGATAATCGTTAGCAACAAGATCGGATATTGGGCGGCTGGATTGAAAACAGGCGCATCAATCATCACGATCTAAGGGAAACCTGCAAATAAGAGCAAACAACACACAAACAAAGCACAGTAGAGGAATTCCCCCACACTTAGTGTCAGAAAATAGAAAGAAGTCAGAAACATGGGTTGTCACCCATAAAGTGCTAATGTTTTTGTTAACCGAGTCACTAGCTTGACTCGACCCCGAATTCATTGGTCCATGGGGAAGCAAGTGGAAGAGAAAAATCTTCATCGGACTTTCATTCAAGATGTTTGGATAATCATTGAATTTTTAATGAAAGTTCCACACCGATGAGATACACCCGGCTCAAAAGAATGATAAATGGAGATGTCGGGGTCAAAAATGGTGTCTTCACTCCCGAACGAGTAAAGGAAAGGACAAGTCACCGTATAGGTGAAGAAAGGTAGAAAAAACTCGAACGACATATGTGAAGTCAATATAATGACGATCCTCAAGGGGAAATGTCACATATGTCGGAGAAAGAATGTCCTTATGAATCTCGGGATTAAGAATTGAGGTCATATCATCAAGTTTAGAAATAATAGAGTCCTTGACCTCATCGTTCTCTAACACTTCATCAAAAAGAGGATTTACGTTGCTGGAAAAGTACTTGTCATCAAATTCAAAAAGAGAGTTTGAATAGACTTTGATACTTTCATTTGGAACGTCCTCATCCGAAAGTGATTCGTCATCACTGGAGGAAAAATCATCGTTGGAATTGAAGAGAGGGTTAGAGAAAATCCCGGAAGAATCCTCTGAAGTGTCAAGAGGATAATCATCACAAAAACACCAATCACATTCACTGTCGGATATATCCTCAGACTCACTTGGGATTGGGACAAGGTTCTCAACACTAGACTTTATGAATTCGTCCGATTCCTTTTCAGGAATAGTGCTAAGATGCTCATCCCCCATAATGAGAGAGTCCTCGGAGTCCATAGTCAGTAAGATGGATGTGATTGCAATAGACTGAGGGAGTTGAGAAATGATATCGTTCAAAGGAATAGCACTCTCCTCGTCGTCTTCCTCATCATCGTCATCGAGAATGGCAGCCTTGAGAAATATGGAACGCCTTTGTGCTGCTCGTTCTTCGGCTAGTAATTGTTCCATAGATTTTTCATGACGATCTTCTTGGGGAAGTTTATTAACCAAATCCTTAACTTCTTTTAGTAAATCTAGAACATGGAGAAGTTCTTGAGGAAGTGGCTGAGGTTGTGTTTGAGTCATTTGGTACTGTGGAGGTTGGTCATGATAAGAATAGTCATCATTGTTACAAGGGCCATGCTCATAGACAAGCGAGTTCCTTTTTTAACAATCGGAGTTATAATGCTGACCTCCACGGCACTCACAGCAATATGATTGTTGTGATTGATTCAGTGACGTATATGGATATTAGTCATAACCGAAATTTTGATTGTTACACGAAACCAGCTCATAGACAAGCATATTACTTGCTTGACAATCAAAACTTTGGTGAGGACCTCCACAATTTGCACAAAGATCATTTGGCACATTTTGAAACAATGTATCATTGAAGTTTTGATAGCACGGTTCTTGCCCAAATGAAATCTGAGGAGGGTGGTTGAAATCGTTTTGAAAATCTAGATAAGTAAGTGTATTTCCAATTTCAGAAGTGCAACACATGCAAAGTCCATGAGTAAACCCATATTCTTTGCAAAAACATCGTTCACAGAGTGAATTATTTCCCAACGGAT
This sequence comes from Artemisia tridentata subsp. tridentata, assembly GCA_021014915.2. NCBI lineage: Eukaryota > Viridiplantae > Streptophyta > Magnoliopsida > Asterales > Asteraceae > Artemisia > Artemisia tridentata. The sequence continues at coordinate 35,915,789 of CP139501.1, forward strand.
CTCCACAATTAAAGCAATTTTGCTGATTGATTAGAGATGGCTGGGATTGTGGAGGGTAGTCGGAAGATCCTTGGGAATCATTGAAGGAAGTTGGATTTGTATTAATGGGTAATTCACACCAATTACAAAATTCATTGCTACAATTACCTCCACACCGCTCACACAAACACTTGTAACAACGATGATCATCACCCACTGGACTTTTATAGTGAAAACAGTGATAGTCGAGTGACGACATAAGAATTAAACATTAAGGAGGGATAAGAAGAAAATAGAATTAAACGGATAGAGGGTGAGAGATAAAGAATTAAACGAATAAGAGGAATAAGAAGAATATTTTTGGATTTTTAAAATTTAGAAACATTTGAAGAACACAAAAGAAAAAGGAAAATAGATTTGAAAAGAAAATCTTTTTGGGTTTTTATAAGAAAATATTTACGAGAGAAAACGATAACTTCACGGGGAAGGGTCTTCAAAACACGAATCGACAAAACGGGAATCAAAAATTCACTTCAAGCCTTCCCCGGCAGCGGCGCCAAAAATTGATTTCGGTTGAGATCAACGTATAAATATTTCCAAGGAAACACGAGTGAAGTATGTGTAACCCGAGTTGTTTTCCCAACGAAGGAATGAATGGAATTTGTGATTCGGTTCGTGATTGTGTGTGATGAATAGTGAAAAGGGATATTTTGGATTTCTATGCTAAAATATGTAAACATAAACTAAAAACGACTTATAAAAAATCTACTATAAGCTAAAAAAAATCTATCTAATAAAAAAAATGACTAAAATAAGCTCAGAAATAAGCCCAAATGGACTGATCAGTGGGCTAAAAGGAGAATAAGCCAAGGCTTTTATCCAATAGGCAGTTTAAGCTATTTTAAGCTAATATAGAAACTGAAAAAGCTAAATATGCTAAACTTGATCTAGAATTACCACCAATAAAAAAATAAGCCACAATAAGGAACAAATAAGCACTTGAAATGAACCAAAAAGCAATAATGGGTACTGAGCATTCAATGGTGCAGGGCAAAAAGTGACTATTTCAAGCTACTGAAAAGCTGTAATAAGCTAATTCTAAAAATCTAAAAAAATGTGTAACAACTAGATAAGCTACCCAATGGTAATTGTACAAAATTTGAGCTTATTTGGGCTTATAACGAAGAAATGAAAAATAAAAAACATGGGCTGATCTGCACAAAATAGTATGGCAAAAACAGCCCACTGAGGTGATTTTCCAGCTAAGAAAAAGCTGATTAAAAAGCTAACATAAAAATTCAAAAAAATGTGGAACAAGTCTATTAGCAACCCAAGAGTATTTTTTACCAAATTTGAGCTTAAAAGGGCATATAATGAAGAAATGAAAAATGGAAAACTAGGGCTGAAAATTGCAAAATCAAAACATGCAGTCTGCTGTAACTAATGTGGACTGATTTGAGCTAATTTTGAATCAAGGCTCTAAGGTACTTAACTACTACTAAGAATGGACTAAATGTATCCTATAAATACCAAAAATAAGGGCTGAAACTGCATAAGCTTATAGCAAGCTTATTTGATCAGCTGCTGTTCTATTAACTACATAGTCACTTCAAAATCTTCACTAACCTTCAAATCAACTAGAAAACTTATACAAACTACTTATACAGGCCAAATTAAACATGTTCAAAGTTTAACCAAACGCAAATGAACAGTGAAATGCTCTTTTGACCCGTTTTGACCACTAACCCAAACACCCCTTTTACAAGGGCTGTTTTGGTTTCTAAACTGAAACAGCCTACAATAAGCTAAGATTTTAGTACACTAAGGTTATACTAGGTTAATTAAGTATTAAAAAGCATTTTTCAATAATCAATAAGCACTATACTAAGCAATCTTAAATAAGCTATTTTTGGCCTTTTTTAACTAGATTTTTAAGAGAACTAAACAAAGGGTATTTAAATTACAAGAAATAAGTAAAAAGTAATTATAAACTACTAATAAGCAGTTAAGAGACAAAATAAGCTAGAAATAAGCACATGAATAGTAACAGTAACTTATACCAAAAAATTAGAAAAAAGGCTTACAGTAGCATTGTGCTTTAAATGAGAGGCAATGATCAGTAAACAACCTTAGCTTGTCAAAAAAGCTAAACACCTATTCAGCTTATCAACACCAGCTTATTTCCACCCAACTGCTTATCTTGACCCCCAGTTGACTTTCTTTGACTTTTTTGGAATTTTTGGATTAGAACTGAATTAAACTATCATAAGCTCACAAGAAGCTATAATGAGCTTATAATAGCTTATACAAACAGTAAAGAAGCTTTTTCTATAATCAATTAACTTAATTCGGATTAACAGAGAACTTTGAAACTTGAATTTTCATTAACTTTAGAAATTAGTACAAAGCTGATAAAATTAAAGACAAATGAGCTTAAATAAACTTGAATTAATACTGAAAACTTAAATTTCTACTTAATTAGGTACTTTAACTGAAAATACGACTACTAATGAAAAACTACATGCCTTTTTGGCTTACAAATGGCCCTATTTATACAAAACTAAGTTGGGATCTTCTTCTTGACTTCTTCTGATCATTTCTGGACCATTGGATTGGTTTGTTATCATCTCAGCCTTTCATCACATTTTTGGCGCCAAACTTGCTAAGTGGATTTCCAGCTAGGATGGGTAGTGGCATTGGTTACTTGCAAAAGGGAAAGGTATCTTATGATGGGGAGGAAATAGGGTGGCTGGAGTAGAGTGGCTGTAGGGGGGACATGGAGCAGGAATCATGGGTGAGTGGGTGGTTTTGGCGGGCAATGGTTTGGGGTGAGTGGGTTTGACCTTGTGTTGACCCTAGTATTTAGCTAAAGGATAAACGGGTTGGGTTTTATGGTGATTGGGCTTGGGTTTATTTGGTGTTGGGTTGGGTTTAGTTAAAGGGTAAAAGGGATAAGTTTAGTTGTAGTACTTTAGGATTAGTTTTGGAATTAGGTTTAGCTTAGGGACCAAAACTGCCACATTCTGTAAATTCAGGGATCAATTATGCCAAATCTGAAAATTATCTCCAAGGACCATTTTTGACAGTTTGATATTCTTTGAGGGTTGACTTTGACTTCTTGAGAAATATCTTGGTCCAAACTCGAAATTCTTTCCCGGCCTCGGCTTTTGACGATTTTCCAATCTCGTGCTCGGTTTTATCCGTTTTTACCCTGTTTTCAATCCTTTTGTACCTGAAACACATAAAAACACAAACCACGAATATTTGCAACAATATTTGGTCTATTTGGGTGTTTTTGGTCATTTTTGTGTTTTATATGGGTCTAAAATGATGAGTAAATAGGCACTCATCAAACGTCTTAAAAAACGCAACCATAGAGTGCACTATTGGTTTTTCTCATTGTATTTATTGCGTGAATTACGGCTTGTAGATCCTAGATAACTTAATAGACTTTAAAGAATTTAGGGGAGACTAATGTTCATAGAGTTGGGGACTTCGGCACCTCCCCACGACCAATATTAAGGAATACAACGCTTCAATTAAAACAAGGATGTGACAATTCGACAAATCAGTAGGAGATAACTAGGGAGTAAGGATGTCTAAGTGAACACTGCTTTTCCTATCATAAGAGTTACCACCAATTTACTTTTCTTGTTAATTACTAGTTTTATTTAGTATAATTTATTTTAATTAGTAGTTTTGGGTTAGCTAATTAGTAACTAATTCCGCCCACTCTTCAAAACCCGAGATTTTTACTTGCTTGTCATAAAATATAAAAATACAAAAAGAATCATCCCTCACCTCTAGATCTATCTCGACATACATTTTGACCTAACGACACTATTCCCCTAGAGAATGATCAATCCCCCGAGTCTTACCTATACTACACTACAGCGATTAGGTACACTGCCTAGAGGATTGTAAAACTTCCTGCGAGGGTTCGCAATTCTCACATCACATTAATAATTTCATAACTAGGCTAACACATGAAGTGTTTAGCCTCTCATATTAAATAGTGCAGCAAAAACAATGTAGTAAGTCATAATGGGAGAAAACAACTGATGATGGCCTACTGTCTCATCACTGGGACTGAGGTCGACATAGGCGAGATCATTTACAGTGATCTCGTAACCAGGCTCTTTTGAGTAAATCTAGGGTAACTTATGTATCTTACCCTAGGTTTATTTCTTGTGCCCTTGAAAGGTTACTGGGCTTCGTCTATACTCAGGATGTATCTCTTGGGTTTTTACCTGGCATCCTGAGTGCCACAAATTTTAAAAAGGACCCAGCCCAAGTCTCCAACATTGAATTAACGACCCACATGATTGCTGTAAACAATCATGAGGATTAAGTGTCTCCACCTCTTCCTTCTAAAAAGAAGAAGAGAGGGAAGTCTCAGACTCTGGCTCCAACCTTACCCAAGTCACCGGGCCCTGAGGCTTCAGGGGCACAACCTCAAAAGAGGAACAGAGACCCGTATAAAAGGCCACCCAAGAAGGACCAAGTAACACCACCCCTTGAGGCAACGAAGGACACTGACAAATCACAATCAGTCTCCTTGGCCTCAACTGCTACTCCCCAAGATCCAGAGGGAAACATACAACCCGCTGATAGGGGAGCGCCTTCCACGCTTGATGAGGACATTCGCACATCACAACGTTTGTCTAAGGGCACCAACATTGATCCCAAAGACTCAGGGGGAAACAAACAACCCACTGATACGGGATTGCCTTCCACTGTTCCCAATGATGGTACTGGCAAAATCCCACCAGTACTTGAGGGAAACAGCCACTTAGGGGCTGTTTCTTTTTTACAAAGACTCAGGGGGGACAAAAACCACCTGCTGATATGGAACCAATAACCCCCTTATGAGTTGCGCATTCCTTAGGGACTGACCCTAAGGACCAGGCAGAGACAACCCACTCTGCATGAATTGAGGGGTCAGGCCCTGACCACACCCAAGGCAAGACTTCTACTGAAGTGGAGCCAACTAACCCTGTTTTGCAGATAACTACATTGGGTGATGTCCAAGCTTTTCTTCTCTCTGTGGATGAGCTTGAACATAGTGAAGAAGAAGAGATCTATGCTGCTGGTGAAGATCTGGACACTAATGCTCAAACCACTGAACAAGAGCATTAGTCTTCACCACCCCAAACTAAAAGGCCTGAAGACTCTCCTTTTTATGGGAGTGATTCTTCCAACTCTGCAGCTTCTACTTGTCCAGAAATTTTGGCAAATTATGACAACATCCTCCCCCTCACTGAAAGGTAGTTGGTCAAGTTCCTTTGTAAAGAAAACTCTGCCCTCTTTAGTGAGACTACAAGTGAACAATGGGATCAACACACTAAAGCAGCAGTGAATTATGCTGATCTCAGGCCTTTGTGGAGCAATACTACAAAGAAAATATTGATCACAGGGAGAAGATTGACACACTTTTTGGCAATTCCCTGACTACTCTGGATCAACATCTAAATGGGTTTCTCGACTCCCTCAAAAGACTCCACAAAGGCATTGCAACAATTCAAGAAGCTGTTAAAGATGATCCTGTGCTCAACAAGAAAGTTCTTGAGGCTTCTGAGGCTTACATAAAAAACTCAGCCAGTCTCACTGAGCTCATTAAGCTGATCAACAACCTTGATCTTCAGGGTCTTATCTCCTATGTCACTGACATCAAGTCCACCATCAGTTCTCAGGAAAAGCATCTGGCAGCTTGGGCGAAATCTACAAACTCTTTGGCCTGGAATCTTGGGCCAAGGATGACTGCCCTTAAAAGTTCTCAGGCTTTTATCCGCTCAGAGTTCTCAGTTCTTAAGAAGGACACTTCAGATATCAAATCCATGATGTTTGAAATCTATCAAGCCTTTAAAGATCAGTCCAGCCCCTCAGCTTCCGTGCTGGAGCCAACTCTTGCTCTCACTGAAGGTCCAACAACAGTTGGGGGGGGGGGGGAAAGAACGACACTGAAGCTTCAGTGCTGGAACCAACTTCCTCTCACACTGAAGGGGAGCACAAAGATGCTCAGGAAGAACCCACTATTGCAGTTCCAATCTCATCTAATCAACCACCCATCCCTGAAGAACAACCTGCTTCATCTTCAGTCTCTACCAAGAAAGGCAAGGAAATTGTCACTACTCCAGTGCCTGAACAAGCCAAACTTGTGCCTGCCTCATCTATCATTTGTTAGGACCCTGATGAACCTGTCAGGGTCCCCTATATTATCAATGGAAAGTCTACCACTTTACGAATGATCAAATTAATGCTCACATGGAAAAAGAGGAGTGACTGAAGAAGGCGGCTGAGGAAGAGAAGAGGTTGGCCTTAACAAAGCCAATCATAACTAAAATCATTCAGGAAGAGGCTGAAAAACTTGGGATCAACCCCAAGAAGATCATTAGTGACAAGGCAGGGGTTGTGTTCAAGAAAGCTCAGGACGCTGAGATGGATGCTCTTTAAAGGCAACACACTGAAAAGGCTAAGAGAGTGGCTGAGCTGAAAAAGAAGAAGATTGAGCAGTACATGTGGACCATGACACAGAGACTAAGTCATGAACCCATCACTGACGTAAATATTCAACCTAAGTCCAAGCCTGCAGTTCTCTCTGTCTACAGGGGAAATGACAAAAGGGACTTTGAGGTGCATGATCCCTTCAAGTTCTCCGACTTTGTGATCACTGAGCTAGATGAATTGGGTCCAATCATTGAGAAGAAAAAGAACATCATCGTCAAGGACCTGATGACATCACTAGGAAAAAGGTATGAAAGATTGAAGAAATTATCTGAAGAACTTAAGATTCAGTCTGCTCTCCCAGCTCCAGCTCCTCAACAGGCCCCAACTCAATCCACAGGAAGAAAGAGGAAACAGATTGAACTTGAACCTGAGATCAAGGTCCCTGAGTTAGAGTGCAACAAAAGTCTTCCTAAGAACGTGCCTTTTGTCAACAACATGGTGATTGAAGAGCCTGAGCTTGGTATCTTCTTTATTGATGCCTTTGGTGATCAAGCCTTCCAAAGGTGGAGTGACATAGACAGGGTGAAATTGGACACAATTCTGGGTTATATGGTGATGGCCGATGGCCTATGCTATCAAGACCCCTGAGAATGCTAGGTTCTGCATGAGACTGAGAAAGCTGATAGCTGATCACCCTGATCAAGAAAAGCTGAAATCAAAGAAGGTGAAGCTTGAAGCTTTGGGCTGTTACATGAACTGAGACTGAGGATGTTGTACTTGTAGCAATGTTTAGGACTTGATGTAACTTATGAATAAAGAATGTTTTTATGTTAAATCAGTGTTCCTTACTTGCTTTCTAGAATCTTCAGTGTAAGAAGAAGACCTTTGCTCACTTACACTGAACAAAAACACTTAGGCTATATTTATATCCAAATAGGGGGAGACTGTTGGGTCCACTCAGTACCTAAGTAAGTCTTAATATAGGATTTGAACAAAATATAACCTAAGTGTCACAATAACCTTAAACAACATTCAAGTCACTGAGTGAACTTACTCAGTGAGTCGTCTTTAAGAAGCTCAGGACAAGCCTAAGAAGAAAGGCTTTCCATTAAGTGAGGCGGGACTCAGTGAATGATACATGAGCCAAAGAAGAAGGTGATGGGTTCAGTGAGTGATGACAATAACTCACTGAACCCTAAGTCTCCTCAACAACTATGAAGACTCAAGACTAAAGACTGAAGGAATGGCGGGACAAAGCGGGACAAGTTTGAAACGTATAAGGAAGAGTCCTTATCAAACAAAGGTCAAACTTACCCTTAATGGCTAAAGATCAAAGCAGTGTCATCACTGCTACTTAGAAAGTAACATTGTCCTATACCCAAAGTATAAAATTGTAACAGAGACAAAATTCGTAAGTATTTTGTCCAAACTAGCTTAAGTCATCTTTGTCTTCTACAATAACTGTTGTAAATCGTATGTGTATAAATAAGATCATAAGTAGGAGTAAAAGGTTGACAAGTTAGTGCACTTAATGCGTAGACATTCACAAACACCTTTTACTCCTCCAAATACAACTAAGTCCATGAGGATAGCTCAGTTAGTTTAGCATAGTTGTACTTAAGCTTTGCTTACGTTTAGTGAGGAGATTACCATACTTGTCATTCAATCCCAAGTGTTGTTCCGCAAACACTTGGGTATAATTGTTTATTAATTACAAATAGAATTAAACGTTGAAAAACCTTTGTGTCTTTTACTTTATGTTTATCTTTTAACAAAGTATTTTTTTACATTACTTAACCATGGAACACGGTTAATTTAACTTCGTAGTTAATGCTAATTGTGTAAAGGGAACAACAGCTAGAATGACAAATAAAAAAGTCCATTTACTAACTCTATAAATTTGTGAAAATATATTTCTATTTAATACACTTAACCCTTTAAATCGATCCGCGCCGATCCATGATGTAATAAAAAAGAGAAACCGTCTGGCCATTCATTCATTTAGGGGGCGTTTGGTTCCCAAACTTCAAACACAAGGTTTTTAACTGTCATTAATTTAAATACAGTTTTTTAAAACCTCATTATTTAAAAGCTCCTGACATTTTTGGTTTGCCAAAAAAAAAAAAAAAAAAAAAAAAAAAAAAAAAAGTTCAAGTTTGAAAGTGTAAAATTGTAAATGACAACATTATCCATATAGTCCCACCAAGAAAGTAGAGTGAAAGGGATAAGAAGTTGGGGGTATTAATGACTTTATGAATAAATATCACTCATAAGGTCCCATCAAATTGTAAGAATAAAGGTAGTGGTTAAGATGAAGTGGTATACCCTCACATTTCATATCAGAGCCACCTCAGGTTTTTCTCCTCCCACTTCTTTTCACACCTTCTCACATTTCATTCGTTGTGGTCACTTTAACCTCACCTTTCACTAAAATACCAACTATATCTCACAAAATACCCCCCACACACACTCACAAACAAAATAAAAAATAAAAGACACACACACTACCAAAGGTGATCGGTTCACCTTTCGTCTCATTTTTTTGGTGCATTCACGCATGAGTTGAGTTGTCTGATTTGGTCTTCGCGTGTGAACTCCTTCTCACGAGTGAGGAGTCACGCTCCACTACTTCCGGCCTAAATGCATCCACGAGTTTTAAACGCTTTTGTTTATGTGGATTATAAACAAAAAAGAGAAAAAACTACCCTTTTATTTTCAACCACGCACCACAAAGAATTTGAAATTCAAAAATGGGCAATAGAAATTAAATATCGTTAACAACTTACCACTGGTCACATGGAGACACACTCATCTAACGGCGTTAAATACGTAACGCTTCAATAACCCTAAACAACAAATTCAAATTAAAACCCTAAATAAAACCCCCTCTTTTATTTCATCTCATTTCACATCTTCTTATCTCATAACCCTAAATCTTAAAATCAATCAAAAATGGTAGCCAAAAAGAAAACTGAAAACACAAAACCCTCAAACGAATCCATCAATGACAACAACGAAAAGCTTGACTCTCTAAAATCTTTAAACTCAATGTTGCTTAAAGAAACTGTTGAAAAGCGTCAAGAAGTTGTCTCTTTGAAAAAGATTAATGGGTCTCTTGAATCTGAGTTAAATGTGCTGAAAGAACGTGCTGTCTTGTTTGATATTGAGAAAGTTGTTGCAATGGAGGTCAAAATCGGGGCGTTGGAGCGCGATTTGAGTCGGGTTTCGGAAGCGAAAGAAAATGAGATTAGCTGTTTGGTTAAGAAGTTGAGTGGCCTTGAAAATGAGATTGGTGAGGAGAAGTTTATTTTGTCCAAAGTTTGCGAGGAGAGGGATGAGTTGAGGGAGAAGTTTGATGAGCGTGTGCGAGTCGAGAGCGAAATGAGGGTGAAATTAGGCGAAGCGGAGAAGAGGTTTTTGGAGATTTCGAAACAGGTTGATGGTTTGGTTAAGGAGAAGGCGGGGATGGAACGAAAGATGGGGGTGTTGGTGAAAGAAAAGGAGGCGGTTGAGAAGAGTGTGCGTGCGGCGGGTTTGGAGAAAGCGAGAACGGTTGATGGTTTGGTTAAGGAGAAGGCAGAAATGGAGAAGAAGATGGGGTTGTTAGTGAAAGAAAAGGAGTTTGTTGAGAAGAGTGTGATTGATTTGAAGGGCGTGGTTGATGAATTGAAGAGGAATATTGAGAAGGTTGTTAAGGAGAAAATGGCGGTCGAAGGGGAGAGGAAAGTGCTAGAAAAGAAGAAAAACGAGTTGCAAAGTTCGGTTGATGGTTTGAATGAATTGGTGTGTGAGTTTAAGAAGTCGGAAGAAGAGTTGCTTAAGAAAGTTGCTGATTTGAGGATGAAATGTTTTGTGGGGTCGGATAAGGAGGTGGAAATGAGTGCTGAATTGGATGTGTTGGTGAAAGAGAAACGAGAAGTGGAGGAAAGTGTTCGGAAATTGAGTGACGAAAAGAGTTTGGTTATTAAAGATTTAAATGAGGCTTTGCAGACGTTGGAGTACCAAAAAGCTAGAATAGACGAAATGGTGAAAGAGCAAACGAGGATCAGTGATGCCGAGAATCAAAGGGAAAATCACATCAAGAAGCTGCAACAGGATTTGGAAATATTTAGCAAGAGAATTGTCGAGTATGAAAATTCAAGCACTGTTCAAGATGATAAAATCAAGCAGTTAGAGTTTGAACTTAGCCGCAGCAAGGTAGCATTCGATCAAGCAACAAAAGAAAGAGACAGTGCACAAGCAGCTCTTGATGGTGAAAAGCTTAAAGTGAAGAATTTGAGTGAAAAGATTACTAAGATGGAAAAGGGTATGGAAGAAACGAACAAGAAGTTAACCAAGATTCAAAAGGACACTGAAAAACTTGTTGCAGAAAAGAAAGAGTTGGAAAAAGCTCGTAAAGGGTTAGCAGACGAAGTTGCTGTGATCAAGAAGTCACTTGCTAAAACCGAAAAGGAACTTGATGATTCAAAGGCTAAAGTAAAATCATCTGAAGCTAACACAAGCCAAATTTTGAAACTGTTGAAGAATACCTCGTTGATTTGCAGCTCAAAGGCGGATGGTAACATCAGTGTTGCTCAAGAAACCAAATTTGGAGAAGGTATTAAACAGCATGTGAAAGAAGTTGAAGCAATCAAGAAAGCTTTCAAGGATAAAGAGAGCACCGTGGATGAAATGAGGAAGCAACTTGAGTCGCTTAAAGATTGTGTGGCGAAAGCTGATAAGGGGAAGAGTTTCTGGACAATGGTGTCATCTGCAACTACCATTGTGGCTGCTGCTTCTTTAGCGTACGTTGCTCGAGTAGCCCACTGATTTAGTTTGATTGAGGATTTTGCTAATCCTAACAGTTTAACATCCTTTTTGAATGTTGTTAGTTAATGAGTTACTTGTCTTGAATTTTACTCAATCTATATGCTTGAAATCTATGTTCTTTGATTAGAATGACAATAATTGAGGCTGGAATTGTGTTAAAAGGTTTTAATCTACATTTGTCAAATTGTACTAATTGCAACAGATTTGAGATTAGTTTTGGCTTACTCGAATATCATTTTGCAAAGCTATTGTTTAACTAATATACATTAATGTATTTTAGTTTTAATCCGTTAAAGTAGAGTCTATTGATAATATGGTTTCTATTGATAGTTTGATTAAAAACTGAAAAGTTGTAGTCGAAGCAGATGCCTATAGTTTGCCAAAACGCTATCATTTGAGTTTTTTTCTAACATTGCAACATTGTGGTGATTGTCGGATAGGCCTATCATGTTTATTTTCTTCATGCCTCCTACTTAAGTAGGCATTGCATTGCATGGCTGCATGCATAGTGTGTCAAATGATATTGCAGTTTGGTACCTTTATTTTTTTTGCTGAGTTTTGTCTATCCGGTGGGGAACCTGGCTTTATTGCTATGGTTAACAACAAATTTCTCTAAACTCTTCTTTTTGATCTAAACAAAGGCAGAACTTACATCACATATAATGTTGATAATGCATCAAAAATTTACGCATCAGTAAATTGATGAAGACATGAATGTGTATGTGCCTATTAAGCAATGGTAAAGAGCACAATTAACATGGCAATGATATTCCTTTCATTCAGTAATTGCAGACAACAGATTAACATGTCTTTTTGGCTGTAATAGCTCAACTTGCCTCTATTTTGTGATAACAGTTACCATAACAATCGAGACATCAATATATGGACTTCCATTGTATTTCTGGTGAAATGGGTCACACGGGTGAAAAACCCATAACATTTATGCGCAACTGCTTTAACAACCAGGAAAGAAAGCATTCTTGTCCAGGATACTTTAGTTGAGAGTGAGATTAAAATTAAAACTATCGGTAAAAAGGGGGTGGGTCAAACGGGTCCAATTTAAAATTTAGTTAGCCTTGATTTGTTCCTATGAAACTGTCATTTAACCCATCTGCCTTTAAACTAGATTGTTTGTTATTTCACCCATTTGACCAGTTTTACCCGTTTCACCCATTCCAGCCTTTTAACAAAATATTTGTATTTAAAATCTGGATCCTTACAAGTGAAAATATGGGAAACATCTTATTTGCGTATGTATTTTCAAATCGTCTCTGCAAGTTATTATCAGCTAGATGAAAATATTGATGAAAATAAGAGACATTGAAACCATACTAAACAATCCAATTCATAATATGGACTGTTTATACTTTGACCTTCATACTTAAGTTTCAGGTTGACCAGGTGGTGATTGCTCACTCTATAATAGATAGGGTTGAAAATTTCTAGTTAAAAAGTACCATAAAAAGCACATTATAGACGGAAAATTCTTGATGTATGCTATATACCCAGGTTTGAGGTCAATGTTGCTTAACTTTGGGCTTGAATTGCTGTTCAGTTGTCTGCTGTTGTGTTTCTCCTTTACAAAAGGAACCAGTGATGCATCATAATTATTGTGAAATGTCTGAATGATTGGAGCAGCAAATAAAATAAGCAACTACAATTCATGAAGTAGCAAAATGACCTCAATTGTGTATCCAGTGAACTAAATTTCATGTTTATATGTGGAGTTTTTACAAGCCCGTTACCCTTAAATCTTAATGAACAAAAGTAATCTTCATATGCATTTTGGCTAATAATTGGTTGTCATTCTATGCAAATTTTTAATATTACCAAAGCAATCTTCAATTTTGCTCCAGTCAAAAATTTCATATATTCTTGTCTGCATTCAAACCATTACGCAAACTTAATAACCGACCTACAAATGAAAATTTGTCAACTTTCTTCATTTCCAATAGCATCTAATAAATTCACAAGACTCTAGAAAATAATTTCTTATAAGAAAAGAGCAAGTCAAAATGGGTCAAGTAGGGCTAATCTTAAACGTTTGTGTCCATTTTTAGTAAATTGTCTAGCCATGACATATGGTTCTCAACTAAGTTAGCAATATACTTATGTTAAATGAAATTAGAATCCCTCATAGTGCATACTCCCATATTTAGTTAGGTTTTTTTAATATTGGATCACTGCAAGTCATGTGGCAACCAAGTTACAGATTATTTTTATTTTTTATTTTATTATTATTTTTATTTATATATTTTAATTTTTTTTTCCGCTTATATTGTAACTCTGGTGTAATGGGTCACATGGGTGAAACCCCTAAGATATCACATCCCTGCACAACTGTAATTTATCAACAACTCAACAAGCACAGATGCAAACGCAATAGGTCAAACAGTTCCAGCTAAAGAGTAAACAGCTTTGGCCCATTCCACCAGACCCTTTTAACTTAATCTTGTTTAGTAGAGATGTGGGTGCTTTACAAGGAACAAAAAGAAAACTGCATGAAATGTATCTAGCTTATGGTCTGGTATGGTATGTCAAGCTTTATAGATGTTACAATAGATATATGTTATTTCATTATAAACATTTTATTTCTGTATGTACGAAATTGTCAAAACAAGCTGATTAAGAACCGCATGAAAATTTCATACGGCTATAGAGACCGATGAATCCGAGAAGTTGAAAGCAGACTAAACAATCCAGTTCATAATATTTGTTTTGTATGCTTTGACCATCATACTCAAGTTAAACTTTTCAACACGGTTGACCAATTGGAGATTGGTCACTTTATAAAAGATATGGTCAGAAACCGAGTTATAAAAGTACCATTAAGATGCACATTGCAGACGAAAAATGCTTGATGCATGCTTAAGACTCAAGTTTGGGCTCTAATTGTAATGCAGTACTTAAAATAATGGTTAAAGTAATTACTTCTCACAGGTTTCAAATATAAAGGAATTATACTATGTATTCACTTCTGTTTAGAACAAATAATTATCCGAGTACTAACAGTCATATGTCAATCAATTAAATCGGTAAATTCCAAGAACCAAGTATGTAAAAGAATCTTCTAAAAGAAACTCGACCAATTTTCTTCAGAGAGATCCAATTTTCTGATTATTGTATAACCAACTTAGAAACTACCATTATGTATCATAGTTTACATCAATAGGTTGCGTAAATTCAATCTTATCATGAATCTGTGTTGTCAGCAGCATTGTCTTCGTTGTCACCATCCTCAGAGTCAGATTCAAAATGGTCAAAGAAACTATCCAAGTACCACTGACATTTCTCAGTCGGTGTTCCATTGGCCCGGCATTTTTGGTCATTTATCATCTCTGGCGACATTCCCCATTCCAGCATTTCTTCATCAGAATGGTGAACAGCCAGACTGTACTCGCCACCATCTCCTAACTGCATTACACGAAACTCGCAGTTGTTGAAATTGTTTAAGTACTCAAATTGTTCGACTGTCCACTTGAACCACTTCATTAAAAAGACACGTGAGGTGAGTCCGTGTGAAATTATTATAATATTTAAATCATCATTGGGGTCATATTGAAGCCTGGTGTCGATATCCCTCCATAAAGATTCAAGAAAGCCTGAACATTTTTAACAGAAAATTCAGAACTAGTTAATGAAGATGATAACTGTTAGGGAACTGGAATTGCAGATGTATTATGGCGTTATAGATATCAATATAAATTGAATTGAACCTCCTAAATTGCTCCGGTTAGCAGCTACTCATTAAATTAAACTTCTAAAAAGTTAAGTCTTATATAATCAACATTTCATAGCTTGGAGAGAATCTATAAAATATTTCATATAAATCAATGTAACAAGTCAGTTAGGAAAGCAAAAGGAATATAGCATTAAAAATTAGATTCTTACATTCCGAGTTCATGTTTACTAGTGAATAGTTGACAATTATCAAAAAGCATGATATTTATTGGATCACAAGATACTTTGTTTCAAAGCATGTTTACTGAATGGATACATTGTGCTTTGGATCCACTAATTGCTAGAAAGTTTGCAAGTTCAATTAGGATAACCCAAGGGCATTTAAAACACACTACTTAAAGTTGATAAAACCTTAGAAGCTCGATGACAAATGGGATACGGAAGACCTATATGTCCATACATACAGTTTAGATTCACAGTGTTCAAATGTAAAACAAGAATTATAGAAAGGGTCAAACTAAAAGGTTACACACATAATGGGTTGAACAGGGGTAATCAGTCAAGACTGGTTCGGGTCAAAACAGGCAAATTTGAGTACTGGTTGGGTCATGTTGATCCAAAGACTGTTTCTGTCCTGTTTTTCATAGACTGGCAAGGTACTCGCGCAAAGCCGCAGCGGCAAATAGTTTTCTGCGGTTTTTTTATTATTTGTCCGTTTCCGGCGGTGGTGGTAGGGTGGGTGGGTCCGCGCGGGGGGGGGGGGGGGGGGGGGGGGGAAGAGAAGGTAGCTTGATGTGTCAAATTTTTTATTGGTGGATGAAAGAGGGTGCTAATTGTAGCCTGGTAGATTTTCAATAATATGATTTACAAGCCTGTATGCATAAAGAATACACTGTGGCAACTATTGATCACAATTTCAAAATTGACACCTGTAGTTAAACCGTCTAAACTAATGCTGCCTCCGCGTGCAACCAATATGTGCCACAGTCCTTTTCCAGGCATAAAAGTAATTCCTATAGATTCTAAGGTATTCCTACACTCACACACACCCATCCAACTTTGTATCAACCATTGCCTAGTCTCATCAACCAATATCTGCCACACCAACTTTTCTAGGTATCAAATTCATTTCTATAAGATGTAAGGTGTTTCTACAGACACACCTCCAGCTTTGTTTCAACCATTGCCTAGTCTCACCAACCAATATGGCCTCATCTTCTATGGCCTTATGATACACACACCCATGTTGGCTGATACATGACCATATGTACCTCATCAATAACAGTCACGTACACCATACAACCTTCTTCTTAAAAGTTAATCACCTAGTTTTCTTGTTATCATGTACATTCTAGATCATTAAACAATGTATGTAGTGTATATGATATTTATGTGCAGCATATCTGTGAGTTAGTCGTCTAAAAGGACATCATCAACTATAGGGTGATCCCACCGCTCTTCGCCTTTGGAGAAAAGGACATCAACTATGTCACTGATCTCCTACCAAAGTACGAGATCTATTTCCAGGCACCATGGCACCCATTTAAAACTTGCTCTTATGGTTTTAGGCACACACAGCAACCTGGGCACGCTTCTGTATAATCATTAGAGGAGACAATATTAACCAGATTTTACTTATAGTTGTGCAGTTTTCGGATATATAATTACTCAAATGGATCACGTAAAAAAGAATCTAAAAATGGAACGTGTTTAAATTTGCCAAAACTGTATTTCTGATGTATATAAAAGCTAATAAAACATTTATGAAATTTTAGTTAACTATTACTAGTTTTTATTTAGCACACATCAATCATAATTAGAAGTTTAAAAATAAAAAAAGGAGTTTTTTGTGGGCCATCCCAACCAGTTTTGACAGGTTACACAGTGACCCGCTAACTGTGTCACCTATAGTAACTAGTGCTCAATAGCCAATACAACAAATGGACTAGTTCGTTTCTAACTCAATCCATGCTGCTCATGGGAGATTGTACAGTTACCATTTCGATTGCTCAAGAACTATGCTTTTCTCATTCTCTTCGTTATCTATCTTTTTTATTCAGTTGTACATGAAGGCCTAAAGCAGGCACTCAGCTAAAGTTGTCAGAACTTTTCGTAGTCTAATGCTATTTTAGATTTTGGAGTTCCGGGAACAAGCCACAATCTCCCTTCTAATATTGTTCATAGATCCTAAAAAATGAAATCATAGTTATATCAATACAAAGTCAAGCTAAAACCTGTTAGCAAATGCAGAATGGATTTCTGACTTGATAGCTTCTAGCCTTCTACCATTTTTGTGACTCAGGGACGTTTCGATGTGCATTGAAACTGATTATAGAAATCTGTAGAATAGCTAATTATGGGGTTATTGAATGTGTGTTTTAAACACATTATCTAATTATCATAGAAGTCATAACAATTGACTGTCAATGCTTAAATAAACAGTTTCTGCTTATCACTTATGGGTCAAACAATTAGTTGTGGAAAATGATATTCATACCGCCTGCAACAAAACATCATCAAATGATATAAGGGTTAATAGACACGGACGTTACTAAACTTTGCAAAAATGTTTACAGTTTACCTGAGTTACTAAACTTTTATTTTGTTAAATTAGGTTACTAAACATTGCGTGTGTGTTAGTTTAGGAACTGATGTATTGAGAAAAAATTCAACGGAGTTACTCGATCCATTAACCGGTTAGTGGGAAATAGCCGATTTCCTTTGTCTACGCCATTAAATGACTCCTACTAATGTCCATGCAAGTTAACTATACTTTGCGAAAATGTTCACCTAAGTTGCTATACTTTGCGAAAATGTTATGTTATTCTTTTCATCACCTACACATCCAAACACGCATTTAATACATTAATCCAAACACCCTTATTCTAGATTCCTTATTCAATTCGTATCCCACATGTACAACCTGCATCTATTACAACTCCTTATGTTCTTCTCACTATCTTATATCACATAATCCCATTCAAGACATGAACCCAAAGATAACCAGAATCAAAAGAGTTGATTAAGTATATCAAGATAATAGAATCCCATAGCTAATGATAGCTTAAAACCCTGATTATCATGTGTCCTGATTCTCTAACTCATAATAGTCGCTTTACAAATGCACATCCATACACCTTAAATTCTTACATTTCTATCAAAAACAAATCATCATAACAATGTAAATACTAATACCATGTACAATAACTAAATGTTCTACCTAATGCACATCAAATTTCATTGAACTACAAGTTCAATAAGACAGAAAAAAAAAAGTTAGTAAAAGAGAATTTTGGACGACATAGATAATCCGCCTAAATAATACCATGTACAATAACTAAATGTTCTACCTAATGCACATCAAACTTCATTGAACTACAAGTTCAATAAGACAGAAAAGGAAAAAAAAAAAAAAAGTTAGTAAAAGAGTATTTTGGACAACATAGATAATCCGCCTAAAATATATGTGTCGAAACGCAATAAACAAATAAACACTTTTACGTAGAAAAAAAACAACCACCACTTACTGAAAACACAAGTCGAAACCGATAAAAAAACATACCAAACCTCTTGCAACATATTATCCTATTATCGTGTTTTTTCATACTTACAAGTCTTTTTTTCTCTTTTTCTTTTGGATACCTTTGGTTTGCGGCCTCTTGGCCGACTATGCACAGGGTTTAAGCCCATCACCACAAAGACTCAAACCGGGTAAAGTCTGCCTCTTTTTTGGAGAGGTTGACGTGGCCGCTTCAGGTGCTTATAAGTCACTTTAGTCACTTTCAAAACGCACACCCACCCACCCTAGACTCTTACGTTTCTATGACAAATAATCCATGGCAACAATGAAAATACTAATAACAAGTACAATAACAAACTACCCTATCTAATGCACATCAAATATACAAATGGAAAAAGCACTTACTGGAAACGCGATCGAAGACATCAGCAGCAGATTCGCCTTCAGGAAACCTATAAAAGAACCTCCCAAACCTCTCCCTAGTCTCCTTAATAATCTTCATCCTTTCGGTAATCTGAAAATTCCCAAAATCCTGTTCTCTAATCCTACATTCTTCCTTAACACCAATAACTCTCTTCCTAGGAAAAGACCTGCCAATTTCGCGCAAAGTCGATCTAGTTCGCTCATAAGGGGAGACATAAAAACAGACCTTCCAGTTGTTAAACCTCCCAGAGTCAGAAATGACATGTTTCATTTGGGTTCCCGCCATTTTAGCTTGAGAAAGACCATCAGAGGTTAAAGGGATCTTGTAATCAGGTGTTGTTGTGTATGCTGATCCATCTAGATTCCCTGCACTTTCGCCATGCCGGACTAGTATTATTCTTTTTGGTAAGAATTTGTGTTGCTCACCTTCTGTTGTGTTGTTGATCATTTTGGTTTTGTTTTTTTTAATGTGAAGAATTGATTATATATAGATGTGAAAATGTCAAAAAGTGGGTGCGATTTGTTGAAGAATATAATGTTCTTCTTCCTTGGGTGTAAACAGCTAAAGGGAGGTTGGTTTGAAACCGGAAGATTCGAAGGAACACAAATGGCTGTCGGACCAAATATTTGTTGACCCACACTAATCATGTTAAGGGCCCATTTGGTTGTTTTGGATTTGGATGTGAAATAGAATTTAGATTTGAATTTAAATCTGATGTATAAAACAGAAAATATATTATAAATTAAAAAAATTATTATTTTATAAAAAAATCAAATATTAAATTAATTATATGTAACAAGTATTACCCTGTGTATTTGTCCTTTTCACATGAAGACAACTAAAAAGTTGACTTTATTACGTCAAGACAAAAAAAAAAAAAAAAAAAAAAAAAAAAAAAAAAAAGGAGAGAATAAACATGGGTTCCTCTCTTGGATTTCTGAAAACCTTCACAAAGGGGTGTTAGTACTCATATTAAAACCATTGGATACAAAACAAACATCATTTTTTACTCTGAGCCAATTCTTTCAGCCCAAAACCCCATACCAAACGCCCCCTAAACTCTTTTGTTTAGGTTTTTCTTTATAAACTATACACCATATGTTTTTTCATTTGTCACATTTGAGTTGTTATATATACTATATAGAGATATAAATGCACCGGATATGCACAAGGAAAAGTTGTATGTGTTACGATAATATTGGTTGATCATAGTGTTTACATAAGTCTCAATATTTATACTAATGACTAATCAAACTGTTGGGTCCGTCAGTACCCAAGAGTCATTAAAACAGGATTTGGACACAAATTAACTAAGTGTTAATCACCGTGAACAATACTAAGTCACTGAGTGAACAGTCACTCAGTGAGTCATCTTCAGGATGCTTAAGACGAGTTCAAGAAGAAGGATTCACTACTCAGGAAGGCGGTACTCCCTGAGTAGGACTTAAGCCAAAGAAGAAGATGATGGTTCAGTGAGTGTTGGACAAGAACTCACTGAACCCCAGTCTCCTCAACAACAATAAGTGATTGAAGACTGAAGAATGAAGACGATGACTGAAGACCCAACGCCTGAGAGAAAGGCGGGAATAAGCGGGAAGTGTTTGAAAAGATAAGAGTGTCAGACCAACCACTCTTATCTTGTCAGATACAAACCTTCCCTTATGCGGCTAAAAGTCATGGAGTGTCAAACCAACATCTCCTATAGACTTCATAGCCCATTCCTATTGGTTCTTGGAAATGACAATTACTGTTGTAATTGTCAGACACGCTTGCTTCAACAACTTGCATTATTTTAATCACTTTTACTCTTTTATACTTGTGTATAAATAGGTTCAGTTAGGAGAGATGAATGTGTGTTTTGTACATTGAAAGCTTTAGACTTTTGCAAAACATCTTCTCTCCTACAAAGAGTAACTGTATCCCTGAGATAGCTCAGTGGGTCCTGAATTGTTACCACTCAAGAATACCTTGAGTTTAGATAGGAGACACCATACCTTGTCTATTCAATCCCAAGTGTTTATTCCGCAAAACACTTGGGTAATAGATTCTTTGATTCATTTCTAATAAGAATTTAAACGTTGAAAAACCTTGTTTTTATATTTCGTATTACTTATCTGTTAGAATTAATCATCACGTTAATCTCAGTCATTGACACAATTAGACTAACTTAATTGTTATATCTAAGTGTGTTGAGGGAACAACACGTGGTATCAGAGCCTCTGGTTTATAAAATCTTTTCAAAAATAGAGTGCTCAAGGTTTTTAAAACCAAGATCCTACTATGACTGATATTAATGTGCCCCAGCTAGTCGATAAAAAGGGTGGCAGCTATTCTGCTGTTGCACCCAGACTTGAAGCTGGAAAATTTAGCAAATGGAAAAAACGACTGATTTGCTATTTAACTGGTATGGAACCATACTACATCTCCTGTATCAGGGATGACCCATTTGTCCCTAAGACTGCTGAAGGGTTAAACAAGCCTGAAGCTCAATGGACTATTGATGAGAGAAGGGTGGTCAATCAAGACCAACGCCTGAAAAGCATACTTATATCTTGTCTTCCTGACGATATAATGGAATCAGTCATCAACTGTTCAACAGCCAAGCAAACTTGGGATGACTTGGTTAATAGCTTTGAAGGACCCTCAGATACCAAGGAAAACAGGGTCATGGACCTGAAACTTGAGTATAATACTTTCAGGGCAAAGGACTCTGAAAGTCTCTCTTAGACTTATACCAGATACAAAACTTTGATAAACGAGCTATCAAATGATGGTGTAGTGTTGTCTAAGCATGAGACAAATGTTGGCTTTGTCAACAGTCTCCCTGAGAAGTGGCTAAACTTCTCACAAGGTCTCAGGAATGCTAATCATATCCAGACCCTTGAGCTCCCTGAGATCTATGGGAAGTTTGTCTATGAAGACAACTTAATCTCAAGGAGATACCCAGACTCAAAAGCTCTTGAGACCAAAAAGGCCTTGACCTCCTCACCCATATCAACTGCCTTTTATTGTAATGGTGTTGTGCAGGATTTTCAAGAGGATTCTGAAGATGAGATTGATGAAAGAACTGGTGATGAGTACCTCAGTGACTTAAACTTGGAATTCCAAGAAAGAGCACTCCTTGCCAACTCAAAACGTTTTATCAAAAGAAATCAGTCTAACTTTTCAAAAGCTAAAGCAAATGAAACCACTGAATGTTTCAAATGTGGCAAAAAGGGCCATTTTGCTAGAGACTGTTATTCAAAAACCATCTCAGAACCCTCTTACAAATTTTCTGGAAACAGTTCTTCTTCAGGAACTCGCAAGTTTCAACCGAAAATGCTTCAGTCGACCCAACATTTTCAAAACAATAATGTTCAAAATGGTCAAAAAGACTTTGAAGCCAAATATAGGAAAGATAAGGCTAAACTTGCTCTTCTTGAAACTAATCCTTCAATGTCTCAGGCTGCTCAAACTTCCAAACCTGTTCAGACAAAGAACAAGGTTCTTGTGACTGAAGCCTATGACTGGGATAAAGAAGAGGTCTCCTCAGAAGATGAGGAAATTAGGGTGAGTGCACTGATGGCACTCTCTGAAGGTGATCAGGTGGCTGTTGGAAAAAGCCATGCGAGGAATGGAGAATGGGTGAACATAACCATGAAGAAGGTAAATATTTTACTTTCTATGGATGATGATTCTGATTGGCAGTCCTACATAAATTATATTTGTGTAGATCTAAAGTTTGTTGAAGAACAAAGGCTTAACCTGTTGTCAAAATATAACAATCTTGTGTTAGAATTGAATAAGTGTAGAGATGAATTGCTTGTACTGAAACAAGCCAAGTTAGAAAACATTACACTACAAATTCAGAACACTGAGATTTTGAAACAAAACCAAGCCCTTCAAAATGAACTTTCCAAAGAAAAGGCTGTCATTTTTCGCTGGACTAAAAAGAACCCTAAGGTCTTTGATACTGTGAGTCTAATTCCTAGTGAAAACAAGAACAGTGATAACAAGGATGGCTTAGGAGTAGATCAACTCACTGAAACCTCCAGTGAGAGTCACATCAAAAAGCATTTTATTCCAGCTGGCATATTTTTTGAGCAGGAAATGAATCCCAAGTCCAACGACTGGATTGTCAGGGACAACCCAGTCAGTAAGTTACCAAACTTTGAGACTGGAAAAATCTTGCTTCCTGAAAGTCAGGCTCTGAAAAACATGTTTGGACTCACTGACCAACCCAGTAGTAATGAGTCAGCCAATGAGTCTGAATCAGAATCATATCCACCACTCCCACCACTGAATATCCTTCAGGGTGCTGCACCAAGCTTAGACCTCCCACCTTTGGTCTACTCTCAGTATTCTCCAAAGGAGAATCCAGGATTGGGAAAAACCATCCTGAAAAGGCAAAATCCTGAAGTCTCAGTACTTACTGACGACTCATCAAGGCTAACCCCTGAAGTTTCAGTACATACTGATGACTCATCAACTTCAGTCCCTTCTGAAGTAAAAGATGAAAGCCCTGATTCAAAGATTGATCAATTGGCTGCGATTGTCAGGAAGCTGAGCAAGAAGATTGAATCTTCTGAGAAACCTTCTCAATCCAAGAAAGAATCCAAATCAGCTTCCTCAAGCACCACCAAACCCAAACCCAAACCCTCAAAACCTCTGCTAAAGTGTGAGCTGTGTCACTATACCAATCATTCTTCTGATGATTGTTTTAGAATCCTTTACTGCAAGATATGCAAAAAGGAAGATCGCAAGACCTCCGATCACCTATCATACACAGCCACAACAAAGATGGTAAACTTTAAAGCTCAAGCTCATAAGTATCCATCTGATTCAAAGCAGAAACTGAAACAAAAGGCAAAGCCTTTTGCACCTTGCCCTCACTGTGGCTTCAATGACCACCTCCCTGAGGATTGTCTAATGGACAACTGTTGTGAAATTTGTAGAGATCCCACTCATGACACCCCAGGACACGAGATGGTTTTCTTTTTTTTTTATGTGAATAATTGATTATATATAGATGTGAAAATGTCAAAAAGTGGGTGTGATTTGTTGAATAATATAATGTTCTTCTTCGTTGGGTGTAAACAGCTAAAGGGAGGTTGGTTTGAAACCGGAAGATTCGAAGGAACACAAATGGCTGCCGGACCAAATATTTGTTGACCCACACTAATCATGTTAAGGGATTTGGATTTGTATTTGGGTGTGAATTAGGATTTAGATTTGAATTTAAATTTGATGTATGCAACAGAAAATATATTATAAATTAGAAAAATTATTATTTAAAAAAAATAGATATTAAATTAATTATATGTAACAAGTATTACCCTGTGTATTTTGTCCTTTTCACATGAACACAACTAAAAAGTTGACTTCATTACGTCAAGACAAAAAAAAAAAAAAAAAAAAAGAAAAAAAAGGAGAGAATAAACATGGTTTCCTCTCTTGGATTTCTGAAAACCTTCACAGAGGGGTGTTGGTACTCATATTAAAACCCTTGGATACAAAACAAACATCATTTTTTACTCTGAGCCAATTCTTTCAGCCCAAAACCCCATACCAAACCCCCCCTAAACTCTTTTGTTTAGGTTTTTCTTTATAAACTATACACCATATGTTTTTTCATTTGTCACATTTGAGTTGTTATATATACTATATAGAGATATAAATGCACCGGATATGCACAAGGAAAAGTTGTATGTGTTACGATAATATTGGTTGATCATAGTGTTTACATAAGTCTCAATATTTATACTAATGACTAATCAAACATCTAGGCTTGAGCCTAAACTAATACAAATACAAATACTAGTCTAAGACAATAACTAATATCAATTCAATACAACTAAGTCCACTTAACAGTATGCGTATCTACAACTTCTTGATTATTCATCTTTGATATTTATATAACCACCATCAAATTGTCTAGTGGCAAAATTCCCGCCACTGGCCTAATCAATGCCCAATGCATCATCAAAATCTTTGGATTGTTAATAAAACCCTTATTTCTCTCCCTTGTTGGGTGATTTTGGAGACAAGAAGAAACCCCCGACTCATCCATATTCTAAATTAGTTTTTCTCCTCAATTGATCATTGTTCTTGTTCATGTGTACGTCTTAATCATTTATCTATCATTATCCGTCCATATCAGCCTAAAATCTTTAGGTTTCTTTGCTGGTTTGGTCGAATTTGAATCGGATTAGGCTTTATTAAGTCGGTTTTTGATTTGTGGCTATAAAAGTCGGTTTCTTTTGCTTATATAAATCGCTTTTAGGGTTCTTGTGACCCCTAAATCGTTTTATTTGCCCTCAAAATACTTTGTGGAGTATTGTTGGTGCTTTATTCGTGTTCGTGCTTTAGGGTTTCGTTTTTTTGTTGATTTGGTGGCTGTTGGTTTGGCGATCATTGGGTTGTGATCGGTGTGTTATGATGGAGGGTGTAAGAACCCAATGGATCAAGATCATGCACACATATAGAAGGTTTATGATAGAACTAGAGATTGAAAGTAGTAGAGAAAAGGTGGTGGAACCAAAGGAGGTGTGTTATTAGGTTTACACACACATAAAATTATGAATCCACACCCTCTCCTCAACTAAGAGAGGGTTTATATACTTCCTAGGCCACGCATGGGCTTCTAATGAGCCTTGCCCATTGGGCTTCACTAGTTACTAACTAGTTTATAAAATAAGCCCGATTACAAAATAAGATCGCCACTTCTAATCCTAACAATCTCCCCATAAGGGGTGATCTTACAATTCATCATTTTGTGGACGATCAGTAACATTAGCACATCTTCTTTGTTCTCGACCACCAACAAACCCTTCGATCCGCTTCATCTGCTTGCGAAATCGAATTCTCCTTTCAACTTTTATCCTTGATCATCCCGAGGTCGACCACTTGAGTTGCCAGCATTGGTGGATTTACATTATGTTGCCTGTTCTCAATCAATATAGCCTCAATCCCGTCGTAAACACACTTTGAGTGTACTTGTGCAGAACTTGTGAATCTCCTCAGCAGCTATGAAATGTTTGAGCCCGTTGTTGTTGTTGAGATAGACAACTTCGATTGTCGGTTTGGTGATGAGCGTGTAAGGCACTATGTCTTTCATGTATGGGATTTCCATTATTGGCTTTGTGAGGTTAAGTCGATACTGATAACTTTCAATACCTAGCTGGAAGTCATTTACCCTTTCTTCAATTACCCGACTTCTCATGATACGTATAAGTGGCTGAATGAATTCTTTTTAGAGCTTATGTGACTACTCGTAGTGAAGTTGTTATCTCTTGATGTATAAGTCTTCGAGATCATTCATGTTTATATTTTGGAAGTCAGCTCCAGTATACTCACAAACATTGTCATCTTCCCTCAGAACCATGATCTTCTTCACATATTTCCAGCCATACCGCTCTTCTATTTCAATGTCGAAGATCTGTTTGATGCCGAGTTATGAGTAGACATCTTTCTTTGAACGTCCAGTGAGATGCTTCAGCAAATAAAGACCTCTTTTCTGCTCCGGCCAGTTTTCCACATTGTAGTAAGCCATGTGAAAGAACTTGCGTATCTCTTTAGCCCTGTACTTAGCCACGAAAGTTGGATGCTCTCCCAGATCATCTTCAACAAATTCTATGGCTTTGAAGTTTCTTTCCAGTGACGGCTTCAAGTCGGGTTGGGCTTTTCTTCCTTTCCTTAAGTAGATGAGTTCAAAATTGTTGTATGAGTTAGCTTGATCACGAGGACGGTTCGGGGGACCGTTGTAGCAACCCGTAGAAATCCCTAGTCATTAGTATACGCTGATCTATTATTAACACGTCGTTACTGTTCACTTAACCATTTTTACGAGTCAATTTAAACTTTTTGTTTATTACATTTCTATTTAAACATTGTTACGTTATTTATGATACGATGGAACGAGCTCACACGCGGACCACGACGGATCAAACATATTCAATAATCACCAAACGGACCCTTAAATATATTTTGGCCTATTACTATTCACGGCCCAACTCAATACAAGCCCAAAACTTTATTTTCTTTTATAACTAGTCGTATATACTTGGCCTCATTTAAATCTAATTTCGACACACAAGAATACCATCTATTTTACATAACTCGATTTTCTATACACCCAAGACTCGAGAGTGATAAATCTTACATTTTATTTTTAACGTTTGGTTTATGAACGAGACCTAAAGTAAACCCCACTCGGGCACGTATACTATATAATCTATACAACATTTCTTTTAAACTATATATATATATATATATATATATATATATATATATATATATTATATATATATATATATATATATATATATATATATATATATATTTTATATATATATATGTAAGATACTGTAAAAATCCATTGTAATCATAACCGTTAATCAATAATAATCTCAACTTACTGTCTATTAATTCCCATTTTTACGGGGAAATTTAAAATTTTTCTTATTATATTATTCTCACCAAGTCACGTCATCACAACATTCACCAAGTATCGACCCTAGTTCACAACACATAATACGAGACATGGATAGTTCACAAAAATCAATATTTCACAAATTTCACAAATTACAAATTTTACTAATTATAATTTACACCAATAAATATATACATTAAATCACATTTTTACAACTAATTATAATACACTAATTACCATTTTCTTTCACTAATTAACTACAAATCAAACGGACCAAACTGTCCAACCCATTACACGGAGTCAAAGCCCACTCCCAGGCCCATTTCACATTTTATGATTTTATGTGGTATTCGATCCCACACCACCTCCAAAACAGCCCTCGTTCTCTCAAATACTAAACGCGACACTCGAATGTTTTTACACACTCTTGATCACCACCCACTAGACTACATGTGTCCCAATTTTCAGATTTAAATGTCGCATTTTAATATGATTTTAAAGGCCAAGTCGTTTGTCCCATTTTCACCCAATTCGTTATATAAAAACCACAAAACACAACCGTTTTAACCCACACTTTTTCCTACGACTTTCTAACGATCGTACTAGCATGTTGTGATGTTAAAAAGACCCTTAGGACAGCAGTATGAGTTTGTGGCTTGCTAGTTCATTTTTGCACTCGTCAAAATACAAAATGTATACATATATATTCCAACAACAAAGGACAAGTCATACCAACTCTCCCATATCTTCCTAAGATCTATTAGAGTCAGAAACATGTTAGCATTGTACCTCAAATACTGGTCATCCACAGTAACCATCAATAATAGAGTTTGAAAGTCATGAAAGTCAAGAAAACGTATATATATCTATCCAATATTATACCCTAGCCTATCACTCTCTACTCTACACTCATTTCAACTCTCTCTCACTCACAAAGATACCCTAGGAAGCCAGGAGTTCCTCTTTGGCTAAAAGGAAGCTTGTCGAGTAAAAGAAAAATATACGTGAAACGTATATTCGGGTTCTAGCGAAGTAGGTTGCCTCCTTTTGTGTTTCATCCGATCCCTCACGAATCTCTACCATATTTAGAGGTGTTGTAAGTCCTTCTTGACCATCTCTAATTCGTATCTCATGTTCTTACACTTCCATGCATCGTATATTACTTATAGTCGAACGTATATAGTTTGTCATTTATTTTTACGTACTCATAAGTAGGTATAGAACACAAAACGTGGTTGCCTCCCTTGTGGAAGGCCTAGGAACCACAAATCACCTTCACTTCACGTTTATACTCATGATACGTGCATGATTTAAACCCCTTTTGAACCTTTATACTCGCATACGAAAGCAGAAAACATAAAACTTACTAAGTCCTTTTAATAACCAAAAGCTGTCCCACGTCGCCCCAAGAATGGCCTCGTAAAACAAAATCTAGATTAACGACCACCCTATATTTTTACACCAACTAATAGACCATATTGCAAACTAAATGTTTCGTGTTTATAATTCGTAAAAACAAACTCATTTGCTAGTCCTAATTTGGCTAAAGTAAAGCAACCAACCCGTATATAACACGAACACTTAGAAAAATATTCTAAGTCTTTTACTAGTCAAAAACTGTTCCAAGCAACCACGTAAATGACTTTGTAACACTCGATTCAATTTAACAACGACCCAGTATTTTTACATAACCTATTAGACCACGTTACTAGCTACAAGTTTCGTATAGATAACTTATAAAAATAAGCACATCTAGACCCTTTAAATCGATCAAAGTAAAACTACAAACTCATTTCAGAAACTATAAAAATAATCCGAACTGGGCTTAATTAAAGCCCAATAATCCATAGCGATTGAACAGTCCAATGAGCCCATGACATACATTTTTAGAATCACAAAAATAGCCCAAGTCCAGGCCCAAGACAGTTTTCATGCCCTCGCCTCTAAATTTCTTAATGGACCTTAATATGGTTCGTTAATTAGCCCATTTAATTGAAAATACGCTATTTTCAGTAATAAGCTGTTAAAATAAGCTTTAATAAGCTTGAATATATCTCAGAAAAACTCGCCAACTTTTTCCTCACCTTTTTGCACGTTTGGACTAAAAATGTAATTCGACTCCACCTAGGAGGACTAAAACTGCCAAGCGCTGAAAACAAGGACTGAAACTGTAAAAATAGAATCCTTAAGGTAGAAATTGATACGTTACTGAATTCCAAGCTTAGTTTGTATTTTTGGACAAGTAGAGGACTATAAATGGAACTTGGACTTAACAAAGGACTAACGGTGCAACGCAAGCACAATTAGGGTAAAAAGTTTAAAATTTTGAAAAGGACAAGGACCAACTGATTTTACTTGCCATTCTTATTTTATTTTCCATTTTTCGTCACCCTATCACGTCATATGCATTTTTGTATATTTCATTTCTTAATATATAACGTTCGTTATATTATTATGTAAAACGTTTTAAACAATTTAACTATACGTTTCGTTTCACCACTTTCGAGGGAACGATATTCTGGATTAAAAGACATAAAAACAAGGTAATATTAAGTGTAATATTATTTTTCAACTTCAAACATTTTAAGCATATCGCACTCTTATTTGAAAGAAGTCAAATACTCAGACTTCCCTTATATCCAGGTCACATGTTGAAGACGTTTCCGTAATCATTCCCATAATCTTACTTGATTTCATAATTCCACCTTGTCAGATACACTCAAGGTGAGTCGTAGCCCCTATTTTAATACTTGTTTTAATAACTCTTTTGGGGGAGATACATGCTCAAACTCTATTTATTTACTTTTACAAGCACACTAGAAACTTTCACGGATTGCCGTGAGTCGTAGCCCCACTTTTAATTATTTACAAGTTTGATACTTTTGGGGGAGATACATGCTCAAACATTTTTGTTTACTTTCATACTCTGAAAATTTACATGATTTACTCAGAATTATAAATCCTACTTACATATTATGATTTACTCCTTGGGAGAGTTATATGCTCGTCTTACTTGCAAATTGCTTGCTTAGCTTAAACACTGAACTCAAATGATAGCATTT
This sequence comes from Artemisia tridentata subsp. tridentata, assembly GCA_021014915.2. Classification (NCBI taxonomy): domain Eukaryota; kingdom Viridiplantae; phylum Streptophyta; class Magnoliopsida; order Asterales; family Asteraceae; genus Artemisia; species Artemisia tridentata. The sequence continues at coordinate 35,946,121 of CP139501.1, forward strand.
TCAAACTGCTTGTTGTAACATGATAACTGGTTTTCATTTTACACATTCACGTAATACCATGAATGTACATTTCACTTTTATATGTTATTTCCACATTTCAATGGAAATGCTTGCCAGGATTAAAGTACGCATATCTTATGTACCCCATTAAGCCCATATTGCCTAAGCACCCCTTGTTGCCATAAAGCCCCTCTATCATGAGCCATTAATCACTGCGGTGAACGCGAATATAGTGAACAGCTTCGAAACTTGTTGGAGGCTGACGACCTATCCCACTAAATGCTGGACGGAATGCCTTTGTGGTTAGTCGCATTTAGTCGTGATGCACTATATTTGAGAAAAATAGGAATTGGCAAATCACCAATTACTCGAGGGCTAAACCCATCAATTCTTTGATGTGGACTCCTCCGTTTTACGGTACTTTGTTAACGTTTTGCGTGTCATGAGGCTTAGAGCAATATATTGATATATATGTTTTCATATATATTTAGATACAGCTGTATTAGTATTTCACCAGACCTTGATTATAGATCTCAGGCATAACATCATTGTTTTCACTTCATGCTAGGATTATGATCCTGTAACTGAATTTAACTGATTTCATATATGATTTACTTGTGGTTATACCCAACACCACTCATTTCTTGTTTCATCACTGTTAGTATTTATTACAGTTATTACTTCACACTTGAAACTATTGGAATTAACTGATTATTTTACAAATGGATCATGGGAGCTACACCGTGGCCCATTGTAATTGAACTTATGGGAGCTACATCGTGGCCCATTTATGGGAGCCACACCGTGGCCCATTGTCATGGAACTTATGGGAGGTACAACGTGGCCACTTGTCTATTAAACTTGAAAACTATTGAAATCAACTGTTTATTTAAAAACTCTATGAACTCACCAACCTTTGTGTTGACACTTTTAGCATGTGTATCTCAGGTAATTAACGGAGCAGGACAAGACACGGAGTGGGCATTTTATACTCTGATAAATCACATGGTGTAATAATCAAATTTGTCATTCTTTTCAAGTTATCCTATCATAGCATGGAATTTTTAAACTAGATATTTCACTTTTGTATCGAAAATATTATTTTGGATGACAAATAACTTTCAAAACGTCTCTTTCGAACCGTCTTCCATAATTATGACTTCGATCCTCACCGTAACACCCTAATAGTCTTTCCGCTGCCATAAAATAAATTAGGGGGTGTTACAGATTGGTATCATAGCTAGAGTTATAGAGAACCAAATGTTTTCAAACATTGAACTATAACTACACTTTCAAAATAAATGATTTTACACCATACCATTTTATGCCCTCCGTGTCTGCAGATTGCCGTCCTCAATACATTATCTGTTAGGATTATCTCACACTAATCTTTACATGCTTGATATTACTCTTACACTCTCTACTACTACACGTTTACTTTTACACCTTTAACGTATAAATACTTATAATTACTATTTTCGGTTACTGCAGTACCATGTCTTCCAAACCAATTGACATTACTAAGACTGCCCTCCGTACATCACCTACCCATCAGATTGCCCCGGTTACTGAAGATCCTTATATACAAATGTCACAACCCCAGCCCGATATAGAACTCACTCAAAGACCACTCCCATCGTCACCTACTTACTCACCTCCACGTCAGAGACTTAGGAGAGCTACCGAATCCTATTCAGATGAAGAGTTGATTGGTGGTCAGGCAACATTCGAAGTTGGACAGAGTTCACACCAAGAAATGACTTGGAAGGATGTTGAGCCAAATTCTCCTTTATCTAACACTCCAGATTCCTCAATGCCAGACATCCCTGACGATGTATCTTCACCTAATTCCCCTGACTACAGCATAGACACTCGTGACTCCATATGGACTCGTCTTTACCAACACGCCAGCATACTAGACGCTCACTCTGAACAGCTGAAAGAGTTACAACCATTACGTTTCGAATGGAATGACCGTAACATTGACACTCTGTTCAAAAGATCAAATGCTGAGAGGCGAACAGTGTTTGACTTAGGAGTGAATGTTGGTAAGATGAAGGACAACTACGACCAGGAACTTAGAAACTTGGATGCCAGAACCCGCTGTTTAGGTAGAGGCCATACCCATACATATACTAGGGTTGAAGACGTTGAAAGAACCTTATGGATGGCCAGAGACACAGCAAGGACCCAAGGTCAAAAGATTGCAGCCTTAGAAACCATGTTGGCTAATCTGATGAACATGTGCCAGGAACGCTTCGCAAACATGGAAGCTACACAACGGGAACTTGAGGCAGAAATTAGACGTTTACGTCAGAGACGTGGCTAATTCTAAGTTTACATGTATCATTGTTGTACCCACTAAACCAAATAGTTTTTGGTTAGTGTTTCATGTATTTCTTAATAATTCTGTAACTTTCAGAACTTGTAACCGACTCTTAATGCGTAATGATGTCCTTTCCTTTATATCTTTCTGTTACGAATAAATTTATTCTGACATACTCTATATTATAATGCTACACATTCATATAAAGACTCCTCACATCCTCATACAAAACCTCACCATTTGTTACCCTCTCTGGCAGACAAATGACTCCACGCAATCAATGGAGCATTAATAAAGGACATTGTACCGATTGTTTTGCAAAATGATCGATCAAGTTATTAATACTATATTGTTTACAGTGATTATATCCAGACCTACCATGATATTACCTATGATTATTATGATTCCTTAAACAAGCCATAACCAGGCTATAAATCCTAGAAATTCCTAAGACAAAATTTCGGAAGAAAACTTGATGAGTGTAGAGAAAGTTGCTGAACTTCAGCTTTTGTAGACGAACCAGTTTGTTCCTTAGCAGTCCAATACCAAGAGTTTATTATTTATCTACGATACTACTCAGACGCATCGTAATTTTATGATCCTCAGTTGGTTTTGATTTCGTATTATGACCACATTGTTAGCACTAATATGCAAATACCTTATTATTCTAACACTAAGTGAATACTGAATCAATGTTTATTGTGATATGTATAGAAAATGGCCAGCATGAGCAGTACACATACCTCCCCAGCACCTACAACAGCCATGACTCCTGAAACCATCAAGAAGTTGGTAAACAACATCGTTGCAGTGGTACTCGATGTGACTACAATAGTACATCCAGGTAGCAACGACATGGCAAGAGAAGAAAAGAGGACGGCTGTACCTTGTAAGCATAACCATGAAAGTTTCATGGAATGGAGGCCAGCTCACCTTAAGGGTTCGGAAAGAGTGACTAAACCTGCCCTCATTTGTACCCAAGGAATTAAGCAAGGTGCTATACCTAAGAAAAATAACCACAAGCGAAAACTTGATGAGAGAAAAACCTTTACCCCCAGCAACTGTGAATACCACAACAACATCTGTATCCGCAATCATCTACAAGATCGCATCGACTACCATTGCCAACAAAGGCTCAGACAGGAAGCTGACAGGAAATGCATCACCACACCTGCTAACAGAGCTAGTTATCGTGGAAAACAACCTCTATGTCAGCGATGCAAGTTACATCACACTGGAGTTTGTTTTGCTAAGTGTGGCAGATGCTGGAAAGCAGGCCATCAGACCAAAGACTGCAAATCCATGGACAAAAAGGAACAACCATCATCCATAAAATGTCACGGATGTGGTGGAATGGGGCATTACAAGAGTCATTGCCCAAACTACAATGTCCATTGGAAAGCCAAGACTTGTGCAAGAGAATAAGAACTCGTTAAAAACCACAACAACATCGAAGAATGACTCCTATGTTTAAGCGGAAGAATAAATTCCTGTTGTAATAAAAATAAACCCTAGCGTAAAACTTTCTAAGTTGTATTTCCTCTCGTAATCACCTTAGGTACGATGGATGTAACCTAAGCATAACAACTATCTTTTTACCGTATGAAAACTCTACCTTGTAATATTTCCATAATAATCATAATCTACGTCTATTTCAATTTCTATCCCATTTGCCTTATTCATAGTCACTACGTAACAATACACTGTTATCACCCTAGAAATTCCTGACCCATTACCATAGTATGAACAAAAACTTTCTACTTTCTTTTGAAAAGTAATTACGTGGTCATTTTATAAAAACAACACGTTGAACACCATCTAAAACTTTTTGAAAAGCATAAATACCACTGTAACTGAGCCAAGCATCACATCATTTGGTCCTCAATTATACATAGCCTGATCAACTATGTCTAATTTAGGAAGAATCATGTCATAAATGGAACAGTTATCTTTTCAGATTTCCTAATAACAATCTTCATTCAAAAGCAAAATCTTGAGATAAAATAAACCATTTATGAACATCCCTTTGGACCACCCATAATAGATACCTACACCTATTATCTATCACCTTTATAGGGAACTGACAAAAGTACAAATATTAGAAACCTAAGAATTCACAAAGACTTATGGAAAGCACAAATAGCGTGAATTTTATTTGAATCCGCGGAAGTTAATACATAGAGAAATAATTAGCATCGGAAGTGCTAATGTTACAATGATTACAATAAAAAGCATAGAATCTCCAATAGGTTGACCCGCCATAGCAACAAAAACCACCACCAACCCAGCAATAGCGAGAGCCACCACAGGATGAATCACCCTGATTATTCTGAAAAATAAATATAAACGAACCATTAAAAACAATAACGAGACAAATTCTGAAACATAAAGACAAACAAGTTTTATTCCAAATTCATTAAGGATTACATAGAAACATAACAAAGACTCATTTTAACAACCATAACTCGAGACTATTACCCCCATATCTTGTCTACGGTAATGGCCAGGACCGTGAGGGGTACGAGAAACAATAAAATCGAGACCAAGTATCCGAAATCTTCTTTTGGAACATAAGCCAAGTAGATGGCGGCAAGGACGACATACACAATCGCTAGCATAGTGATGAGGTGCGGAATTTTTGAGATGTGGAATGAGAGGAAAATGGTTGATGGAAGAATGGAAAATAAAATGGGGTATTTATAGGCTAAATCTAGCCGTTGGGGCACTATTCACGGCCGTTGGAATTTACTATTCCCGACCGTTGGAGCACTGTTCACTAGCCGTTAAATTTTCACTATTCTTGACCGTTATTTTCTGTAGGGTATTCACAATACAAGAAACACTAGATTGAGGCTTAGATTGGATCGATTAGAAGAGATTTTAGAGTGAGAAAGTGGGAGCCTTTTAGAGAGAGAAAGTAACTTGTAATCTATTAGCTTGAAAGGTCCAACCCTTCCCATGGGTGGGAAGGGAGTATTTATAGTACAATATATTATGCCCCTAGCGGGCTGTAGAGTGAGCTGACAGAGGGTAAATACCCGACCCACTCCACAATACTAATAATAATAACTAAGCTACTAATAATATTACTGATAATCCTACGAGCTATGATGTGCTAATAAGTACTCGGGGTGACCGAGTCTTCAGCTGAATATTCATATTCCTAACAATCTCCCCCTAAGGGAGGTCACCCCGGAAGTCATGTTCTAAATTCTAGCACTTCATCCTTGGATCTTGATTTCATAGCTCGTACTCATTGATTCTTCAATTTCCTTGATCATTGTGCAGCAGCAAATCTGAAGATGACTTTTTCTTTTGTCTTGGATGATCTTTGTTGATTCTTTGGAATTATCATCCCACTTGAGTCCCCAAGTCATCTTTTAGTAGTAAATCTCCATGTGATGAAATATACTTAGAGATGACATGCTCACACTACATGGTGTCATGATCTTCTACATCAGAGTTAGCAGAAGCGGTGTTGAAGGTCTTTTGGGTGATCATGACTTTGTTGAGAAACAATGATGATGTAGTGTGAACATGTGGTAGAGGATTGGCATCTTTACTGCAACCAGCTACAACAGCAACCAGCTACAGCGTTCCACAGCTGCAACCGCCAGATATTCCTGCATACGACAGTTAGCAATAATTCGACCGGTACTTACAAGTTTGGACTTCGAGATAGTCAACAGCATATTGTGAAAAACTCTCTCTAATCCTTACCATGACCGTTCCTAATCGAAAATCCACAGAGGGCTTTTTAAGATTTTACCGTAGTAAATCAACGATTAGGTGAGTCGCTGGAGATCACTCCACGACTGTAGACCGGTTGAAACCGCCGCGACCACTAAGCGTAATCCACGAGGAATTACCGAAGTGACCTGCTTTCAGGGCTGCTTGATGTTGACCCTGGCAGGAATTTCCATTCACTCATTGAGAATTACATTAGTAGATTCTCTCATAAATGTTCTGGCAGATTGCTAAGATCTGCGTAGGACTCATGAGTTTACATCTGGTGTCCTTAACGTTGAACAACCAGTATAAAAATAATTCGTGTCCCTATGAGATCTTATTATGCATCTCGTGGCTCTAGACTCGATAGTGCGATTTGATTTAGTGAGCGGAGGCTGGAGAGGACTGCCACCTTTTCAATATCATCTAACTCGAAGTGAGATAGACGATAGGAATGTATTGAACTCCGTGACAATTGAAACAAGAATCCTTTGAGGGACCTTGAGTGGCTAGGGAGGGTTGTGCAGCGTATCACTGGGTCCATGATACTTTGTCTTCAATGTCAGCAATCAACTAAGTGATTCTGACAACATATGTATTGACCCGGTGTCTGCCTAAGTTGTAAGGAGGGCTATTTCTTTTCACCCTTTATCTTTACAATTCTTTTTCATTCTTCAATCCCTTCAGTGCATACCGAGACTTCCTTACTAGTACCTTGTTGGGTTTGTTCCAGTACTAGCTCCATCTCAGTCGGCACTTTTCCCTTATTCACTTTTCTCCTTTTTAATCATACCTAAGGACTTCTATACTAACTAGTGGATTGTCCCTGGGTAGATCCCTCCGGCTCTGGCGGGATCGTGGGAACTTGAGCCTAACCTAACCATCCTTATAACTCCATGCATTAATTAAAATGGTCGGTCTTTGGTATTCATCCACGATTGCCAAACCAAATCTTTGAAAAATCTCTCAAAGTGTTCATGATTCTGAAAAACATTTTTGCAAACACTTGAGAGTTTTATATTTTTTTAAATGCTCCCCCTCAACATGTGCTCGGTTGATTGTTTTATAAATTTGCACATGTTAGGTAGAGCTCGCATTTTTTGAATTGATCCACTTTCAGTGAACATGACCGATTCGAGACACGCTTACATCACTAGTTAGACTAGCTTGAAATTATTACCCGGCCTGGTCAAGTCCACAGAAAGTTTCTCGAAACGGTACACTCTACTCAGATACATCTTTTTCGAGACACGCTTACATCACTGGTTTAGACCAGCTTGAAATTATTACCCGGCCAAGACGTATCCTTTCGATTGATGACAATTCAAGTTTCGTCAATTCTTTGGTGAAGTCTGAGCCTTGCACACGTGAGATGCATGCCAAATCCTTTGCTCCCCCTCAATAAGTGCATTGGTATACAAAAGAGTTTAGCACTTACTGGAGAGCATTCTTTCACATCCAAAACATTTTGCTCCCCCTCAATATGTGCATTGATATATAAAATGGTTTAGCACATACGAGAGAGCATACATTAATATTAACATTCAAAATCATCACATTTTATCAGAATTTCTTATTTAAATCACATTCTCTCCCCCGATCAAAAATTTCAAACCATTTGAGATTTGTGATCCCAATTGATTTAAATACGTTTAGAAAAATTTGGGAGAAAATGTGGTCAGGTTTAAATGTATTCTGATTTAGGAGCATACGATGCTCTCCCTGAAACAACGAGAGAGTGTCACTGCTGATGTTGCACAATTTTTGGCAAGGAGTTGGGAATTAGAAAAAATATGCTCCCCCTCAATTAATGACCCGTTTTCCATTAAAGGAGCTGTAGTCATTCAATTGAGCGACGGGTATTTGTGAAAATTTAAATCAATTTACCACCTTGTGTAACATCACGACTCTCTTGAAGAATCAAACAAGATAAAGAGTCTGATGTAAAGAAGACTTCTCTTCTAATACACGAAATGACGCACTGAAACGTACATCAAGTCGGGATAACATGGATATAAAGTAATCCATGCCCAGGTGAACATCACCCGGTTGGAGGAACAGCTGTCTTTTTGGCGACATGCTTTCCCCATTGTATAGAGCGGGTTGTAGTATGAAGTAACTGCAAGCCATTAAGACATGTTTTAACAGATTAGTATAACTTCTGCTCGAGCTTCATTTAAGAATCCGTGCCATTGTTGAATGACATTTCTAGATCCGTAAATGTTATCGATAAACAGAAGACATGCATAGGTAGGACTATTTTTGGTATTTTCTAATTTTTTTCGATTTTTATGGTTTTTATAGGTTTTATATTTTTGTATTTTTCTTTTTGATTTAAGATATATACAACTATGTACAAGGATATAAGAAGACAATCCTTTACTCCTCCTTTTCTTCCTGAAGACACTTGAGGGTTTCAGGAGTCATGCTTTTCATGCCAAGGCGTGGGAGAATAAACTGAAACCTTTCTCTTGGGAGGGCCTTGGTGAAGATGTCAGCTAACTGAAACTCTGTCCTCACGAAGTATAGTTCCACAATTCCTTTTTCCACCTGTTCCCTGATGAAGTGATGCCTGATGTCGATGTGTTTTGACCTGGAGTGCTGAACATTGTTACAACAAAGAGCAATGGCGCTTTTGTTGTCACAATATAGGGGAATTTTGTTGTATGAGAATCCATAGTCTGACAGCTGTGATCGCATCCAAAGGATTTGTGCACAGCAAGCAGACATAGCAATGTACTCAGCTTCAGTAGATGATATGGAAGTACTCATCTGCTTCTTAGAAGACCAACTAACCAACTTTTCCCCTAAAAACTGAGCTCCTCCTGAAGTACTTCGACGAGTGTCTTGACATCCCGCATGATCAGCATCCGCGTAAGCAGTTAACTCCATTGCAGTGTCCTTAGGATACCAGAGACCCATATGAACCGTGCCTTGAAGATATCGGAAGATCCTTTTCACTGCTTCAACATGCTTCTTGGTTGGTCTGGATTGATACCGAGCACACATACACACAGCAAACAGAAGATCTGGTCTGCTAGCTGTGATGTACATCAAAGATCCAATCATGCTTCGATACTTTGTTATATCTACTGGAATCCCTGAAGGATCTTCATCCAGCTTTGTTCTATCAACCATGGGAGTGTCAACAGGTTCACTTGAATAGAATCCAAACTTTTTCAGGATCTCGTTGGCGTATTTGGATTGATTAATGAATATGCCTCCGGGACTTTGAGAAACTTGTAATCCTAAAAAGAATGACATTTGTCCCATCATGGACATTTGGAACTTGGAATTCATCTCCTTTGAGAAACTATCACATTCACTAGGATCTGTTGAAGCAAAAATGATATCATCTACATATATCTGAACCAGCAGTAGATGGTTTCTTGACTTCCTGGTGAATAGTGTGGGATCAACAACACCCTTGGAGAATCCGTTCACTAGGAGGAACTTGGACAATGTATCGTACCATGCCCTTGGCGCCTGTTTTAACCCATATAGAGCCTTCTTCAAGCGGTAAACATGAGTAGGATGTTCAGTATCCACGAATCCTTCTGGTTGACTTACATAAACTTCTTCCTTTAAATCACCATTCAAGAATGCCGTTTTGACATCCATCTGATAGACTATCATATTTCGACTAGCAGCATTTGCAAGGAAGATTCTTATAGCTTCAATTCTAGCAACCGGAGCAAACGATTCTTCAAAATCAATGCCCTCTTCTTGTCTGAACCCTTTAGCAACTAGCCGTGCCTTGTTCTTTAACACATCACCATACTCATCAAGCTTCACTTTGAAGATCCACTTTAAAGCAATGATCATTGCACGCTCTGGAGGTGGCACTAATTCCCATACTTCAAGTCGATCAAACTCATGGATTTCATCCTGCATAGCCTGGAACCAGCAATCTTTAGTCATTGCTTCTTTGGCATCTTTTGGTTCGACTTTGGACAGTACGGAATTGAAGAAGCACCATAGTGCATCAGTGGCTAGTTGATTACGTGTGGATACTGGACGTGAAGGATTGCCTATGATGTTGTCTATTGGATGATCACTGGTCCATTTCCTGAGATGGTCGTGAGGTTGTGGGTTATGAACAGACGTTGCAGTGCTGTGTCCTTCCAGTGAGGATGTGTCTGATGAATGTTCAGGAGCAAATATGTTTTCAAAAGGAGCCTCATCAACAGGAGCAAAAGGATTAACTTCCAATGAATTATTATCTGAAGATTCTTGTATTACTGGAGAAGTTTGAGCGTTTGATGACGAAGGCGATTGACTGGCAGCTGGAGCATTGTGACTGACTGATACTGAAGCTGCAGGGCCTTCTGAACCTTGTGGGGCTTGAACCTCATCCATAGGAATTATAGCTGGTTCACTCGGGATGGTTCCATTCGTTGGCTCAAAGTATTCATCATCGAACGTAACATGAATGGTTTCCATGATTTTACGGGTTCTCTTATTGTAGATTCGATACCCTTTACTGTCTGGTGCGTATCCAACAAAAATACCTACATCTGCTTTAGCTCTTAACTTTCCCAAGTCTTGACTATCGTTAGTTGGGTAGCAAAGTGCACCAAACACACGGAGAAAGGAAAGATCTGGTTTCTTGTTATGAATTAACTCGAAGGGAGTCTTCTCATGAACCGGATGAATTAGGGATCGGTTTTGAGTGTAACATGCTGTTGCAATAGCCTCTGCCCAGAGAAACATCGGTGTCTTTGAAAATATAAGCATGGTTCTTGCAGCCTCCACCAGAGTACGGTTCCTTCGTTCAACCACCCCGTTCTGTTGAGGTGTGCGAGGGATACTTTTCTGATGCGTGATGCCAATACTTTCATAGAAATTACGGAGTTGTTGGTTAACAAACTCAGTACCATTATCTGTGCGGATGATTCTGACAGTTTTATCGAGCCTTACTTGCAGCTGTTTTATCAGTTTAATGATAACCTCTGGAGTTTCGTCCTTGGTTCTCAAAAACTTTACCCATGTGAACCGAGAATAATCATCTACTATCACCAGAACGTACTTCTTTCCATTTATGGTTTGTATTCTCATTGGACCGCACAAGTCCATGTGGAGGGTATGAAGAACTTCCAAGTTGGTGTTGATGGTTTTAGGCTTGTGGGTTTGTTTCTTGCTTTTACCCAGTTGACATGCAGAGCAGAGATGATCTTTCTCATATTTCAGTCTGGGCATCCCTCTAACAAGATCTTTACGGGAAAGATTATTTATGGTACCGAAGTTCAAGTGGTTCAAACGACGATGCCACAGCCATGATTTAGTTTTAGAGGCTTTAGAAAGCAAGTATATGGGAGAGGACTTCAACATTTCTTCAATTGATATGGTGTATAGATTGGTGCCCCGATTGCCCTTGAGGAGATCTAAACCATCCAATTCTCTGACGAAACATGTATGCTTTCTGAAAGCCACTTCCAGATCTGAATCACAAAATTGACCCACAGAAAACAGATTGTGCCCTAGTCCTTCCACATAATATACCCTTGAGATTACACTGTTACCAAACACATAATCTCCATAACCCATAATAGCACCAAAGTGGTCGTTCCCAAATCTAACCGTCCCGATAAACTTTTTCACGAAGTTCTTGAGCCGCGAGCGATCCCCAGTCATATGTTTTGAGCAGCCTGAGTCCAAATACCACAGGACGATTTGTACGACCTGCATTTGAAACCAGACAACAATGGATAACTGAAAAATGTGGATCCCCAAGAGCAATTGGGGTCCATTTGGTCAGCACACACATATTCAGGAACCACAGATTTCACAGATGCTACTGTCTTTACTGAGGAGACAGAACTTGAGACAGGACAAGACCTAGCTGGAAGGCATTGTGATTCTAAAGGCAGGATTCTACCAGTTGGTCTCCATTCCTTATTTTTCACAATTTTATGCGTATTCATTTTAGGTAATGGTCTCTGTTTTCCTAAATTGAATTTCCTTCCAGTGGGTCTCCATTCCTTAACTTTCACAATTTTATGCTTATTCATTTTAGGTAACGTGCACTGTTTTCCTAAATTGAATTTCCTTCCAGTGGGTCTCCATTGATAGCCTATGCTAGCAAATGTTTTTCCTGTAGCTTTCCAAGCTTTCTTGCATGTTTCAGTTATCCTACCATTCTTAACATGGGGTGACGCAGAAGACATCAAGAAGGACACAACACACTCATCATGATTAGCAGAAATTAAACAATTGTCGCATGTTTTACAGATAGCATTAGAATTCGAATTAATTACAGTACTTTTGATACTAGAATCAACACGATTCATCCTACTCATTGCAAACTTATTGTTCCTAGGTTGGGCTTCTACATTCTTCAAGTGATCATTCTTAGCTGGCGCAGTCCTATCCTTTCTTGCATTTTCTCTAGACCTTGACTCGCTAGCTTGGGTGTCACTTTTTACTCCTGTAGAAGCATCGAAGGAAACATTAGTTTGTTTTTCTGTCACATGCCTTCCTGATAAAGATGTGTTTGGTTCTGATGTCTTAGATGGTAGATCAAAGGCTACATGCTTGTTCTCAACAGTAGAAGATGATTCAACAGATCTATCTCTATGGCTGCTAAACTTAGGGATTGAGCCTATGGCGTATTCTAAGTTTTCCTGAATCCTTTTCGTGAGTTTGCAGGCATAGACAACTGCCCTATCAAGTGGCTTATCAGTTCTATCCTCTTCAACCACCTCACGAAGTGTGTCAAGGCCCTCTCTAAGATGATCGAGATATGTTTGATGGGCAAGGCTGTTATCTCTAAGCTTAAATGGAATACGCCCAACATCAACATCATACTTTTTACTATTAATAGCCTTTGGTGCATCACAATTACAAGTGGTGCATGGCATTTTACCTTTCACCCGAGCCTTAAGATTCTCAATTTCATTTGTCAAAGAGGTTATTTGATCATTATGATTGCTTCTTGTAACTTTAATAGAATCATATAACTCTTTGAAATGTTGTTTAACCTTTGAATTTTCTTCTCGATAACACTCATTTTCATAATGTAACTTATTTATGGTGTTTTGATATTGAAAATTCTGAGAATCTGAAGATGAAGGTTTATTGGTGCCATACACTTCACACTTGTTGGATTTCAATTGGGCAATTTGGGCCCTCAGCAGTCGAATCGTGTTCGTGTGAGCTTGAATTGTCTCATCTCGTTTGCTTAATTCAAAATAAGTATCAAATTCAGGAGCATCCAAGGATGTCTTGTCATTCGATATTTTATGTTTTTCATTTAAATGTTGATATTTCAATTGCAAATTAAGGTATTCAACTTCCAATTTTGAAAAACGTTTAACCATATTATCATGGTCATCATTTTGAATTTTTTTAAGCAATTTTAAATTCTCCCCCTCAAGCTCAACAACACGATTCTGGGTGACATTTAACGCAATAGCATACTCATTAAATTGACAAGCAGACAATGCAGAATCAGTAACAGTGTAAAATACATCTTGTGCAATACATTTAGCAATCAAGTTGTCGTTAGTAATGAGTATGTTTTTTCTTTCAATCTCTCGACTCTTAAGCTCTATTGCATATTCATTCACCTCATTTTCCATGTCTTTAAACACTACTTCCATTTCTTTTATTTCGACTTTAAGGGCAGTTTGCAACCCTTCAAAATGTTCTTTAAGTAGTTTAAAGAATGGCATGACCTCAGTTAAGTAACACCTTTTAGCATGTTCAAAACACCTTTCCCCCTCAGTAATGCCGGTTGGTGTGATTCTCTTCTTACATGTTTTATCAAAATCAGCAAATAATTGCCAAAGCACATATAAGCTAATAAAGGTTTTGCATTCAGTGGGAAGAGACAAAGGCACCAGATTCCTAGGTGTATTGGGAGGATACACCGTTATGGACGCAACTTTTCTAATGAGGGGGGTGTTGGCCTTAAGTTTATCTACCTTAAGTTTTTCACTATCTTGTTTCCAAAATATCTGTTCAGGTGTTAACTTCTTTTGAGGAGCGAACACAGTCAAACGATTTTCCTCATAATAATCATGGGGTTTGATTATTATTCGTTTGGCTATGCACTCGGGATCCCTCATTTTCTCATTCATTTTTTCCCTCGTTTTATCACTTATCTCATCCTCTTCATTAGTGTAGATATGCTCAGGTTGGTCATGAATAGGCATAAGCATCACATTACCATCATATAGGGCTGGTTGAAGTACTTTCATGTCCCTAAGGATGGTTGACTTAGGTTCACCTATCATGATTTTACTATGCTTATCACTCAACTTTCTGTGCTTATGAATCATTTGAGCAGTTTGTATGGTTTGATTTTGTGTGTACAACTTATCTTCAAGCTTATTTTTTAACGTCTTGAGTCTAGAGAAATCATTTAAAAGAGTTGTTTCCTTTTGTTTGAATTCTTGCTTAAGTGTAGTTACACACTTTTGTGCTTCCTGTTTCTGTTTGACAGACTGTTCTAGCTGACTTTTCAAAGAACTCAACTCTAATTTTAATGTTTCTTCTCGCACTCTAGACTCTTTAATAAGTGTACTCATTTGACCTTCTAATTTCTGCTCACGATCATTAAGCTCAAACTTAGCACGCTGTTCATATATAGCAACTTGTTCTTTATAGATGTTTAGTCTAGTGATCAAGTTATCATCGGGGACAGGCAATTTGTTCTCATGGTACACACATGCATTATCTATATTACCCGCATTATCTAAGGCACATACATTACTCATAACACACACATCATTATTGACAGAAGATTCACCATTTGGTACATCAGGCGAGTTGTTGCTATTCAAATACTGTTCATATGAGACAATATTGCTATTTTCCATATCAACAATACTTGAGTCAGAAACAACTGCCTGATGTACTTCTTCGGGAATCTGTTGTCCCTCGACTATCTTATATGTGTCATAAATTTTTAGTACCTCAGATATCACGGATGCATTAGAAGGACCAGCTTGACGAGATGAGGCCAGGGAAGACAAGTTAGCCATGAAGATTGTTTGAGCAGTAGGTTCATCATCCACATCAGAGTCAAACGCATCACAGTCATCTTCCTTGAAGATGTTAGGATCATTAAGTGCTAGATCCTGAACAGGTTTCTCATCCACATCTTCATCAAAAGTATTTCCTCCATCTCCTGCCAAGAACAATAACTCTTCCTCATCCAGTACCGCTCCATTCTCTTGAGCTTGCATTAACAACATCTTGTCTTTGAAGTAATCTGAATTCTGAGGGCGTTTAGGTTGATTGCAGTTTCTAGCAATGTGTCCAAGCCCCCCACAATTATAACACTTGATCTGTTTCCCTTGCCCGTGATTGGCATTCCCTGCTCTATTCTGCACATACCCTCGACCCATGTTTCTACCAGCTCTCCCTTGCACATTCTGAACCACAATTTTCCCATCCTCCACCATTGCTAGATTGCGTGGGTTGGAAGAATTCCTTAACTGATTGTTGGTCTGAGGGAGTGATGCTTGGAACTGTTGAACCAGTAGAGATACTTGATTGGTGAGGTTGTCAATCATTTTGTCGGTCTGAGAGTAGCCTGAGTCAAGTTGAGAACTCATAGCAGGTCCTTGTGAGTGAAGTTGGTGATAGCTTGGATTTGATGATGATTGGATTGTTGGTTGTACATTTGTCATGAACGCCAGTGGGTCATTTGTAGTTGACGGATTAAACTTTTCTCTCAGCACCCGATCATAGGCAGCATGCTTCTCATGTTGCTGCAGGTAAGCATACAGCTGTTCATAGTTAGTATCCCTTAAACCTTTGTTGAGTTTGACGGCAGTAACAAATCTGTCCCATTCAGGAGTCATGTTGTTCACAAACTTTGAGTTAAGTTGGATATTTGGCATAGTCATTCTGATCATCCTCATATCATTCACCAACTTATGAAATCTCACGTAGTAATCTGTGATATTCTCTCCTGGGTTCATTTTGAAATGCTCGAACTCATCATACAGCTGAGACTCACGATCTTCCTTTGTGAGTTCTGACCCTGCCAACAACATTTTAACGTTGTCCCACACAGCCTTGGCTTCAGTGTTAAAATTGATGAGCTTGTATACATCCTTTGGAAGACCTTGAATGACTATGTTTGAGGCTCTAATATCAGCATCATGCCTCTTCTTTTCTTCTTCATTAAGATCATTATAGTTTCTAGGTCTATCAATGCCCCAAGTTACAGTCCCATCTTCACCAGTTGTAACAACGTCTCTGGTGGTACCCATCTGATATGGTCCTTCGTCAATTGACTTAAGAATGTTAACACCATTATCTTTTCCCAAGCAGTAAAGTCTTATTCGTTGTGCCCAAGACTCATAATCCGTCCTATCTAGCATAGGTGGACGAGTGTCAGATCCTGCTGCTTGAATATCGTCTGATGATGTACTTGATGTGGTAGCCATAGTAATTACGGGATTTTACAGATCTTGTGACTTAACCGAGAAATTGAATCTTTCGCGGGAGTTTCTAAAATCACCAAGACACAAACCGCATACAAGTCTGAGAGACAAACCGAGTAGATACAAACCGAGTTCAAGCTGCAGAGACAAATCGAGTCTACACAAACCGAGTACACACAGCTGGGACAAACCGAGTAGGTACAAACCGAGTAAATTCCTCAAAGACAAACCGAGTCTACACAAACCGAGTACACACAGCTGGGACAAACCGAGTAGGTACAAACCGAGTAAATTCCTCAGAGACAAACCGAGTCTACACAAACCGAGTACGCGCTGGAGGGACAAATCGAGTAGGTACAAACCGAGTAAATTTCTCAGAGACAAACCGAGTCTACACAAACCGAGTACACGCAGCTGGGACAAACCGAGTCTACACAAACCGAGTACACGCAGCTGGAACAAACCGAGTAGGTACAAACCGAGTAAATTTCTCAGAGACAAACCGAGTCTACACAAACCGAGTACGCGCAGCAGGGACAAACCGAGTAGACACAAACTCCCAAGCACGTCGCTTTCACAGCCTTTTGTCTTTTTGCCTAAACGAGTAAAAAAGACAAACCGTATCTGAGAAATGACACAAACCGAGTCCAAGAATTCGTCCTAAGTACACAAACCGCTGCCAAGAACACCTCAACAAATACCCACGAATTGCCTCACAATCACCACACCGTTCTTAGATCTGTGAATCCAAACACCAAATACCACTCTAATACTATTCTTAAGCTAGAAAGTACAAAGTAAAACAACTTCTAATCACTAAACAAAGTACAAAATGAAATTTATGCTACTAATCAAACCGAACCAAAAAAAAACTTAAAACTACAAGTCGAACCAAGAAGAAAACCTCAAAAACTACACAAATCCGTGAATACCAACTCTCATGGACCTAACCATGGCTCTTGATACCAATTGTAGGGTATTCACAATACAAGAAACACTAGATTGAGGCTTAGATTGGATCGATTAGAAGAGATTTTAGAGTGAGAAAGTGGGAGCCTTTTAGAGAGAGAAAGTAACTTGTAATCTATTAGCTTGAAAGGTCCAACCCTTCCCATGGGTGGGAAGGGAGTATTTATAGTACAATATATTATGCCCCTAGCGGGCTGTAGAGTGAGCTGACAGAGGGTAAAGACCCGACCCACTCCACAATACTAATAATAATAACTAAGCTACTAATAATATTACTGATAATCCTACGAGCTATGATGTGCTAATAAGTACTCGGGGTGACCGAGTCTTCAGCTGAATATTCATATTCCTAACCGTTATTTTCACTATTCACAGCCCCTGGATTCATTAGTTGGCCACACGTTCAAATTTATCTCATCTAGTACGAATAAATCTAACGGAGTTACGTTTTCTCGATTTTCGAATAGAAATTTTCGACAACCCGTTGTTCCATAACCCCTTACCCTAGTAATCATTTTAAACTTGAATTCCGGGACGGAATTCAGAATGACGGGAGAGTACTGTAAGATACTGTAAAAATCCATTGTAATCATAACCGTTAATCAATAATAATCTCAACTTACTGTCTATTAATTCCCATTTTTACGGGGAAATTTAAAAATTTTCTTATTATATTATTCTCACCAAGTCACGTCATCACAACACTCACCAAGTATCGACCCTAGTTCACAACACATAATACGAGACATGGATAGTTCACAAAAATTAATATTTCACAAGTCACAAAATTTCACAAATTACAAATTTTACTAATTATAATTTACACCAATAAATATATACATTAAATCACATTTGTACAACTAATTATAATACACTAATTACCATTTTCTTTCACTAATTAACTACAAATCAAACGGACCAAACTGTCCAACCCATTACACGGAGTCAAAGCCCACTCCCAGGCCCATTTCACATTTTATGATTTTATGTGGTATTCGATCCCACACCACCTCCAAAACAGCCCTCGTTCTCTCAAATACTAAACGCGACACTCGAATGTTTTTACACACTCTTGATCACCACCCACTAGACTACATGTGTGCCAATTTTCAGATTTAAATGTCGCATTTTAATATGATTTTAAAGGCCAAGTCGTTTGTCCCATTTTCACCCAATTCGTTATATAAAAATCACAAAACACAACCGTTTTAACCCACACTTTTTCCTACGACTTTCTAACGATCGTACTAGCATGTTGTGATGTTAAAAAGACCCTTAGGACAGCAGTATGAGTTTGTGGCTTGCTAGTTCATTTTTGCACTCGTCAAAATACAAAATGTATACATATATATTCCAACAACAAAGGACAAGTCATACCAACTCTCCCATATCTTCCTAAGATCTATTAGAGTCAGAAACATGTTAGCATTGTACCTCAAATACTGGTCATCCACAGTAACCATCAATAATAGAGTTTGAAAGTCATGAAAGTCAAGAAAACGTGTATATATCTATCCAATATTATACCCTAGCCTATCACTCTCTACTCTACACTCATTTCAACTCTCTCTCACTCACAAAGATACCCTAGGAAGCCAGAAGTTCCTCTTTGGCTAAAAGGAGGCTTGTCGAGTAAAAGAAAAATATACGTGAAACGTATATTCGGGTTCTAGCAAAGTAGGTTGCCTCCTTTTGTGTATCATCCGATCCCTCACGAATCTCTACCACCTTTAGAGGTGTTGTAAGTCCTTCTTGACCATCTCTAATTCGTATCTCATGTTCTTACACTTCCATGCATCGTATATTACTTATAGTCGAACGTATATAGTTTGTCATTTATTTTTACGTACTCATAAGTAGGTATAGAACACAAAACGTGGTTGCCTCCCTTGTGGAAGGCCTAGGAACCACAAATCACCTTCACTTCACGTTTATACTCATGATACGTGCATGATTCGAACCCCTTTTGAACCTTTATACTCGCATACGAAAGCAGAAAACATAAAACTTACTAAGTCCTTTTAATAACCAAAATCTGTCCCACGTCGCCCCAAGAATGGCCTCGTAAAACAAAATCTAGATTAACGACCACCCTATATTTTTACACCAACTAATAGACCATATTGCAAACTAAATGTTTCGTGTTTATAATTCGTAAAAACAAACTCATTTGCTAGTCCTAATTTGGCTAAAGTAAAGCAACCAACCCGTATATAACACGTACACTTAGAAAAATATTCTAAGTCTTTTACTAGTCAAAAACTGTTCCAAGCAACCACGTAAATGACTTTGTAACACTCGATTCAATTTAACAACGACCCAGTATTTTTACATAACCTATTAGACCACGTTACTAGCTACAAGTTTCGTATAAAGGACTAACGGTGCAACGCGAGCACAGTATTTTAACAACGACCCAGTATTTTTACATAACCTATTTTAACAACGACCCAGTATTTTTACATAACACTCGATTCAATTTAACAACGACCCAGTATTTTAACAACGACCCAGTATTTTTACATAACCTATTGGACTTAACAAAGGACTAACGGTGCAACGCAAGCACAGTTAGGGTAAAAAGTGTAAAAATGGGAAAAGGACAAGGACCAACTGATTTTACTTGCCATTCTTATTTTATTTTCCATTTTTCGTCACCCTATCACGTCACATGCATTTTTGTATATTTCATTTCTTAATATATAACGTTCGTTATATTATTATGTAAAACGTTTTAAACAATTTAACTATACGTTTCGTTTCACCACTTTCGAGGGAACGATATTCTGGATTAAAAGACATAAAAACAAGATAATATTAAGTGTAATATTATTTTTCAACTTCAAGCATTTTAAGCATATCACACTCTTATTTGTAAGAAGTCAAATACTCAGACTTCCCTTATTTCCAGGTCACATGTTGAAGACGTTTCCGTAATCATTCACATAATCTTACTTGATTTCATAATTCCACCTTGTCAGATACACTCAAGGTTAGTCGTAGCCCCTATTTTAATACTTGTTTTAATAACTCTTTTGGGGGAGATACATGCTCAAACTCTATTTATTTACTTTTACAAGCACACTAGAAACTTTCACGGATTGCCGTGAGTCGTAGCCCCACTTTTAATTATTTACAAGTTTGATACTTTTGGGGGAGATACATGCTCAAACGTTTTCGTTTACTTTCATACTCTGAAAATTTACATGATTTACTCAGAATTATAAATCCTACTTACATATTATGATTTACTCCTTGGGAGAGTTATATGCTCGTCTTACTTGCAAATTGCTTGCTTAGCTTAAACACTGAACTCAAATGATAGCATTTTCAAACTGCTTGTTGTAACATGATAACTGGTTTTCATTTTACACATTCACGTAATACCATGAATGTACATTTCACTTTTATATGTTATTTCCACATTTCAATGGAAATGCTTGCCAGGATTAAAGTACGCATATCTTATGTACCCCATTAAGCCCATATTGCCTAAGCACCCCTTGTTGCCATAAAGCCCCTCTATCATGAGCCATTAATCACTGCGGTGAACGCGAATATAGTGAACAGCTTCGAAACTTGTTGGAGGCTGACGACCTATCCCACTAAATGCTGGACGGAATGCCTTTGTGGTTAGTCGCATTTAGTCGTGATGCACTATATTTGAGAAAAATAGGAATTGGCAAATCACCTATTACTCGAGGGCCAAACCCATCAATTCTTTGATGTGGACTCCTCCGTTTTACGGTACTTTGTTAACGTTTTGCGTGTCACGAGGCTTAGAGCAATATATTGATATATATGTTTTCATATATATTTAGATACTGCTGTATTAGTATTTCACCAGACCTTGATTATAGATCACAGGCATAACATCATTGTTTTCACTTCATGCTAGGATTATGATCCTGTAACTGAATTTAACTGATTTCATATATGATTTACTTGTGGTTATACCCAACACCACTCATTTCTTGTTTCATCACTGTTAGTATTTATTACAGTTATTACTTCACACTTGAAACTATTGGAATTAACTGATTATTTTACAAATGGATCATGGGAGCTACACCGTGGCCCATTGTAATTGAACTTATGGGAGCTACATCGTGGCCCATTTATGGGAGCCACACCGTGGCCCATTGTCATGGAACATATGGGAGCTACAACGTGGCCACTTGTCTATTAAACTTGAAAACTATTGAAATCAACTGTTTATTTACAAACTCTATGAACTCACCAACCTTTGTGTTGACACTTTTAGCATGTGTATCTCAGGTAATTAACGGAGCAGGACAAGACACGGAGTGGGCATTTTATACTCTGATAAATCACATGGTGTAATAATCAAATTTGTCATTCTTTTCAAGTTATCCTATCATAGCATGGAATTTTTAAACCAGATATTTCACTTTTGCATCGAAAATATTATTTTGAACGACAAATAACTTTCAAAACGTCTCTTTCGAGCCGTCTTCCATAATTATGACTTCGATCCTCACCGTAACACCCTAATAGTCTTTCCGCTGCCATAAAATAAATTAGGGGGTGTTACAATATACTTCGAATTCATAGCATGCAATTTGCAAATATTGCAAATCGAATCTTACACATACTTTAATTCGAATAACAGATACATGCATTATTACTGACACCATCCCATGGCTACTTGCCCATTTTAATACTATAATAGAACCTAAATGCGACTATATATATGTATATTCTATACGAGAGAGAAACGGATACAAAAAGAAAAACACACAACTTCTCTTAAAACGTTTCAAACAATTGTCGCTAGTAACCTCACTGCCGAGAAATACTAATAAACTAGAAGCTTTTTTCGAGCCAAGTCCTAGTTGGCTACTCTCTCATTCGATCACTTGTCAATTGTTCTAACGAAAGAAATACCGCTTGATCAATTTTCTATATCGTTTCGAACGAATAAACTCCACCATTTTAAGGTGTCGTAAGTATTTCAAATTCATTTCCTACTTGTATATATATATATATATATATATATATATATATATATATATATATATATATATATATATATATATATATATATATATATATCAATCTCAATATATGATGCGTCGTACTTTTATTTATTTTAAATCGTATATCATTTTTATTTCATTTTATTTACGCTTTTCATTTTATTTATTTTACGTTTCATGCAATGACCTCCTCAATGGATGGCTAAGAACTTACGTTTATTCTATATTCGACACTTACATACTCGTACATTTACTAATCGCATTCATTTTTATTTATTTCAATCGCATATCATTTTATTTATTTATTTCATTTCACGCTTTCTTATCATTTAATTTTACGTACTATACATTGACCTCCTTCATGGATGGCTAGAATAACGAGAACTACTTTTATTTTACATTTACATATTCATATTAACACATATCGAGCATCATTTTTATCTTTTGTATATTTTGGACTAAAAATGCAACTCATTTTACTAATAGGGGGCAAAAGTTTAACTTTCGGGAAATAAAGTTCAAAACTGTCATTTCTATAAATATTGGGTAGAAAAAGTTAAGACATTAATTATAGACCATAAAATGACAAATTGGAACCTTTTTATACTAGCCAAGGACTAACGGTGCAAAACTTACACCGTTAGGGTAAAAAGCTTAAATTCTGTAAAAGACCAAGGGATGAACAGTAACATTATTTATAAATCATTTCCATTTCATATTTTACATTTTTTCATTCGTTTCACGTACATTTCATTTCATTACGCTCAATATTTATTATATAACGTTTATATTTATATATAACGGTTTTTAACGATTAACTTAACGATTTATTTAAACCCTTTCGAGGAAACGATATTTATGATTTAAATAACATAAAAACAAGATAAGATTATATATAATATTATTTTTGAACTTTAAGCATATCATTCATTCACATCACAGTCCGATTCGTTGTCCGATATTCTTTCACAATCATATTCACATCCTGTCAATCTTAAACCATCGAAATCTCAGACTTCCCTATTATCCAGGTCGTGTATTGGAGCCGTTACCGTGATACTTTAGACATAACCCTACTTTGACCTTACAACTAAGGTGAGTCGTAGCCCCTACTCTTTTAATACGTTTTGATTTACTCTTTGGGGGAGATACATGCTCAACTATATTTATTTACTTTTACAAACACTTTAGAAACTTTCACGGTTCACCGTGAGTCATAGCCCCACTTTTTACTCTTTCATTCATTTTATACTCTTTGGGGGAGATACATGCTTAAATTATTTTACTCGTTTATCAAATACATGATTTATGCAATTACTCAAAACATTTATACTTTTGTGATACTCTATGCTTTTATACTTTTTGGACATGATGTGTAGTTTTATTACGATATGTGCCATGATGGGTTAAACTTATTCTATATTCATTATTCTTTGCAACTGTTTAACTCCTGGATAGGAGCCGATGGAGAGGTATTGATAGTAACTATCGGGCCGATGCCCCCCACCCTTGTGTCCCTCAATTCTTGACCTTGGGTGAATATAATCCACTTTATATATATATACTTGATATATTATTCGCAGTCAGGAGGTTCAGTTGCGGTTATTTATTACATTAAGTGTTCATATTATCGTATACACATATGTCCTAATCTTAATTTGGCAGTGGGTTGTAAACACACAGGTTGCAAGTCTTGTATGGGCGGGACTTGGGACTGAGTGGATTTACAATGCCTTTGCGGGGAAAATCTTTATTCAAATGCTTTAATATTAAATTAAACTCTATGACCTCACCAACCTTTGGTTGACACTTTTTAGCATGTTTATCTCAGGTTAATAAGGCGATAGAGGATGCATGGATTCTAGGGTCATTTGCATACTTGAAGACTCATATCTATCTTTATCATTCGATACGCTTTGAAAACTTTTATGAAATCTTTACTTTGGAGCTTATTGTCATAACTCTGATTTTAATAATTCGAATGATAACTTTTCAAAACGTCTCATTTAGAGGTCGTTTTCTATACCTTGATCTATATTATGAAGTAATACCCCCTTGACTCTACTGTTCCGCTGCGGTAATTTGGGGGTGTTACAGAATGGTATCAGAGACTTGGTTATAGAGAACTAGGTTGCATTTAGGAGCCTAGACTATAACTACTATATACATTGAGACTCTCATCCCTATCGCCTTGCATAAGTAGAACTTTTCCGTTATTATCTACGCTGTTGGATGTTAGAATATTGGTACTGATAGGGAAAAACTCAGAATTTGGTCGAGACATCAAAAGAGTGGAGCTCAGTGATAACTGGCTATTTAACTTGATCTTGTGACAGTTCTTGTTTTATGAGACATGAGATTAAGTTAAATAAAGGTTATCACTTAGCCGCAGAAATTTGATGAGTTCACTCGAGGATTTTTTGAGAAATAATCACCCTACTCTTTCACCATTTAAGTAACGTCGAGATATGTGTGCTTGGTGATATGTACACGTGTGAAAGGAGGCAGTTATAATTATGGGTGTACAACATAATTATAAGTGCATCACGACTCACGTGGACATATGTAACCATGCGTACGTTAATCGACATTGACCCCTTTAGGATGACAGCTAGTAACGGGGTTTTTGTGAGAACGTTAAGTATAGATTGGATGCAGCTAACAACTAATGGGTACGTTTTCTCTAGACAAGTAGTATTCTACCCTAAATGCCTAAGTTTCTGCCTAATTTCTTTAAACTTCGCACCTCTACTATTCGTTAGCACCTTTTTAACAGATAACTCATACTGAATCTCGGGACGAGATTCAAAAATAAGGAGTAGGTACTGTAGCAACCCGTAGAAATCCCTAGTCATTAGTATACGCTGATCTATTATTAACACGTCGTTACTGTTCACTTATCCATTTTTACGAGTCAATTTAAACTTTTTGTTTATTATATTTCTATTTAAACATTGTTACGTTATTTATGATACGATGGAACGAGCTCACACGCGGACGACGACGGATCAAACATATTCAATAATCACCAAACGGACCCTTAAATATATTTTGGCCTATTACTATTCACGGCCCAACTCAATACAAGCCCAAAACTTTATTTTCTTTTATAACTAGTCGTATATACTTGGCCTCATTTAAATCTAATTTCGACACACAAGAATACCATCTATTTTACATAACTCGATTTTTTATACACCCGAGACTCGAGAGTGATAAATCTTACATTTTATTTTTAACGTTTGGTTTATGAACGAGACCTAAAGTAAACCTCACTCGGGCACGTATACTATATAATCTATACAACATCTCTTTTAAACTGTATTATATATATATATATATATATATATATATATATATATATATATATATATATATATATATATATATATATATATATATATATATATATATATATATATATATATATATATACTATACTTCGAATTCATAGCATGCAATTTGCAAATATTGCAAATCGAATCTTACACATACTTTAATTCGAATAACAGATACATGCATTATTACTGACACCATCCCATGGCTACTTGCCCATTTTAATACTATAATAGAACCTAAATGAGACTATATATATGTATATGCTATACGAGAGAGAAACAGATACAAAAAGAAAAACACACAACTTCTCTTAAAACGTTTCAAACAATTGTCGCTAGTAACCTCACTGCCGAGAAATACTAATAAACTAGAAGCTTTTTTCGAGCCAAGTCCTAGTTGGCTACTCTCTCATTCGATCACTTGTCAATTGTTCTAACGAAAGAAATACCGCTTGATCAATTTTCTATATCGTTTCGAACGAATAAACTCCACCATTTTAAGGTGTCGTAAGTATTTCAAATTCATTTCCTACTCGTATATATATATATATATATATATATATATATATATATATATATATATATATATCAATCTCAATATATCATGCATCGTACTTCTATTTATTTTAAATCGTATATCATTTTATTTACGCTTTTCATTTTATTTATTTTACGTTTCATGCAATGACCTCCTCAATGGATGGCTAAGAACTTACGTTTATTCTATATTCGACACTTACATACTCGTACATTTACTAATCGCATTCATTTTTATTTATTTCAATCGCATATCATTTTTTTTAATTTCATTTCACGCTTTCTTATCATTTAATTTTACGTACTATACATTGACCTCCTTCATGGATGGCTAGAATAACGAGAACTACTTTTATTTGACATTTACATATTCATATTAACACATATCGAGCATCATTTTTATCTTTTGTATATTTTGGACTAAAAATGCAACTCATTTTACTAATAGGGGGCAAAAGTGTAAGACATTAATTGTTAAGACATTAATTATAGACCATAAAATGGGTAGAAAAAGTTAAGACATTAATTATAGACCATAAAATGACAAATTGGAACCTTTTTATACTAGCCAAAGACTAACGGTGCAAAACTTACACCGTTAGGGTAAAAAGTGTAAATTCTGTAAAAGACCAAGGGATGAAAAGTAACATTATTTATAAATCATTTCCATTTCATATTTTACATTTTTTCATTCGTTTCACGTACATTTCATTTCATTACGCTCAATATTTATTATATAACGTTTATATTTATATATAACGGTTTTTAACGATTAACTTAACGATTTATTTAAACCCTTTCGAGGAAACGATATTTATGATTTAAATAACATAAAAACAAGATAATATTATATATAATATTATTTTTGAACTTTAAGCATATCATTCATTCACATCACAGTCCGATTCGTTGTCCGATATTCTTTCACAATCATATTCACATCCTGTCAATCTTAAACCATCGAAATCTCAGACTTCCCTATTATTCAGGTCATGTATTGGAGCCGTTACCGTGATACTTTAGACATAACCCTACTTTGACCTTACAACTAAGGTGAGTCGTAGCCCCTACTCTTTTAATACGTTTTGATTTACTCTTTGGGGGAGATACATGCTCAACTATATTTATTTACTTTTACAAACACTTTAGAAACTTTCACGGTTCACCGTGAGTCATAGCCCCACTTTTTACTCTTTCATTCATTTTATACTCTTTGGGGGAGATACATGCTTAAATTATTTTACTCGTTTATCAAATACATGATTTATGCAATTACTCAAAACATTTATACTTTTGTGATACTCTATGCTTTTATACTTTTTGGACATGATGTGTAGTTTTATTAGGATATGTGCCATGATGGGTTAAACTTATTCTATATTCATTATTCTTTGCAACTGTTTAACTCCTGGATAGGAGCCGATGGAGAGGTATTAATAGTAACTATCGGGCCGATGCCCCCCACCCTTGTGTCCCTCAATTCTTGACCTTGGGTGAATATAATCCACTTTATATATATATACTTGATATATTATTCGCAGTCAGGAGGTTCAGTTGCGGTTATTCATTACATTAAGTGTTCATATTATCGTATACACATATGTCCTAATCTTAATTTGGCAGTGGGTTGTAAACACACAGGTTGCAAGTCTTGTATGGGCGGGACTTGGGACTGAGTGGATTTACAATGCCTTTGCGGGGAAAATCTTTATTCAAATGCTTTACTATTAAATTAAACTCTGTGAACTCACCAACCTTTGGTTGACACTTTTTAGCATGTTTATCTCAGGTTAATAAGGCGATAGAGGATGCATGGATTCTAGGGTCATTTGCATACTTGAAGACTCATATCTATCTTTATCATTCGATACGCTTTGAAAACTTTTATGAAATCTTTACTTTGGAACTTATTGTCATAACTCTGATTTTAATAATTCGAATAATAACTTTTCAAAACGTCTCATTTAGAGGTCGTTTTCTATACCTTGATCTATATTATGAATTAATACCCCCTTGACTCTACTGTTCCGCTGCGGTAATTTGGGGGTGTTACAACCGTATACAGGAAGTTCTTCTCTTACGGTATAGGGAAAGAGTGTTGAGGCATATTTCCAGATCGAAGTTCTCTAGCGCTTGATTTTCCCTGAAGGTGTCTCTTGCATTCATCATATTGGTTTGTTTATTCTATAAATGGGGTCATTAGCATTAGAATTCTTTGTACATTTCGAATTTATATTTGATATCCTTTGAATTAGAATTTTTTAGTCGGTACCTTTGAATTTGGTTTTGTATTTAGTGTGGAAATTTGAATAAAGATTCCGCTTCATTTGTTTGAATTTGTTATTTGTTTCATTCTTTGAATTATTAACAAGTGGTATCGGAGCTAGGTTCGTTTAAGAAGAAGACTCATATCTATCTTTATCATTCGATACGCTTTGAAAACTTTTATGAAATCTTTACTTTGGAACTTATTGTCATAACTCTGATTTTAATAATTCGAATAATAACTTTTCAAAACGTCTCATTTAGAGGTCGTTTTCTATACCTTGATCTATATTATGAATTAATACCCCCTTGACTCTACTGTTCCGCTGCGGTAATTTGGGGGTGTTACAACCGTATACAGGAAGTTCTTCTCTTACGGTATAGGGAAAGAGTGTTGAGGCATATTTCCAGATCGAAGTTCTCTAGCGCTTGATTTTCCCTGAAGGTGTCTCTTGCATTCATCATATTGGTTTGTTTATTCTATAAATGGGGTCATTAGCATTAGAATTCTTTGTACATTTCGAATTTATATTTGATATCCTTTGAATTAGAATTTTTTAGTCGGTACCTTTGAATTTGGTTTTGTATTTAGTGTGGAAATTTGAATAAAGATTCCGCTTCATTTGTTTGAATTTGTTATTTGTTTCATTCTTTGAATTATTAACAAGTGGTATCGGAGCTAGGTTCGTTTAGCCATGAAGAAGAAGAAAAAAAAAATGAAAAAGAAAAAAAAAAAGGTTCGTTTGAATTGATGAATGGATTTGTTTTGGAATTAGGTTTGTTTGATTTGCTAATCAATTGTTTCTGTATGAATCGATGAGTAAAAATAAGAAATAAAAGTAAAATGAGAAAAATGAGAAATAATCATAGTTAGGGGTGTTCATCGGTTCGGTTTTCGGTTTCGTGGTTTGTATGGTTCGGGTTAATCGGTTTGAAAATTTTAAAAGTAAAAACCAAAATCAAACCAAAGCAATTATAGAATGGATAAAACCAAACCATACACCAAATTAGAATTCGGTTTGGTTTCGGTTAAAACCAAGAAAACCAAATTCAAGTAAACTTCAAAATATAATATAAAAGTCACAAATAAAAACCTAAAAGTTCAAATAAAATTACCAAATCAAAAGGTCTCATAAAGTGCTTAATTAAATCAACAAAACAAAAGTTTAAGAAACCAAAAGGTTTCAGAACTTTTTTGTGTGGATAGATATATAATTAAAACTTTTTTGTGTGGATATATATATATTCGGTTTTTTCGGTTTGGTTTGGTTATGTATTTGTCAAACCCAAAACCAAACCAAACACCAATTAAATACTTCGGTTTGGTTTTGAACCAAACCATGCACCAATTAAAATTTCCGGTCTGGTTTTATTCGGTTTCGGTCCGGTTTATATTTCGGGTTGTTCGATGTCAAACCAAACACTGAACACCCCTAATCACAGTCGCACATTTCAGATGCACCTACAAAAAGAGATGCATCTCTCATGAAATTCTCCTTCTTCATTTGAAATGTGTGGCTGAAAATATTCCGCATTGATCCATTCCCGTGAATCGATTGTTAAACATATAGTCTTTTGTTCTTCGTTTGATAATTGATACTTTGATCCACCGTGTTGGGTATTTGGGTTTTTTATTTGAAATAGGCTCATATTTTAATTTGGGCTATTTGTGTTGGTATTGGGCTGATTTGGTATTTTGAATTATCAGTATCAACGGGGAAGTCGATTGTTCAAAAAAAAAAAAAAAAAAAAAAGTATCAACGGGGAAGTTACACTCTGTTCTAGAGTTTTTTTTTTTTTAAGATGGAAGTAAAGTAAAGTAATGCAATGTAAAGAAATAGGGAAGAGTGGAAGTAAAGTTTATAGATTTTCATGTTCTTTAGTTTATAGTAAAGTAAAGTAAATGAAAGTAGGTGGTCCCATTTTATACTTTTTATATTTGTGGAATTACTATTATAACCTTGCTCCATAATAAATACACACTAAAGACAAATGGTATTTTTGACATTAAAGTCTTTTCATTTTTGTCTTATTCTCTTTACTTCCTTTCCATCCCAAATATGGGCGGAAAGTGTGGACCCAAAAAAACAAAGAGCCAAATCTCCTTTTCATGTGTTTTACTTCCATAAACTTGAGAACATGATTTTTTCTTGTGATCCTTCATTTACTTCCATTTACTTTCATTTACAAACTTGAGAACAGACACTCTGTTCTCAAGTTTGTAAATGAAAGTAAATTGTTTTATTTTTACTTTAATACTTCTCTATTTTAAATTGTTTTATTTTTTGTTTTTTTGTTTTAATTTTTTTTTGAATTTTTCGTTTGTATTTAGGTATTTGTTTGAATTAGCCGTAATTCGTATTATATACGTAGGTTGTTTGGAATTATCGAGTATCATATTTGGGGTGTTTGAATTATTAGAGCCCGTTCCCTAAGTTATTTAATTAACTTGTATTGGTTTGATACTTGGATAATAAGTTTGAATTTTGACCGTAATTCTTATTACATAAGTTGGTCATTAGAATTTGAATTTGATATTTGGAATTTGAAGATCGATTTGGTGTTTGAAGACTTGGTTATAACCAGGTCTTTTGAATTTTGTTCGATCATTGAGAATTTGTTAGTTTGAAAAATTTGGATCGTCGTTCGCCGGGCTTTTAAAGTTGGTTGCCTGAATTTGATTTTCTTTGTTGAAGATCGTTTGAGCCGATTTATTTGTTTGGTTAACCATTTTGAATTTCTCGGTTAACATTTGATTGTTCGTTTGGAAGTCATCGACACATGTTTTAGATTGCTTTGGGAATCGATCATTTGATTTGAATATGGCAAGTATCTCTAGCGTTTGGAACTTTGAATTTGATTTGAAGAAGGTGGAGGAGTTTAAGTCACGGTGGAGATTGTTAGAAAAGTGACTCAAACTTTAAAGTTTATTTGATAAATTTGGTGAATTGTGTAACTTGTCCTACAAGTTTTGGTATTTGAGTTTGTTTAGAATTAAGTAATTATTTTATAACGGTTTGTTTAGTCTATAAATAAGGGTCATTAGCATTAGAATTATTTGTACCTTTCGAATTTGTATTTGGTACCCTTTGAATTAAAATTTGCTACCTTTGAATTAAATTTTGTAGTCGGTAGTTTTGAATTTGGTTTTGTATTTAGTGTGGAAATTCCGCTTCGTTTGTTTGAATTTGTTATTTGTTTCGTTCTTTGAATTACTAACAGTATCCGGCTGGTGGAAATTAGAAGTGGTAAAGATCTATTTCGAAGGTAACCGCGCTTGCTTTCAGTTAAAAAAACATTTGAGAATTATGCATAACCAAATTTAAAATGTCTAAACTCCGTGAGTGGACGGGCCTTAAAACTAGTTAGATAGTATCATTAAAAAAATGTGTAACACCCCGACCCCACAAGGGTAGAGATATCACAAATACATGGTTTCATATCAGATAAACATAGCATACAATCAATAGTAATACAATGGTTCTCAAAGGTTACAATGAAATCTTGCAATACAAGGGTTACAAAGGAAAATAAAAGCTGCCTATAAAATCCATAAGTACATCTCTTCTAATGGATTCTACTCAAAGTCTTCTAAGTCCAAAAGTCTCTTCACTTATACCCAAACCCGTCGTCCTGCTTATAATCTGCCGCACACGAAAAGAAAACGTGCGGCTGAGCTTAAAAAGCCCAGTGAACAGATATAACGGAAACAAAACAGTAGCATAATGAATAATACATGAGTAAATGAGAATGGAAGCATGAATACATGGTGAGAATACAAGGTAAGAATACATGGTAAGAATGCATGGTAAGAATACATGGTGTCATAAGGGAAAGGGTAAAGGTGCAAGGTAAGGGAAAGTCAGTAATCCACTACGAGCCCATAACATGAAATCATAAGCATAATCATAATCATAAACATGTAGAGGGGAGACCTCTTAGTATCCTGTAAATATGAGGGGTGTCCTCATCATGGGTATCTTGTAAATATGAGGGGTGTCCTCATCATGGGTATCTTGTAAATATGAGGGGTGTCCTCAATCATGGGTTGGAGTAGCTAGCTCCCAGAGTGTGAAAGACGTGTATCGCACACACCATCAGTCACCATGAATAACATAACATAACATGAACATGAACAAATCTAGGATGCATCCATACGCCCCAGGTGGCCATAATCTGCCTCTACGTAAACATAACATGCAGGGACGGGACAGGTCATCACTCTCCTGCCCTAGAGTCATGCCATCGGTGCATCGACTGACATGGACATGAAACCCTCATGCCTAGTGAGTGGCTCGTAGTATCAAACTGAGGGTAAAGGTCAAGTATCATGAATCATGTTTTAAGTTTACTTGCATAGGTCAATATCATGTTTCATAAGTTCATAATCATAGGTTCATAATCATGGTTCATAAGCAAGGTTCATAAGCAAAGGTTCATGGTCAAGAGTTTATAATTAAAGGTTCATGCATGAAAGGTTCATAATCATAAAAGGTTCAATATCATGATGGTTCAAAAGATCGGAGTTCATGAATGAAGGGAACATAGCAAAGGTATAGGGAAACCCTAATATGAATCATAATGAGAGAACGAAGGCCTCTTAATAAAGAAGCAGAATATCTGTACCTTATTGCTTGACAAGGATCACACTGAAATAGGATGGTAAAGAGCACAAGACTACTCCCTCTTCACACCTAGAGGAGTAAAGACATGATTACTAAAGATCCCATTTCCATATTAAGTAACTTTCTATTTTTAGCAGGTTTCCATTTTTAGAAAGTTTCCATATTTAGAAAGTTGGATCAACATTCTTAGTTAAATAATTATTTCTGGAATTAGGGTATCTTTTATCACATTTACATATTAGTTCCTTAAGAATTCACAATTTACACTTTACACCCTTTAGTTTCAAAAGTTACACTTTAGACCCTTAATTTATCAAAGTTTCACAATGGTCACTTATTTTATCATATTATAAGAATGTATCCTCAATTTTATAGAATTTACACAATAGGTCCCTCTAGTTTACAAAGTTACATATTTAGTCCTTTAATTTATAATTTCAACTTTATATTAATAATAATTACATATTAACCCATTAAATCACCAAATTAACACATAACCCCCTGAATGTATTATTTTACTCAAAATAGCACTAACTTTCCAAAAATTACAAGTTTAGTCCCTCTATTTAATTATTTTATAATTCGAACTATAATTAAACCCTAAAAATATTTTAATCCCTTAAAATACAAAAATGACACTAGACCCCCTCCTTTAACATTTTATACGAATTATACCTTGTTCAAATAACTTACAAAAATTATCCCTTGAGTTTTTAGAATTACAAAACACACCCTTGGATTTAATTATTCAAATCGATATATATAAAATTAACAAAATCAAAACCCTAATTTCACTAATCATTACATCATCATTACCACATCATTTAAACACTTCAAAATTCTAGATTTAATCATAAGAATACCTAGGTCGATTTGATTTTAGGGTTTTCCATAATTTCACTTTTATTTCTATTTAGCCGATCCATAAACAATTTCCCCAATAATAGATTTAGGTCTCCAAAATTCAAAGTAACATTTTTCTAGTGTTATATGATGATCATAGATGTCATGAAAAATAATAACATGGTCCATAAAATTCGCATGCATGCCTTTTGATTTTATATTCGATTCTAGGGTTTATATCACCATATTTTCCATACGATTTATCCATGATGCATGGGTTGTTTTTATCATTTTTCCCAGGTTGTATTCGACATGAAGATCATCAGAAAAATGGCCAATGAATTTTAGAGGTGTCGTAGAATTAATTTAGGAATTACCTTGTTTACTAGCGCACGAAAGGAAATAATTCTCCAAAAATAGAGATCGACCAAACAAAGCTTCACCACTATTTTTCCTAGGTTGAACATGATATAAGGAGCATGAGAAAATTGAGAAACGAATTTTTAAAGGGTCGAATGATTTTATACAAATTGTTACCTTTCGTATGGATAAAATGGAAGAAATTCGACAAGGCTTGATCTAGGCTCCTACAATTCGAATGGCTAATTTTCCAAGCTTCTTTGCAATGTGTTGGACTCCAGAAAAATGCTCCTTGGCCTTAGAAAATTCGGAATGAATTTTAGAGAGATTTGTGAATTTTCGGCTAGGGTTTTTAGTTTTAAAAAGGAGAGTAAATCACATATTGATATAGGGATGATTTGTGCCGAGTCAAAGGGGGGTTATTGACCAAATTTCGGAATTTTGGTCAAAAGAATTAATTGCCTTGATTAATCACTTTTAATGCCTTCTTTATTTCCCTTAATTACCTTTATTTAACTCATAAAGTTTGAATTTAAATTTTATTAGGCGCCCAAGGGCATTTTGGTAATTTTATGACTTGAATAAAAGTTAAATGAAGTTGTTATAATTATTTGGGATCATAACTTGTTCATTGCTAGAAGTTTGGAATTTATTTTGTGCTTTACATATGTTTTATTTAGGTTTTAAATTCCCAGGGGCAATTTGGTCATTTTACATGTTGTAGAATTTCAGGTATTACAACTTCTTCCCCACTAACAGAAAAATTTCTTCCTCGAAATTTGAAGTCGCCAAGTTAAACGAAGTCGTAGCAAGTCGCGAAAGATTGTCACGAACATTTTCACGCCCGGGGAGGTTCTTTCAAAAGGATCGCTTATAAGGAAATATGAACATGATTTTAGATCAAATTAACTGTATCAACAGTAGAGAGCTCTTCAGGAGTTCAAGATTCATAATTGAGATAAACAGAATGCAAACGATAGTTCAAACTTATCCAGATTTCTAACGAACGAAGGCAGAGTATATGAACAGGTAGGATGAACATAAAGTCTCGCCAATCGAGGATATTCCAACGGAGATCAAGTTCTAAACTTATTAGGTACTTCCCAAGACATCCTATGGCCACAATGAGGGCACATTATATGGTGTAAGTATTATCACGTTAATAATACCAGTACCACATAATTATGCCTTCATGATGATCATACTTTATCTCAAGTCGTAAACAAAACCACCTATCTTAATCCACCTAGTACTTCTATAGTCTCAGAGGTCAACAAAATCGATGTCATAGTCAAGAGGGAAAACAACTACTTGCAAGAGTATCGGAATCCCAGATTGCCTATCAGGTTAAAGTATGCCGTCCACAAGCGTCAGATCTTCTCCAATTCATCAAAGCCATCATTGGACGTACGAATAGACACGGAACTGAAATGCTTTTAAGGAACTTAAATCATCAGAGGATCTTAAATTTGAGAATACTCGGAGGTGAAACAAAATTGTGAACTTGCGTCTGGTTCGTCAAGCCTCCTACTGTTCTTCTTGGAGTAATGTGAATTTCTGGCACGATCTTCAAATCCTTCATCCTCCAGTCTGCCTCCACTCTCAATTCATCTTAGTACAACCAAGGTGAATAGGGAAGTTAGACTGCATGTCTTCATCAGCTCCAGGTTCGCCATCTTGAGTAGATTTCTTCTTCCGCATTGCCAACACTTCCGCCTTGTAAGGGATACCTTCACTCTTCAGGGTAGCCGCCGTTGTTGTCAAAATTTCGAATGTTCAATCAACCAATCCCTTATCAGAATAAAATTGGAGTTGACTATCCAAAGAAAGACGGATCAACAAGGCAAGTCTTATCGTTCAAAAGTGAGAGGGAAACATTTAAACATCACAAGACTTTTCATAGGGATGGAGAGGGGTAAAACGAAGTCAAATAGCGTCAGAAGATTCATAGATGCTTATCAAAAGCAAGAGACAAACAACAGAATATATCGAGTACGTCATCGCCATGGAGATTCTCAGATTTGCCCGAAGAGGCATCAACATGATAAACAAAGGATCCGAGGTCAGAGTCGAAGTCTAGAGATAGGGATCAAATAGTGTCATGCAATTATTATACAGTTCTCAAAGACATAAATCTTGTAGGCATAAAATTTCAATCTCCAAGAGGGATTCAACAGGATTAAAAGTAAGGTACGAATCAGAGTATTGCGGAAACAAAGATACTTAAACAAATGCCTTATAGTCTACCCATTCCTCACCGGTCAGAACTTAAGCTCCTATAGGGAAATCCTAGAGCAATTCTTACAGGTCATCTTATGAGCGCCTACAGTGGAAACTTAGTGGTCCTAACTTACACAGGCCAAGGGTAAATGTATTACAAATCGCAGCCTGTATCTCTGATACCATAATTGTAACACCCCGACCCCACAAGGGTAGAGATATCACAAATACATGGTTTCATATCAGATAAACATAGCATACAATCAATAGTAATACAATGGTTCTCAAAGGTTACAATGAAATCTTGCAATACAAGGGTTACAAAGGAAAATAAAAGCTGCCTATAAAATCCATAAGTACATCTCTTCTAATGGCTTCTACTCAAAGTCTTCTAAGTCCAAAAGTCTCTTCACTTATACCCAAACCCGTCGTCCTGCTTATAATCTGCCGCACACGAAAAGAAAACGTGCGGCTGAGCTTAAAAAGCCCAGTGAACAGATATAACGGAAACAAAGCAGTAGCATAATGAATAATACATGAGTAAATGAGAATGGAAGCATGAATACATGGTGAGAATACAAGGTAAGAATACATGGTAAGAATGCATGGTAAGAATACATGGTGTCATAAGGGAAAGGGTAAAGGTGCAAGGTAAGGGAAAGTCAGTAATCCACTACGAGCCCATAACATGAAATCATAAGCATAATCATAATCATAAACATGTAGAGGGGAGACCTCTTAGTATCCTGTAAATATGAGGGGTGTCCTCATCATGGGTATCTTGTAAATATGAGGGGTGTCCTCATCATGGGTATCTTGTAAATATGAGGGGTGTCCTCAATCATGGGTTGGAGTAGCTAGCTCCCAGAGTGTGAAAGACGTGTATCGCACACACCATCAGTCACCATGAATAACATAACATAACATGAACATGAACAAATCTAGGATGCATCCATACGCCCCAGGTGGCCATAATCTGCCTCTACGTAAACATAACATGCAGGGACGGGACAGGTCATCACTCTCCTGCCCTAGAGTCATGCCATCGGTGCATCGACTGACATGGACATGAAACCCTCATGCCTAGTGAGTGGCTCGTAGTATCAAACTGAGGGTAAAGGTCAAGTATCATGAATCATGTTTTAAGTTTACTTGCATAGGTCAATATCATGTTTCATAAGTTCATAATCATAGGTTCATAATCATGGTTCATAAGCAAGGTTCATAAGCAAAGGTTCATAAGCAAAGGTTCATGGTCAAGAGTTTATAATTAAAGGTTCATGCATGAAAGGTTCATAATCATAAAAGGTTCAATATCATGATGGTTCAAAAGATCGGAGTTCATGAATGAAGGGAACATAGCAAAGGTATAGGGAAACCCTAATATGAATCATAATGAGAGAACGAAGGCCTCTTAATAAAGAAGCAGAATATCTGTACCTTATTGCTTGACAAGGATCACACTGAAATAGGATGATAAAGAGCACAGGACTACTCCCTCTTCACACCTAGAGGAGTAAAGACATGATTACTAAAGATCCCATTTCCATATTAAGTAACTTTCTATTTTTAGCAGGTTTCCATTTTTAGAAAGTTTCCATATTTAGAAAGTTGGATCAACATTCTTAGTTAAATAATTATTTCTGGAATTAGGGTATCTTTTATCACATTTACATATTAGTTCCTTAAGAATTCACAATTTACACTTTACACCCTTTAGTTTCAAAAGTTACACTTTAGACCCTTAATTTATCAAAGTTTCACAATGGTCACTTATTTTATCATATTATAAGAATGTATCCTCAATTTTATAGAATTTACACAATAGGTCCCTCTAGTTTACAAAGTTACATATTTAGTCCTTTAATTTATAATTTCAACTTTATATTAATAATAATTACATATTAACCCATTAAATCACCAAATTAACACATAACCCCCTGAATGTATTATTTTACTCAAAATAGCACTAACTTTCCAGAAATTACAAGTTTAGTCCCTCTATTTAATTATTTTATAATTCGAACTATAATTAAACCCTAAAAACATTTTAATCCCTTAAAATACAAAAATGACACTAGACCCCCTCCTTTAACATTTTATACGAATTATACCTTGTTCAAATAACTTACAAAAATTATCCCTTGAGTTTTTAGAATTACAAAACACACCCTTGGATTTAATTATTCAAATCGATATATATAAAATTAACAAAATCAAAACCCTAATTTCACTAATCATTACATCATCATTACCACATCATTTAAACACTTCAAAATTCTAGATTTAATCATAAGAATACCTAGGTCGATTTGATTTTAGGGTTTTCCATAATTTCACTTTTATTTCTATTTAGCCGATCCATAAACAATTTCCCCAATAATAGATTTAGGTCTCCAAAATTCAAAGTAACATTTTTCTAGTGTTATATGATGATCATAGATGTCATGAAAAATAATAACATGGTCCATAAAATTCGCATGCATGCCTTTTGATTTTATATTCGATTCTAGGGTTTATATCACCATATTTTCCATACGATTTATCCATGATGCATGGGTTGTTTTTATCATTTTTCCCAGGTTTTATTCGACATGAAGATCATCAGAAAAATGGCCAATGAATTTTAGAGGTGTCGTAGAATTAATTTAGGAATTACCTTGTTTACTAGCGCACGAAAGGAAATAATTCTCCAAAAATAGAGATCGACCAAACAAAGCTTCACCACTATTTTTCCTAGGTTGAACATGATATAAGGAGCATGAGAAAATTGAGAAACGAATTTTTAAAGGGTCGAATGATTTTATACAAATTGTTACCTTTCGTATGGATAAAATGGAAGAAATTCGACAAGGCTTGATCTAGGCTCCTACAATTCGAATGGCTAATTTTCCAAGCTTCTTTGCAATGTGTTGGACTCCAGAAAAATGCACCTTGGCCTTAGAAAATTCGGAATGAATTTTAGAGAGATTTGTGAATTTTCGGCTAGGGTTTTTAGTTTTAAAAAGGAGAGTAAATCACATATTGATATAGGGATGATTTGTGCCGAGTCAAAGGGGGGTTATTGACCAAATTTCGGAATTTTGGTCAAAAGAATTAATTGCCTTGATTAATCACTTTTAATGCCTTCTTTATTTCCCTTAATTACCTTTATTTAACTCATAAAGTTTGAATTTAAATTTTATTAGGCGCCCAAGGGCATTTTGGTAATTTTATGACTTGAATAAAAGTTAAATGAAGTTGTTATAATTATTTGGGATCATAACTTGTTCATTGCTAGAAGTTTGGAATTTATTTTGTGCTTTACATATGTTTTATTTAGGTTTTAAATTCCCAGGGGCAATTTGGTCATTTTACATGTTGTAGAATTTCAGGTATTAGAACTAGTTAGATAGTATGATTAAAAAAATGTCTAACAAATACCGTAAGAAAGTAGTATAGTTTGGTACAAGCACGTCTTATTAAACAACGAGTTTACATTAATGCACTGTCAACGGGTTCATGGATGCTTGTATATCTTCTAGTGTCCGGCCCTTTGTCTCGGGTACTAATTTTGCAACGAACAAAACAGTTAAGAAGCATATGCTTGCGAACATGAAAAAAGTTCCTGCCATCAAAATAGAAATATATCAACTCCATAAGCAACTCAGCATGTGAAAGTAAGTGTTTCGTGTCTATGGAGAAACTATTGGCTCAATGGTAGGGCATTGTACAACTATAACAACCGCATACAACAAAAATAAGATACCCGATCGCATAGTAATGTTTCCACCAAAAGTGATATTTTAGCCTGTCAAAACCACCTTATGCCCATCTAGTTTGTGAATGTGTCTGAGATGGAGACTCATATTGGAAAGATGACATGATACAACCTTTACAATTAACCACTATTTTATCGCTTCTTTGTGCGTGTGTGAGTGTGTGTTTGTGAAAAAGTGAGTGAGAGGAAAGAACCTTCTGTGCTCCATGTCATCAGGAAGTTGAAAGTATACGAAATGATCCACGAACCAAACCAGTTAACAACTGTCACGAGGCTTCCAGCTGAACCCTTAATATTTATAGGAAAGATCTGAAGCAAAATAGTATGATGAGAAATTATTAAAGAACTATATACTTATTATATCAACTCAACGACATGCATTAAGCTCAATGTGAGGCATACCTCAGACATAATGACCCATGGAATCCCTCCCATGCCTAATGAAAAAGATCCTGAAAATACCTGTGTATAATGGATCTTATATGAGATTGATAAAAGACAATTTACTTTTATCAGTAAATGATGCACAACATGAAACTAAGAGATGCATAAAGGTCTGCATATTGAAAAACTTGGTAATGAAAATAAAAAACTTCTTAAAAAACTTCTTAAACACTTGATTTTCAAAGAGAAGGTAGCTGACGAATATCAAAAGGCATTACCAATACCCCAACAAGTGCCAATATAGAGTTTAACCCGTTAGTCTCTTGAAGGTCCTGCAGTCCAAATTAAAGTTTTGATGCTTGTGTCCAGAAAAAAATTAATATAGTGATGTGGAAATAAAACAAATAAACACATGAACCTGTAGCAAGAACGATATCCCTGTGAGGAAACAACCTAAGCATGTCCCAGCAGCAGAAATCTTGGGAAAAAGAAATTGTACGCTTTGAATTATTGGAATATTGAACAATAACATTAATATAATGCAGAGATAATGATTAATAA
This sequence comes from Artemisia tridentata subsp. tridentata, assembly GCA_021014915.2. NCBI lineage: Eukaryota > Viridiplantae > Streptophyta > Magnoliopsida > Asterales > Asteraceae > Artemisia > Artemisia tridentata. The sequence goes on from CP139501.1 coordinate 35,987,438, forward strand.
CGGATGAACGGGTACCATGAGGAGTGGCCGTCTACCTGAAACATCCATTAAAAGTACACCTAATAAGGTAGATGGAACCTGCATAACACAATCCAATAATCATAAAAAAAAAAATTGAATAATTTATAGATAGCACTAGGTAAGCATAATAACCTGGACAATAACCATTGCTATTGATCCAATGGTACTTGAAAAACCTGTAAAATCAACATAACTTGATTGATATCATTTTCATCCAAAAACATGTACTCTTTAAGATCTAGAACAATAGTGATCGGTAATACAGGAAACAGGATTATGATTCGGAAAGGCTTAAGTTTACATTTTTCAGACTAATTTGTGGCATTCATCTTAATTTCTCCTCGTAGCAGATAAATATCACCCACAATTACATCTTCATTCACTCTCACACTATATAAATGTGACCCACAAAACAGAAATGAAAATGATCATGAAAACGAACTTAAAAAGTGGATCCTTACCAGCTGAAATAAAGATAGAATTTGCGTAATATGCAATGGCATTGACACCTCCAAATTGCTGCAATACCATAAGTCCAACTCCAATCTAAAACAGATATTACTATATGATTTAACGCCATGAAAATTTGATATGGTTCACAATATAATAAACGGGAAGACTCACAGAGAGAGATTTGGCATATTCGGGTTGGAACAAATCAAAGATTCTCGTTTCCGGTAGCTGATGAAGTGTTTCTGTATAATCCTGTTAATTAAAGAGATTTCCATTTTTAGCTACTAAACCGTAAATAGAAAATAAAACTTCAAGTCAGATAGGTTAAGATGTTACTTTGATTTCAATTGCTTCTTCAGAGATATCTGCATTTTCTCCCCGGAGTCGGTGTAGAGCAGACTCGCAGTCCTTCCACATACCAATATTTGCCTGTAAAAAAGTAAATTACATCCCTCACATGGAAATACATACTGTCTCATATTTCTTTCAGTATGCGATGCAAGACGTCAAAGTTATTATAAAGTTATAAATGGTGCTTGTATGCAATGTTGCAAAAATCGTGAATCGGTAGCCGGGCGGTCGACCACCCTGCAGCGATTAATCGGCCAAGGCGGGATTAATCGGTGATTAATCGGATTGGCATTTTTGCATGTTTTGGGTATTTCTGGAGACCAAACTAAAGATCGTAACTGATTCCAAGACTACTATGTTTCCAAACATCAATAAAAGGCTCCAATTCTGATTATGAGGCTCATTGTGCGTTATAAGTGAAATAAACGATCCCCAAATTAAATAGAATGCCTAAAATTTATTTTGTAAAGCTGACCGATTTGGCCGATTCGGCCGATTTGGCCGATTCGGCCTATTTTTGACCGATTAGGCCGATTTTTGACCGATTTGGCCGATTTTTGACTGATTAGTGGCCGTTTTTTTGCCTAGACCGATTTTTTGACCGATTTTCAAAATTCTACAAGGTATACGGCCGATTAACGATTAATCGGCGATTAATCGGCGATTCGGCCGATTTTTGCAACTTTGCTTGTATGTATGAAAAACTAAAAATAAAATCAATAAAAACTGAAGCATCTAGATAGTTTTTTTTTTTTTTTTTTTTTTTTTTTTTTTTATTATTTTTTTATTATTATTTTTGTCAGTCAGCTTGCTCTCAGATAACAAATTGTATGCCTAAGTCCACTAGAAACTTAGCAAATGAATTGGCCACACCAAAAAGGCAAAAACTCTGAAGTGGCCAAGCCAACCTTCCTAAAAAAAGGGGAGAGCTTTACCCAGTTTGAGTATGTGTGGTGGTGGCTTTAAGGGCTCAAACCCCGTGGATTAGTTGGCCAAAAGGTCGGAAACCATGGTTACCCAAAAAAAAAAAGAAAAAGAAATGCCATAGTACACTCAAATCAGTCATACATACCGCACTGAAAAATAAGGAAAATCATAATGATACTAGTACAAAGATTAAATTTTTTGCAATCAACGCACCAGCCATCTAGGCGATTCAGGAATAAAGAAGAGGCCGACAACCTGTAGTAGACATGGAATGGTTCCTGAAGTCACAAAACGGTTAGCAATCTAATAAAGTCACTCCAGAATTTCGAGAAATCATCAAGCTTCAATTTTAAGTTTACCAATTAGAGCTAGTGTGCGCCAAGGAATGAAAGTTCCAATAAGCCACATTACAGATACTCCAATACATATCATCAGCTATAAATTGTGCTCAATGCAGTCAGACATTACTCACAACTTGAACTGAACTCACAAATATGAAACACACAGACCGAGGTGATTTCAAACACCACATATCTGTAAAGTTTGCCAATGTGGAAACATGCACGTTTTTAGCCAAGCCTTCAAATGGGTCTAACAGGCCCAAAGTGATCCAAATCTTATATAAGTACTGATGCATACAACCTCTTCACTAGTTTTGTTAAAAAAAAAAAAAATCAGATTTTTACTGTAAGAAGGTAGTTTTTGTAATCACAGTGATCACATTAGTAATTTTTCTGTACAAAATAAACAGTGTCCCAGGTCAGCCCAACTCAACTAGTGCTGAAAAGTTACCCGTTTCGATTCATTACCCAACTCAGCTGAACCACCCATTTGCCACCTCTGCTATTTACCTGATTCACAGTGGTAAATGCTCCACGAAGATTTTGAGGTGTTATTTCTGCTATATAAACTGGCACCTGTTCGTCAACGCAAAGCTGAGACCTCATAAATATCTACGAATCAGCAAATTAATATAACAATTAAATACCACGTAAGAGAGAACCCCGATTCCATATCCAATCAATAGTCTTCCAGCATCAAGCAACCAAGAAACCTATTACCAACAGTTATAAAAGCAATGTAAAGAAGCCATTAAATGAAACACAGACTTTGATATGTCACACAAAAATAACTAGGTAGATAAGTCTAATATCATGAGAAAGTGAGAAAAAAAAAAAAAAAAAAAGGTATGAAAGGGGGAGGAATTGCCTTTGAATACAAAATAGCTAACCACCCCAACAAACAGAACATTTCAGAAAGTCCCATTGTCTGCATATAAGATTGAATCAAAGTTAGAGATCTGAGGAACAAGAAACCGAAACCTGACTACTGCAGGTCACAAGTAAAGAGAAATGGGTTGAGTAGCGGTAATAACAGCAGGAGAATTGACCTTTCTCCGTCCGAGTTTATCAGCTATTTTCCCACTCATAGTGGCACCTAGCATTGCTCCAATGGTCATTATTGAACCAAAAACCGAGTACTGCAAGTAACAATAAGATATTAAGATGGAAAAAGTGGCACAAACCAAAAGGTTTAAAAAACTTTACAACCAGAATTTTTGAAATGTATATTTTAACACATGAGATTCCTTATCTTAATACAGCAGTTTTCCAAGTGTTTGATGGCTATATCCATTGGTATTCGATGACTACACAAGACAGTTTTGACATCTTCATGTTTAATATTAATTAGTCAACTGGTTTGTGATTAATTTTTCCTAGCACATGTGAACATTGAATGTGCTACAATTAATTGAACACAAACATGAGATTACCTCTTCCAAGGACAGGCTAAGGTCTTCCATGATTCCAATCTGAGCTGGAGATGAAAAGCCAACCTGAGTATTCACGACATGCCAAATTATCATTTTATGAAAAAAAAAACAACATATTTCATGGATTAGATGATAAAGAAAGACCCTGCTACTCCTAATTAATATATTAAAGAGCTGAGTTCTGCATACTCATTTGGTCAAGTAAAGCAAACTTTTTTATACTATGTAGAACGATATCGATAGTTGTGAAGTTACAAAAATTTTACTACAGAAAGGATAATACTCCCATATATTATTTCCGTGCTCTGATTTTTGCTCATTAGCGAAATGATATAATCCTAACTCAAACAACTTGTTATACTTTTTTCACATGGCTAAAAATAAATATTCCGAAAATACTAACAAGAAAGTATACCGAGCTCAAGTAGAGTTTATAAAATGTTCTTTTAGCAATGATAGATAACATTAAGACATGACAGTGGGCGGAGCTATGTGTACCCCAGGGGTAGCGGTCGCTACCCTGAACTTTTACCCGATAGTGGAATTTTTGTTTTTTTTTTACGTTTTTCGTACTATCTTTCATATTTCGCTACCCCTGAAACAAATTTTCGCTACCCCTAAACAAATTTTCGTATTCCGCTACCCCTGAACTTTAATCCTAGTTCCGCCGACCCATGTTCTTTTATCTTCATATGTTTGGCAATGAACTAGTTTCATGTAATTTGGAAATCAAGCAACAGTATCCTTAATAATTTATCTAAACAAGTACATCAATACAGTCATAATAATTATATATAAAGTAGTAACTTACAGCAGAACCAAAAACATAAGATCCAGAGACAGCCACCAAAGTGCTGAAAACAACCACACCTGTCGCCCCGTTGCTCCGCCTGTCGGTGGTACTGGTGACTAATAAAGCTTTTTCTTCTTCGTCCATTCTGTTTCCCATATCACTTTGTTTATGTGAATGATAGGAATGAATGAAGGTGACAGGTTCATTAATATTACTAATAGATAAAAACAAAACCGGGAAAATGACAAAACACTAATTTCAAATATCTACTCCTCTAACTATTTTATTCTTTGCAGTTTTGGCTCACACTCTTTTAGATACACTGTTATAGAACCCCAATCTTTTACTCCTTCCGTCTCATAATTATTGTCCAGTTTTGACTTTTGAAGTATTTAGTTTTCAACTTTGATCTTAAAATTTTTTATATGTGTTATATATTTATTTGATGAAAATATATGAATGTATTGAGTTTTAAATGTATTTTTATTGGTATAATTTTCATCAAATATTGTATATAACAAAAATAAAAATATTTAAAGTCAAAGTTGCAAAATAAAGACTTCAAAAGTTAACACTGGACAATAATTATGGGACAGAGGGAGTATGAAATTTAATCTCGAAAACCGTGAATTAATCAAATAACTTTTTTCTTACAGTAGTTGTTATGATAGTACTGTATTATATACATTGTTGTAAAAATCGGCCTAGGGGCCGATTGATCGGCGCCTAGTCGCTAGGTGAGGATTAACCGTCGAAGTTTACCCTAATCGGCCTTATTAATCAAATAAGTCAAAAATCGGCTAACATACCCGTTAATCAGATAAAAATTGGTCAATTTGACATGGATCGGCCAAATCGGACAAAAATCGGCTAAATCAGCCAAATCGGCCAACGCGAGTCAACCTTTTCCAAATATAAAATTGAGGTTTTTTTTCAATACTAGAAGAGTACCCGTGCATAGCAACGAGATTTTATAACGGCAGATAGTTTTAGTGATAATTTTTTTTTATGGGCTATAAACGAAAAGTAATAAAAGTTTGAGGATTTGGGGATTAAACATAATGTTTTGAAACCCGGGCGGTTCAACTGGTTGAACCGTTTCGGTCGAAAAAAGGGTCAAATTAAACCGGGTCAACCCGCCGGGTTAGATCGAAATAAGGGGTCAAATTCAACCGAGTTAACCCGCCGGGTTGGGTTGAAAAAATGGGTCAAATTAAACCGGGTCAACCCGCCGGGTTTGAAGCGACTCGGGTCAACCCAGTTTTCGATGTGTATTAATAATGTGTTAATACTTTCTAGCTTTGCATATGCTTTCCGAAAATAGTGTAAGGACTTCCTAAAATACTTTATGTTTTTACTTTTTCCCTTTCAAGGTTTTCCATTATATGTAATATAGATATAGATATAGATTGACGAGTACCCATGCATAGCAACGGGATTTTATAGCGACACATAGTTTTAGTGATAAATAAAAGAGAAAATTCCAAAAAGGCCTCGGTCGCCCCACATGTATACCTTTTCAAAACAGGAAAAGAAAACTTCTCCAAAGTGACATGTGCTACTTTGAAATTGGGCTACCTAGTTAAAATCATGACACGTGTCCACTTTTAAAATTGCTCATAATTAATTGTTTCAACATTTCATTTTTATTTTTTTCAACATTTCACTTTATTTTGAAATTGCTCATAATTAATTGTTTCAACATTTATTTTTTTATTTTTTCAACATTTCAATTTCTTGACTTTTCACTTTGACCATGTCGGGTTTGAAAATTGCTTATAATTAATTGTTTCAACATTTCCTTTTGTTTCAACATTTCATTTTTAATTTTTTGAAAATTTCACTTTCTTGACTTTTCACCTTTCACTATTTTTGTTTTATAGATAGTAATAGATACCTCCCGTTTTTCACAATATGAGTAGACACATTCATTTTAAAAGGAAATACAGTTTCATAGAATCTCACATCTCTAGCAAAGAAAACAGATTTACTTTCCAAGCCATATAGTTTATAAGCCTTTTTTACACCAGAAAAACCAATTAAGACACATTTCTCAGACTTTGAGCTAAACTTATCATTTGAGTTTAAGATAGTAGAATAACAGAGACACCCAAAAGACCTGATATGAGAGAGACTAGGATCCTTACCATACACTAGAAAATAAGGGGAAGCACCAGATAAGACAGAGGAGGGAAGCCTGTTAATCAAATACACAGCAGTTATAACACATTCAGGCCACATAAACAGAGGAATCCCCCCCTGAAACATAAGACTCCTAGCAACATTAAGAAGGTGTCTATGTTTCCTCTCAGCAACACCATTTTGCTGAGGAGTATAGGCACAAGAAGTTTGATGGATCATTCCTAAATCATTAATCAGTTTAGTCATTTGATTATTAACAAATTCAGTTCCATTATCAGACCTTAACACCTTAACTTTCTTATTAAACTGAGTAAAAATGAGTTTTATAAAATAGGCGATATAACCAGCAACTTCAGTCTTAGACTTCAGCAAGTACACCCAGACAGCCCTACTAAAGTCATCAACTAAGGTCAAAAAATATTTAAACCCATCCCTGCTAGTAACCCTATAAGGACCCCATACATCACAATGCACAAGATCCCCAATAGACTCAGTTTTGTGATCACTTAAAGGAAATGGTTCTCTAGTTTGTTTAGCCTTGTGACACACATCACAAGGAGACCTATGATCTACCTTTTTTAACCCGATTTTATTACCCAGAAGAGACAAGACTTGATCAGCAGGGTGACCAAGTCTCTGGTGCCATAACTCATTGGAAACATGACAAACAAACACAGAATTACTCACACCAAGACTAGACTTACCATTATTATTTTCATCAAACAAGTAGAGACCACCAGACTCACTACCAGTCCCCACAATCTTGCCCAGATTCAAATCCTGAATATAACACTTATGCTCATCAAAGCCAACAAAAAACTTACTATCTTTAATCATCTTATTAACAGACAACAAACTGACATTATATTCAGGAACAACCAACACATCAAACAATACAACACCAGAAGTAAGCCTAAGACTACCAATAGCAGAAATCTTAGCCACAGTACCATTAGGATGGCCCACAGTTAACATAAGACTAGAAATATCAACCACATTAAACATATTCTTAGTAGAATCAGTCATATGTTGATTAGCACCAAAATCAATTATCCAACCTAAGGTGACATTATAACTCACAGAACCAGACTTAGCACAGAAGAATTTCTCAATATGTAAGTTAAACATCACATTATTATTGAAAACATTAGGAACAATACCTCCCATACTAGCAGACACATTAGCAGAGGGTTTTTCATTAATAAGACTCAAGAGTTTCATCATCTGTTCATTTGTGAAAGACCCTGACAAGGACCCAGAGGAGGTAGAGGGTTGAGACACATCTGCATTACCACTAAACCTTTTGACAGAAGCAGACTGCCTAGACAGGTTAGGATTTCTTTTGAAACCAGCAGGATAGCCATTCAATTCATAACACCTTTCAATAGTATGACCAATTAGACCACAATGTTTGCAAACAAGATTAGGATTAGGCCCCATATTACCAGAATTATTGTTATTGCCTTTTTTAACAAAGTTATTAGAATTAGAATTATTATTGGCCTTAACAACAAAAGCAGCAGGTTGGACCTTGCTGCTGGAACCAGAGATGGGGTGGAGTCCCCTATGAGACTCCTCCCTAGAAACAACATTAAATGCTTCTTTAACATCTGGTAAAGGGTCCCTAGCCAAAATGTTACTACAAATTGGTTGGTATACTTCATTTAATCCCATTAAGAATTGCATAAGTCTGATAAGCTGATTATGTTTCAAAACACCCTCATGAGCAGCACAAGTACAAGTAGGTAACAAAGTCAAAGTATCAAACTCTCTCCACAAAGAATTCAACTTATGATAATAATCAGGCACAGACAGATCACCTTGTTTCAGACCATGAATTTTATGCATCACATTAAAGATAACAGAACCATCAATCTTATCATAAGTTTCCTCTAACTCATTCTAAACCTCAGAAGCAACTTCAGAGTAAACCTGCCCCAAGTACAACTCAGGGGATAAAGAACCAAGAATCCAGCCAAGAACAATGGCATTACATCTTTCCCATTGTTGGGATAAGATAGGACTGGTAACAGGTTTCACAGAAGTGCCATCAACAAAGCTCAATTTATTTTTCCCTTTTAAAGCAATTTTCATAGCAGTAGACCACATCTTATAGTTATCAGACCCAGTGAGTTTAAAATGAACAATAGGCACATTAGAACTATCACTAGAATGTAAGTACAAAGGATTACCCACATCCAAACTACTAATAAGAACATCAGCCATCACAATAACCAAGAAGACAACAAACAATCAACAAAGATCAGCAAAGAAACAACCAGACAACAAAGAATCAGCAAGAAGCAAATAGGCAACAAAAAAGAACAGTCAATCAACAAAACAAATAATAACAAACACACAAACAGCAGAACAAAACCAGACCAACTAAACAATAAGCAAACAGACCAAAAAAAAAACACAAAACTCACACCCAACTCAACTGAAGCACTCAGTCTAACTCCTATCTGTAGGAAGAGCAGGTTTCCGTACCTCTCAAGGAGGCAGGTCAAGATGTTACCCACAGAGTTTGCAGAGTTAACAACTAAAGTACTCAACGAATTAAAGGAAGAAGACAGCCTTACAGTGCTTTTTAAGATTTGCAGCGGAATGACCTGATTACTCACAAATAAACTTGTGAATAATCAAGAAAGAGACCCAAGAACACCACAAGAGTCACCAGAATCACGATCCCCAATTTGACAAATTAGGGTTTCAAGAAACCCTAATTCACAAAATCAAGAATCACCACAGTAACACCAATTACCAACGATTGACACAACAGCCGTAAAGAAAACAGCTTCAATAATGCCCAATTGCACTCCAATCAAAAACCCCCAAAATCAAGAACAAACCCTAGAATCAAGATCCACAATATCTGAGGAACCTGGCTCTGATACAATGTTAAAACTAATGAATCTTGAACTAGAATCACAACCACAACACCTCAATATCACCCAGCCAACCTCCCCACGGTGAAATCTTTTTATTAACAATATAAACAAGAAGATGAGTCCACAAATGTGTGCTCACCAACAAATATAAAGAAAAGAATTCGTCCCCTTCAGAAGGATCCGAACTATCACACTACAAAGATTGAATACAAATATCCTCACTACAATCACTCTCAAACTAGAACAATAATACCTATATTGATCAAGAAGATCAATATGTGAATAACAGAAGACCAGACTTGAAGATCAGACTATGAATGGCAAAACCCTAATTTGAGAGAGAATAGACTTTGATAGATAGATCCAGAGCTGGGATGGATGGTATTTATATACCACAAAGAATCACTTCAGCCCTTGTAGAATAAGCAACCTGTCAAACACAACTAAACATGCAAACATATAAAATAAATGACATAACAAGTCCCTGGACTTATTATATCATCACATAAGCTTGTACATAAAGAATAGTTTCAACAGTTCCATTTCTCACCAAATCTCGGTACACAGTGCTAAGATTACATTGTTTTTGTACTTCATTTGAAACGAAGCGCTCACGGCCATCAAAGGCGAGATCAACTAGTAGTGGTGGCTCGTGGCGAGCATCACGGTAAACATCATAAGAAGGGAGGAATTCTAGTAAGAAAAAGTCAGGAATCCTCATTCCGCCAACAGGATCGTCCCAGTTCCAGTATACAAAGCGAACGTGGGATCCCCGATCAATATCCCGAGAATTCTCTCGTAGAAATATAGTTACCAACGATGGAACGGAAAGAAGAGCGACGAGTTATGAATCTGGATATCAATATCAGGGAAACCACTATAGACTTGTATAACCACCGTTACAATAAGCACAATGAATCTTAGCTTGGCTTGTGAAACTGTGCGGGTCGTCATCTGGGAGAGCCCTCATGAGTCCTAAGGCTGTCAAGTATTTAGACACTTTCTCTTTTGTCCCCAAATGTGCCGGCCATCGGACTCGAGTTGTTGTTTCAGTAGGAAACGTAAACGGTTTAACCTCCTTCCCAAGGCTAGGAGGGCATCATTTCCCTGTCCTTATAGCAGTAGCAGTGTTAAATCCTGATGCTGAGTCCTTGCATACGTTCGTGATACCAGGAGCCGTAATGGGAGTAGAAAAGGCTGACGGGAGTGAATTAAGGTTGGCGGCCGTATACAGGCCGCCAGCCCCAAGAGGAGGTTCATTAGGTCTACATTATTGGGTAGTATAAGCTTTTGTGTTTCGGGTAGTATGAGTTGGTTTTCATTGTCTTCTGGTGAAGCATTGCATGAGACTTTAAAGCCATGGGTTTGGTTGGTTCGAGCCTTGGAGATGAACTGTGAGTTGGTGGATGTGGCTAATTGTTTAGATGGAAATGAAGTGAATGTGGACGTTAAAGGGACTAGTGTAGAAGACATAGTTGGAGAAAAGAGAGGTGTATATATATCTCAATGTGTAATTTGAGCTCCTATTTATAATGGATTCGTGTATAATGAAAGACAAATTGTAGGTATGAAATATGACTTTATCATTGTCAGGTTTATTACTCCGTAAGTTTTATATTTCGGTATTGAATTAAAAAGGATATTCCTTTCTAGAAAAAGGTCATATCTTACCTGCCCTTCTCATGTATACGTTTTTACATCTTGTTAAAAAAATGTGATTGCTCCTCTAAAGATCGAGTTGGTTCATTAACCTTTCCTTTCCCTTTGTCTGTTTTATGAGGCTAATGAGAAGATTCACCCTCATACTCAGCCTCCATCTCAGCCCAAGCCTTCATCTCATCTATGGAAAAGTCATTGCAAAACCTTTTTTTTGGACTGCCTTTTTTCTTAGAAACACGAGCATCCATAAAAGTGGTATCAGCTTTAGCAAAATATTCTGATAGGTCTATATCTAAGTGATCAAGATAAAGATCAAGATTACCAAACACAACAGCAACATCAAACATGTAATCTATCTCCTTATCATTACTTACTCTAACTAAACCCTTATCCAACTCTTTCACATTTGGGACTCTGTAATACAAACATTGAAAGTAGTTTCCACATTTTTCTTCAAAAAATACCGCAAACGGTTCATAGGGCATCCTTGCAACTGTCATCTTAAGGACCACACCCCGCTCATACTTAAAGAGGTAAATGGAGGAAACAACTGTCATTGTGTACATCTAAATAGTACAGACCGGTACCAGGTATCATTCTGTTACAAAGATAATAACCTCAAATTAGGGTTTATGACTATATTTGTTTATCCCAAACACAGATCGATTCCTTGAGCTTGTAAGGTTAAGTTACTTTAAATAAATTCAAAATAACTATGTTTGAAACTTTGTAAATATCAAAGAGTATGCGGAATCTACTCTTCAATACTTAGAAGACTATTAACAATGAAACAGTAAACTGCAAGAACAACAATATCACCAAAACGCTTCAATATTATTAGATCAATAATACGAGTACTCTGTGTAGTACTAGGGTTTACAACCTTGAAGCTATATCAAAACGTACATCTAACATCTTAACCTAGTATCTCCTTTTATACACCAAGGAGTCCTTTTCAAGATAACTACAAATCTTCTAAACATATAGAATATACGTATCTTTCTAACTATATAGAATATACACAGAATAACTTGATACATATCTCTTCACACGTCTTCATCTCTTTGGCAGTACTAACTTTCTTCAGCATTTTACTCTAGTAATACTAACTAGTTAGGACTGTTAGTTGTAATCTTTAGTAGTACCTTTGACTTAGCTTGACAGTACTAAATATCTTGAGAAGTACTAAGTGTGTAGACTTGTAATTCCCAACAATCCTCCCCTAAACTTGTGATTTACCTCCAAATCATCAAGTTTCTTGAATTACATCTTTGACCTTGAGAGGATTCTTCCAAACACTTCATCTTCTTTCAGCCTGCATGAAGATCTTCTTTAGCAGTTCATTTTCTGCTCATCCACTGCAAGTTTTGCAGCTAACATCAAAGTAAGAGTACCCCTTGACAATGGATAGTCTTTCTCCACAAGTATATATATATATATATATCTGTTCCTGCCTTTGTAGATACATGATGCACTGCACATGAGTTGTACAATGTCCATGTTAAACCTTGATTACCAGACTTAAACTTCCACAAACCATCATCTTCATCTGGCTCAAAAATTCTCTTTAGTTAAACCCATAACACTTTGTCTTTCTCATCTGTAGGATCTGTTGACTTGAATCTTTCTCTGACTAAATCCCATAGCTTCACCAGATCATCTCTGTCAAATGCTTTTAGCATATCATCAAAGTGTTGATGTACTTCAATATAATTTCCAACTCTGGTGATCTTCCAACTCTTCTTTTGTAAAACCCTAAAATTTCCATAATCTGAAATGACCTAAATACCCCTTTAATTTTGAAATTCTAAGAGTATATAAAATCATACAAACGAATATTATTTGAATCTAACCTAAGGTAATTAAAATCCTAAGTTACTAATAACATAAAACAACTATCAGATATTCAAACTACTAAATTGTAACTTATATAAACTAGACACTTAACTTGGATATTCAAGCTGCACCAAAAGTGACCTACACGTTTACAAGCTACTCGTTTGGGCCAAAACTAAATCACCAACATAAGATATAAACCTTGGGACTTAATACTTGAAGTTAGCATGCAAACCTTGGCCCAATTACCCTTAAAAACGCCCCATTTTTTTTATACCATCATAAATCACGGTTCATATACAAAATAATTACCACACAAGAAAAACCCTAAAACATACAAAACTCGGCCGCCCCATTTTCTTCTTGTTCTTCCTGTTCAATTCAAGCACAAGCAAGGTAGACGAAGGTGATTAGCAGGAGGTGATCGTGGGTATTGTTTTTGGCTCGAGAAGGGTTGGAGTCGTAGTGGTGTTCTTGGCTTATTGATCTTTGTTCTTTCAATCCAATCGCATCAAGGGTAACGAATATTATTGTGTTTTGTGTTCCTTCATTTTTGATCTTTCTATAATCGTATAACATGTCATCTAAAGCTCATATGAATCGGCTTAATGCTTATACACATATACACGAATGAAATCTCACATAAAATCATAGAAAGAAAAACTACATAAAATCATAACTAACATTCACATAAAATTATGACTTGGAAACTTATATAATCGGCTTATTGTGATTGTTTTGCTTCAAATTGATATACACATGTTATCACCATATTTAAGTCGATCTAAATTTGTTTTGGTTTCATTCATAATCGCTTTGTATCAATAGATAAGTAGTTGGAATGTTAAACATAAAATCATGAACCCTAGTTACTGTCCAGGAATCTTAGGTCGAATTGATTTGAATGGATCTTGATGCTAGTAACGTATTTGTGAGTGATTCTTGGGTCTAAAACTAAGTTTAGGAAAGAGCTCTCTGAATATATAAGCCTTTTAATTTTTAGAGGTCAGGAGAATGTACTTTTTGATTTTACAAGTTCAAGTGTCGAAACTGTTTTTGGGAGTCTGGAAATCAGTCCACTTGGGCGATTTTTCATTTATAAACTATGAAGAGTTAGGTCATGAAACTTTCCAGTATTTAACTTCTATATGTTTAGTAATGTCATGAATATTTGGGGATTTTTCCTGGAGGTTTTGGTGGGTCAACCAAGTGGATACTTTTGGGTACTGCAGCAGACATGTTTTCTGGGTAGTCTGAGTTAGAGTATTTTTCGTGTGGGGTTAATCTAATCAATAAATTCTGGGAAAATTCGTGTGGGTTCTCAAGACATTGAAGTATCTGTGGTAATGTTTGTGGATTTTATTTCTGAGTTATAATGTGGTTCATAAATTCGTATAGTTGTGACCTGTTAGTGAATAAAAGCTGATGAAAGTTTAAAAAGGGCTTAATACATGTTTAAACCTGATGGTTACTAATATGATTTAACCTAAAGGTACTTTATCATTAATATAACTTTTAAAGGCATAAGTAAGATACCTTAATATACTTCATAACCTAAATTGACTATGACATGATTAGTGCACTTATTAAATGTAAATCTAAGATTGAAACCCTAATTAAGATAAGAGTAAACCTAAGATACTAATTTGGGAAAACTTGCTAAAATTAGAAAGTTACTTAAAAGGTTAACTTACTTAAAGAGGAAACTTACTATTTTGGAAAGTTACTATTTTTGGAAAGCTGCTATAAAAGGGAAGTTACTAAAAATGGAAAGCCGACTAAAATAAGCAATCTGACTTAAAATAAGTTATTAATAAGACGATCATGAACTCGTGTAGATTCGCTGAAGATGGAGTTTGCTTCCGATCTTATGTTCTATTGTGTTTTCACTTGCGGTCTAAGGTACAGATATTCTGACCTTATCTCTTAAGGTTTCTCATGATTCATTTACATCCTTTTGATATTAGTTTGATTATGATGCCTATGATCTGAGCCTTCTTATTATGGCTTTCTTATTTGATCTATGCCTTTGCTATGTTCCCTTAGATTTGTGAACCTGTGATTATGAACCTTTACTTTGATCCTTTGCTATAAACTTGTGAACCTTTGATAGGAACTTTAATATAATATGACCTTTGAACCTTTCAGTTTGATACCCGAGCCAAGTTCGTTTCCTAGCCATGAAGGTAACATGGCCGTGTCATTGATGCACCAATGGCATGACTTTAGTGTGGTTGAGTGATGTTCCACACCGTCCCATTTTATTATTATATGCGCGCTTTATATTTATTATGGCCAATATTATTGTTAGGGGGCGTATGGATGCATCGTAGGTTCGGTTCGTATTTGATGGATATGACATGATATGATATGATATATTATTGTTCGGTGACTGATGCTTGTGTGCAATACACGTCTTTCACATGTTCGGGAGCTAGCTACTCCATGGTTAGTATGATACTTGATTTGATTTATGTTCGGGCTCGCGGTAGATTACTGACCTTTCCTTACTTTTGATATCCATTTGTTTATACCTTATGCTTTTCCCAATGCACCATACTTTATATATTCGTTCCTTATCTTTTGGTTTCGTTTATATATATCTGTTCACTGGGCTTTTTAAGCTCAGCCGCATTTTCTTTTCCTGCGGCAGGTTTTAGTAGGAAGCTGGGTTATGAGTGGAGAGTACTTTTGGACTTAGAAGACTACACCTTGATAGCTATTCTGGATTAGAGATGAATAGAAGCGATTATATTGTTAGACTTAGTATTTATTATAGTTTTCATTTGTATCCCTTGTATTTCAGATTTTTCCTTTGTAACATTTGAAATTCATTTGTATTATTTAAGTCATATGCTTGTGTTTGCTTTGATATGTCACTATAACGTAATACTTCTACCCTTATCGGGTTGGGGTGTTACATCTTTATTCCATCATCTTGAATTTCCCAATCAATGATAGGATACTTAGTCTGTAGAGCTTCAACATTCATTCCTTCTTCTGAGACTATGATCATCATCTTTTGTTGATCTTCTTTAGTCAACTTTTATTCTTGTTCTTCAACAGTGGGTAATTCTTCACTAATCTTTTGTTTCTTAGAAGACTCTGACTCTAATGATATTCCTGCTCTCTTAACTCTTTTTCTTTCTTCTTCTGTGTCCATAGGAATAAAATCTTGGACTTTCTTATAAGCTTTGAAGTATAAACCTTCAATTTCTTCATATGACCTTCCTGGAAGTTGACTACCAGTATAATGATCTTGGTTCTTCAAGTAAGTAGTCTTCATCTTTTCTGCTTGAGTTGGAGGTTTATTCCTTCTTGCAGCAGCCTTCTTTGCACTCTGACTTTTTCTAATCACTTCTAGCAGATCATTAAGAGCATCCTCTCTTTCTTCTTCATTGATAGTTGCCCTGTCATGTTCATACATCTGCTGAGCTAAATATGCATCAGCTTGAATCTGTGCTTGTTCTTCTTCATGAAATCTCTTAGCCAATTCTTCATCAAGACTCATCTGAATTTGCACTCTCTTCTGGACCTTTTTAGGTTGCTCAGACTCTTGCATAATCCCTTTTCCTTTATCTATTGCTGCACTTCTTCTAATATATACCAATGCTTCAGCAGTACTAACATCAGCAGTACTTGTAGGACTGGCAGTACTAACTGATGCACCAGCAGTACTAACATCTTTATCTTTAGCAGCATCAGTATTGTCACACCCCCAAAATCTGTGTTTGCAGCGGAATGGAATTCCGGGGGCGTGATGTTCTCGGTCACAAAGTACAAGGCAATAAAGAACGACCTCTAAGTGAGTCGTTTTAAAAACAAGCGTTTGATTTAAAGTTAAAGTTTATAGTTATCAGAGTTCACCATCAAAATGCAAGATTTAAATACATGATCAAACGCTAAATTATGTAGAAAAATCTCCATCATGATGTGCATCCAAAATGTGACTCGAAGTGCTTCCATACAAAAGGTGTATCATCACCTAATTACCTGAGAATACACGCTAAAAGGGTCAACAATAATGTTGGTGAGAGTCATAGGTTTAAATAAACAGTATTGCGGACCACAAGATTTCAGTAGCAAGACAATACAACAAATATAATGTCACAGCCAAAAATAATATATACAGTGCCTAAGCTCATGACCCCGAAGCTCGACGTACTCGTATGCAATTAAGCACAATAATAACAATGCCCCAAATAAGTGTTTGCCAGACACTCGGAAATAATCCGAATGATATGCGTCCGTTTACCCAGTTGGCGCGACCAACCCGGACGGGGTGTCAACCCAAATAGATCTATTCATAACATCCGCGCTTACAAGTAATTAACGGTTCATGATTCGTAGGGGACTTCAATGGCAATGCGGCAACTTAGGCAAAGTAACAATTTTAGTACTTGTGTCCGTATGTAAAAACAAGCAGTGTATTCCCACCCCGAGGGTTTAGAAATCATGTATAAACAATGTAAAATCGGGGCTATGAAACTCACCTTAGCAAAGCAAATCTCGTTTGGTCTTATATAAACGGCAATATAGGTCCAATAACTCTAATCGCGACCTAAATATACATATGTCTTAGGTTTTGAAAACAAGGTCAAGCATGCAAGTCATACACTACATTATCACTTGTACATGTCGTTGCAACATTTGTTGTCAAAATATAAATACGTCATTTTGATCCTTTATTAGAAATTACCACTTTTAGGAACACAACTTGTTTATTTCACAACCAAATTTTAATCGTCGCGTTAATGTGTTTCATAATTCTCTAATGCGTCTAATATGTATATACATGGTTCAACCTTTTCCGTTTACTTTATTTTAACCAATATTTACACTAAAAGGTCCAAAATCTATCCCTAATATTTCTACCAGCTTTCTATTAGAGATAAATAGGCTGCCAAAGTTTATATATTGCGGCCACATTCTTTTGGCCATAACTTTCGCGTCGTAACTCCGTTTCTTAAGTTTGACCTATCCCCGCGAAGGTATTTAAGTATAATCTAGGCTTTTCAAGGTCTTGGCTTGCCTAAATATCATTTACACCTCAGTTTTCTATTGCTAAAATCTGGACAGAATACATCATTTTTCAGGTTTTTCAGAAAATGTTAGTTTTCGTCGTCTAAACTTGAAATTAGCGTATCTTTTTCGTTATAAGCCCGTTTTAACTCATTCAAGCGACCACGTTTTCGTTAATAAGTCTATTTTCTATATTTCTAGCCTATTAGTGTCCCTAAGCTACTGATTATTCCAGATCGTGTGAAGTTGGACAGATTGCTTATTTTGAATGTCAAAATCTACTTTCTAACCTTCTAGTCATTGTATACTCTTAACCAAAATTCCAAATCTCATCCTAGATCCTCCAACAACTTTCTAACATAACAATAGTGATCTAGACTTAAGCTTAACTATATCCCAAGTCCATGAAGTAAATTATCAAGCATATCAAAATATACAAGTTTATTAATATTCACATTTATAAGGTTTCTTACCACCACTTTTATGGATAGTTTTTCTAGCTAATTTTCTTGTAACAACATATTGTTAAAAACATAATCTTTACTAAAGGATCATTAGTGTATGTAAATCTTTTCAACATGTACAAAGTGACAATGAGAAATGAGACTTGACAAGCACATGAAATGTAAAAACTATGAAATACTAGTAAGTGTTGCTTACAAAGATGATTTGTGAAGAAGGAGTTGTAAATCACTAGTTAACCACAAGACTTGTGCTCTAAAACCCTTGTTAATGAGCCCTAGTTTACTTGATCATTGCCACAACAATTCCTTCTCTCCTCCTTTGCTCCAATTTGGGTCGAATGGTGTATATATATGGGTAGGGTTTATTTTTTTCTTTTCTTACTTAACTAGTAGTAAAAATCTTTATAGGTAACTTCTATTTATACTTGAACTATTTCAAAGGTTTAATACTAAGTCAAAAATATATTTGGCTTGGAATTTATGGTTGTGCCGATTTAGGGGGCTAGGGGGTGGGGAAAAATTGTGGTCAAGCCACCCAAAACTTGGTCTTACCATTCCATGTTTTAAGGTGGAATGTTGGTAATTAATGGTAAGTAAATACTTGTCTAGTAATTATTTTAGAACAAGAGGGGGGGGGGGGGCGCCAAGGGTAAAACTTTTGGGTTAAATGTGTAGTTTTGATACAAAAATATATATATTGTAGGTATCGGGTGTTAAAAATATGTATTGGGTGTTGTTTCGGTGATTAACGAAAAGTATACGTAATTAAACGTAAGTTATAAAGAAATTACTTTGGGTGTCAGAAAATATTTTTGGAACTTTTGTAATAATTTTAGAAGTATAAAAATACCTTGGAAATGATCGTTGAGAAAATCGGGTATGTCGGGTGTTAAATATTGAATAACAATTAATGTTTGTTGAATTTAAAACCGTAAGTATTTAAAGAATAGAAAATTGTGTTATAGTGTAAAATTGTGAAATGGAACAGGAGCAAGATAATGGAGCGTTGTGGACTAAATATATTCTAAGTCCTAGTGCACTTGGAATGTATTCTAGGTTTTCACGCCGGTTCAAGTAAAAGTCTTACGTAAATTGTTTTCAATTAAATGTCAAGAAAGTAAATTCGAGTTTGGTGAATAGTATTGACCTGAAATTTTGCGGGTTGTGATAGTCTACCACCCATAAAATGAATCTCGTCCTCGAGATTCAGCCAGTGTTGGTCATTGGCGTATTTTTGGTGAAGAGATGCGGATACTTTCGACGGATCTGGTCTTCTCGTTCCCATGTGAACTCGGGGCCTCGTTGAGAATTCCAGCGAACTTTAACGATAGGAATTCTACTATGCTTTAATCGTTTGACATCACGATCCATAATTTTTACTGGCTCTTCGATGAAGTTAAGCTTGTCATCAAGTTGAATCTCTTCTAACGGAATGACGAGGGATTCGTCGGATAAACACTTTTTGAGATTAGAAACATGAAAGGTATTATGCACACTGCTAAGATCTGGCGGGAGTTCAAGTCTGTATGCCACTGGACCGATTCTTGCTAGGATCTTAAATGGTCCAATGTATCTAGGGTTCAATTTTCCGCGCTTCCCAAATCGTATCACACCTTTCCAAGGCGATACCTTCAACATTACCCTGTCTCCAACTTTGAATTCTAAGGGTTTACGGCTCACATCGGCGTAACTTTTCTGACGATCTCTGGCGGTTTTCAGTCTGTTCCGAATCTGAACGATCTTCTCGGTTGTCTCGTGAACAATTTCTGGACCGGTAAGTTGAGCATCTCCAACTTCAGCCCAACAGACTGGTGATCGGCATTTCCTACCATAGAGTGCTTCAAATGGAGCAGCCTTTATACTTGTGTGATAACTATTGTTGTAGGAAAACTCAATCAACGGCAAATGAGTATCCCAGCTATTGCCAAAATCAATCACACAGGCACGGAGCATATCTTCGAGTGTTTGGATGGTCCTCTCACTCTTACCATCTATTTGTGGATGATAGGTTGTACTCATATCAAGACGGGTTCCAAAAGCATCATTAAGCGATTCCCAAAATCTTGAAGTGAATCGACTGTCTCGATCAGAAATAATTGAAAATGGTACACCATGTTTCGAGACAATCTCCTGGATATAGATTTTGGTTAACTTATCCATCTTGTAGGTTTCTTTAATGGGCAAGAAGTGAGCTGATTTGGTGAGACGATCAACGATCACCCAAATCGCGTCGTGACCGCTCGGAGTTTTAGGAAGTTTAGTGATAAAGTCCATGGTTATACGCTCCCATTTCCACTGAGGAATCTCCGGTTGCTGTAGTAAACCAGATGGCTTCTGGTATTCCGCCTTCACTTTGGAACAGGTAAGACATTTGCTGACATAAGTAGCAATGTCGGCCTTCATATTCGGCCACCAATACAGCTTTTTAAGATCCTGGTACATTTTATCAGAACCAGGGTGTATGGAATATTTCGACTTGTGTGATTCGTGCATAATCAACTCTCGTAGGCCACCGAAAAGTGGTATCTAACTCCTATCTTTGAAGCATAACATTCCATCGGATCTTCTCACAAAACCATTCGTACTTTCTAGCATACCATGAATGTTCTCCTTAGGTCGGTTCTCTGTCTTAAGTGCTTCATCCTGAGCCTCAAGAATTTTGGATGGAAGAGGTGAACTAATGGTCATACCCAATGATCTTACTCTTAAAGGTTTAAGTCGTTCTTTCCTGCTAAGGGCATCAGCTACTACATTAGCTTTACAAGGGTGATATCGGATCTCGCAGTCATAATCACTGAGTAGCTCTAGCCAATGGCGTTGTCTCATATTAAGCTCTTTCTGATCTAAGATATGTTGAAGACTTTTATGATCCGTGTACACTGTACACTTTGTACCGTAGAGGTAGTGTCTCCAAATCTTTAGTGCAAAGACAACTGCTCCTAACTCTAAGTCATGAGTGGTGTAATTCTTCTCATGAACTTTGAGTTGGCGAGAAGCGTAAGCTATAACCTTTTCATTCTGCATCAACACAGCTCCAAGTCCTTTATGCGAAGCATCACAATAAACTACAAAATTTTCCATTCCTTCGGGTAATGCCAAAATCGGCGCACTACAAAGTTTCTGCTTCAACAACTGAAAGGCGGATTCTTGTTTCTCTCCCCATTCGTACTTCTGTTTCTCCTGCGTTAGCTTGGTTAAAGGCTTTGCTATCTTCGAGAAACCCTCAATGAATCTTCTGTAATACCCGACAAGACCTAGAAATTGTCGAATATCGGTGGGGGTCTTGGGAGTTTCCCAATCTTTGATAGCCTCGATCTTAGCTGGGTTAACATGCAATCCCTGACTGTCAATTACGTGCCCAAGAAATTGTACCGTTCGGATCCAGAAATCACACTTAGAAAATTTAGCGTACAACTTCTCTTTCTTGAGCAATTCTAAGATCGTCTTGAGGTGTTCTTCGTGCTCTTCTTTGCTTTTAGAGTAAATCAGAATATCATCAATGAACACAATTACGAATTTGTCTAGGTACGGCTTGCACACACGATTCATGAGATCCATAAATACTGCCGGTGCATTAGTTAATCCAAACGGTATCACTTGAAACTCATAATGACCATAACGAGTCCTAAAAGCCGTTTTCGGAATATCTTCTTCCCGAACCCTTAGTTGATGATAACCCGATCTCAAATCAATTTTTGAGTAAAAACTGGAACCTTGCAGCTGATCAAATAAATCGTCGATTCTTGGAAGCGGGTAACGGTTCTTCACCGTCAACTTGTTCAGTTCGCGATAATCTATGCACATTCGGAATGATCTATCCTTCTTCTTTACAAACAAGACCGGTGCTCCCCAAGGCGAGGAACTTGGTCTAATGAATCCCTTGTCCAGTAGCTCTTGCAGCTGATTGGATAATTCTTGCAACTCTGATGGTGCTAATATAACGCCCTAAAGATTTGATTAACATTTTATTAACCATTTTGATTATACCCTAAAGTTTAAATAAAATAAATAAGTAGTACATATATCTTATGTTAAGGAAAGTAAATAAATACAAGAGTGGTAAATCCAAAATTCTTCTTTACGTTTTCTACTTAACCAAATTTACTAATAAATTATCCTAAAATGAATACAAGGTTTCCTATACTCTGTCATTTTGAAGATACGTTTGAACATATACCTTGCCTACTTTCCTAAACCATCTAAACACCACATTTCATCTTTGTTAGCACATTTGGGAGGAGATACGAATTAATAATTATCATCACATACGTCCTTTTTTTTATAAAGATATGATCACATCTATTATTGCCTAATAAAGATACACCGCATTTCATTAATTCATATTCCATACGTTTGAACAAATAAGACATATAAATCATGAATATACCTTTCCCTCATTTAAAAGATACGATTGTATTCTATTCTTACCCTAAATATAAAACACGACTTTCCCTTATAAGCTCACACGTTTTGACAGATCATTCCTCTTCATTCATGTATATACCACGACTTGTGTTACTCAGTAGCATCTTCCTAAAACAAAACAATAAATTGTTCCAAATGTTTTCTCTCTTGGCAAAGATAGAGGAGCCGAAGGTTTGTTGAAGCTGTGGTCGTGTCGTTTGTGTTCAAGCTTTCGTAGCAGATTCTTGGGTTACGTTTAGCGGTTCGTGTTCGATTGGATTGTGGGTGTTCGTGTGTGGCTGAACTCGAGTACAGCTGGTTCTTTTCTTATCGATCATATTGGTTTAAACCCTAAGGTAAACATAATCTAAACCATGTTCTACTACTACATGTCGATTAATAATGCATGTTGTCATTTGAATACATATGTAAAAGATTATCGCGACATAGACTCCTTGTTAAATATGATGTCGAGTATGGTTTTCCTTCCATTCGATTTACCCTTGATTCAATCTGAATACCTTTGAAACTGTCATGAAATCATGCTGTCATAAAAGTTTATCGCATGAAATTTTGTTAACAAAAGTTGTCGAATGTTGTTTTCTTTTCTAAATGATCAACCTCTAATTCAGCCTATAGAGTCTTTGAAGTCGTCATATTATATTGAGTTACACATTAATGAGTTGTACGTAATATTGAGGGTCGCATTAATAAGGGACGAGATATTGATCGAGTCTAAACAGGTAAATATAATTTGAAACTTGAAATTGTTAAAGATTATAATCATGCACTTGGAAACTGAGGTCGAGATATAAATAAATTAAAGAAGTGGTTGTTTGTTCGAAATAGGGTGGTGCGAACTGCGAAGTGCAAATAAAATGTATTCACTGCTTTGGAGTGCAACGCTTTTCTCATATTGCAAAACTTAATTCTCTTTGATCGTCGTAATATTTGACCCGAGCATTGTTTAAACTAATAAGTCAACCGGACAAATATGCATGAAATCTTGAAGAGAATTCAAAAGTAGTACTTGCATTAAACAAACACCATTGGTCCCTTTTTTTTCTCATTTATTCATGTACGAGTTGGTGTCGATCTTTAATTGTTTGAAGGAACATATAAAACCGAGTTGGTGTCGATCTTTAATTGTTTGAAGGAACATATAAAACCGTAATATAAAACATGCACCAAGTATAAGTTATACGATATATTAGTATCGAGAGTGTTTCCGTGGTTGGTTTCGAGAATAGTCCTTGTGTCGAGAATGGTTTTTTTTTCGAATTCGGTTTAACTTTATTTATTATTCGGTCTATCGTGTTTCGAGATACCTTTTGAAAACCTATGTTTGTACTAAATATAATCAAACCCTAAATGTGATAATATAATATAATTGGTATAACATTAAAGGCAATCATTAATAGAATAAATGGACTTATAAATAATAAATGATTATTAATTCAGGTAGAACATTTGAAGAAGAAGTGTTTGTGTTTCCTAGTGTTCATTCATTTTAAGGTACGGATATTCTACCCTTTCTCAGTAAGGGTTTCGCATTGACTCTTCGATCCTTGAATTTATTTCATTCGTTATGATATTCGTTGGTGATACCATTTGATATGATTCCATTTGATATTAGTTTAGTTAGTTATTCTGTCTGATATGGTTTGATTCATTCGTTCTCTCTTGTGACTTCAATATTCGTATTAGAATCCTTTGATACTTTGTACTCTATTTGATATTATGACTTCGTATAAAAACCTTTTTAAATATATATCTTGATGATGTTTTGAGAAAAACTATTTTAAAATGATTTCTACGAACACGATGCTATACCAATTTTATATGAGATTTTAATGACTTTTATGAAAACTACTTTTAAAAAGATTACTTTTATGAAAAAGATATTTAATAGATTTTATCGCGGTTACATAAATTATTTGTACAGATAATTGTTTGCCATTCCCCTTTGATATGATATTCAGTTTAGTTAGACATATCTCTGTTTGGATATATTATGATTATTTTGTTATGTTTGTGCTGTTGCCCGAGCTATTTGAACTAGTCATGGAGGTACCATGGCCATGTCATTGAGGCACCAATGGCATGACACTATCTGTGGTGGTGTGATTGGCCCATGACGTTCCCTTTTGATATATATATATGATTATTGAGCTCGCGCGCTTATTGCCATTTTGGTACGCCAATTTATTTGTCTGAGTACAGGTGTATGGTGGTGTACGTAACTTTGTTTTGCAGGGAGCGTATGGATGCATCCTAGGTTTGTTTTGTAATATGTTTCTGATATGGCTTTGTAGTGAATGGTTTGTGTGTGCCATACACCCCATTTCACTTTTGGGAGCTAGCTACTCCATTTGTTATGACAGGATATGATATATGTTTGGATATTTGGTTTAAGGCATGTATCATGCCTTAGACATATGTGTTAGGAATTAAATTAAGTTGATATTGACAAAATGTGAAAGATGAAGGACTTATGGAGACAAAGGATGAAAGAAGAAAAGATTCAGCATATCTTTTATTATTTTATGTTTATCCCTTTGTAACCCTAATCCTCTACTATATAAAGAGGACATGGGACGTAGGTTTTAAAGTGCACAACAACAAGTCTTCCTCAATGTAGGCATTAAAAGTGTGTGTGTGTGTCTAGGTGTCGAGTCCTCTAATGGACACCTAGGGTTTGTAATCATTCGACTACATTAAACGTTCGACAAACCTTGTTCAATGATAATGAATGTTTTGTTTATCCGCTGCGTACTATGTTGTTTATTCATTATTAATGTGTCAATCCCTAGATGAGGTCTAACAAGCCTCGAGAAAACGATCTTCATAAGTGGTATCAGAGACAGGAGCTCATGATCTAGGGATTCTACATTGTTCGTTGTCGAAGAAGAGCAGATTTGAAGCTGATTTAAAGAAGGTATCATATTAATTCGTATTACTTTTGTTTGTCGAGTTAATTCTGGTTGGATGATAGTTTCTATACCTCGTACTGATATGATTGATCTAATCAAATTAATGGGCATTGTCAGTTGTGCTTTATTAAATTTGATTGTCATTCGCAAGTGGAGAATTAAATTAACCTCATACGGATTATTTTAATCAATTATGGATCGGTGTTTGTCGCTTACTGGTATTATACGATGTGAATTGGAGTAGATATTGGTGATATTACATGTGGCAATCGTACTCTTCAATCATTAATTGGTCGTTTGGTTGCTGCTGTCTGCACGTGGGAATTTATTTTTAACGCTATAATTTATTGGTCTGATATCACGTGGCTGTATATCATGTGAGTTTCTACTGCTCACTTTACCAGTTAGTACTGCTCGTTGAACAGTTAGTACTGCTCATTGGTTCATACGGAGCAGTTTGTACTACTTGGTCTTCAGAGTTGGTACTGCCTTCAACACATATTCGTACTGCTTGGTTCTCACTTTGTACTGTTAGCATAATTTGTTTGTACTGCTGCTTGATGTGGTACTGTTCGTTTAACATGCTACTGCTGCTCGTTGATTTTATGAGCATGGGATTCTCAAAGTGAGGGGAAGCATTAGTTATTGATTTGGAACTGGTGATTCCAACACACACACACAGGGAAGAAACACACACCGAAGAGATTTCATTTTTGGTTTTCGGTTCTTATAAGTTTAAAGGCTCGATTTATTTTCTTATTGGCGATGATGATTAGTTGTTACTCATTTGACGGTGAAGTGGAATTTTTCAAGTTTGTGTCTTATTATATCTTAAGGTGGGTGTAACACACTTTAAAGATAACTTGTTTGTTCGTTATCGTGACTAAGATTTGACAAAACACTTGAAGGAGTTACCTTATTGTGCTCAGTGTTTATTGTCAAGAGATTCCGATCTCTCTATACGTTAAGTATATGTTCGAAGTTGTATTTAGTACAAGATATAGGACAAAAGGTTGGTTTATTCTACTTCAGCATCGAATTGGTAATGGTTGATCATCTTCAACAATACATACAGCCTACAGAATTGCAGATTCATGTTTATGTGCTACATCGAGGTCAAGGTTGCTTACTTTTTGTTCCCTATTTGATGATGACAAAAGGGGAAGAATATTTTGAAGATTGCAACTAGAAGAGCTTTGATGGTATGCATAGATTAAGGGGAAGATCATCTTTCATACGTGCTTAGTTTTGTCATATCAACTAGGGGAAGATTGTTAGGAATTAAATTAAGTTGATATTGACAAAATGTGAAAGATGAAGGACTTATGGAGACAAAGGATGAAAGAAGAAAAGATTCAGCATATCTTTTATTATTTTATGTTTATCCCTTTGTAACCCTAATCCTCTACTATATAAAGAGGACATGGGACGTAGGTTTTAAAGTGCACAACAACAAGTCTTCCCTCAATGTAGTCATTAAAAGTGTGTGTGTGTGTCTAGGTGTCGAGTCCTCTAATGGACACCTAGGGTTTGTAATCATTCGACTACATTAAACGTTCGACAAACCTTGTTCAATGATAATGAATGTTTTGTTTATCCGCTGCGTACTATGTTGTTTATTCATTATTATTGTGTCAATCCCTAGATGAGGTCTAACAAGCCTCGAGCAAACGATCTTCACAATATGTTTTGAGCTCGTGGGCATTTCCTTATGATTCCTTGATTTCCTTATCATCACTTTAACTCATTATTCATTTGACTCTTATGACATATGATTTATTGTTCATCAGATTCCTTTGACTTCATTTTGTGTACTCATTCATGTTCAGTTTATTATTTTATATCTGTTCACTGGGCTCTTTAAGCTCAGCCGCATTTTCTTTTCCCTACGGCAGGTATTCAAGCGGGATGCTGGGATTTGAGTGATGAGAGTAGGAGCTTTTAGTGGACCACCCTGACGATAGTTACCCAATTGCGTTTGGATTAGATTTGGAGTTATCCTTCATTTAGACCTCATTTGGAATTGTAATTCATATAGAAGTTATTCTGTTTCAGACTTAGTATTTTATTATTTCCTTAGAAGAACTTATGTAACCTTATTATTAATAAAAGTCTTCCGCTTGCGTATATTATGTTCTGATTGACACCATGATGTGACATTTCTACCCTTGTCGGGTTTGGGGTGCTACAGCTAGTCGGTAGGGTGCTCTTGCAATCGGTGCCGCTCCTGGCACTAAATCTATCTGGAACTCTACTTGACGGGTAGGCGGTAGTCCAGGCAAGTCTTCGGGAAAGACTTCCGGAAAATCTCGAACAATCGGTACATCTTCCAATCGTTTCTCATCCGACTTCTTTTCGGTTATATGTGCTAGAAAAGCATGACATCCCTTCTTTATGTACTTTTCGGTCTTGATGCACAATACGATGTTTAATCGAGTTCCGCTTCGTTCCCCACGGATAATCAAGGTTTCACCATTAAAAGGGAGATGAACAACATTTTCGTCGCAAATGATCCTTGCGTGGTGTTTAGATAACCAATCCATACCGATTACGACGTCAAAATTACCGAGTTCGATAGGGATAAGGTCTATGTTAAATGGATGGTTTAGGAAGTTAAAGGTGCAATTGCGGATTATGGTGTTGGAGCTAACTAAATTACCATTTGCTAATTCAACATCGTAGGTGGTATCTAAGGTGGTCGGTGTAATATTAAGTAGAGGAGCAAAAGTAGTAGACACAAAACTTTTATCGGCACCCGAATTAAATAAAACTGAAGCATAATGACCATTGAGAAGGAACGTACCCGTGACAACAGTCGGGTCCTCAGCAGCTTCCCTTTTTCTGAGATTATAAACTCTTCCCCGTGCTCCATTATTCTGAGTTCCCTGATTCTTCTCCTTCGGGCATTCTTTCTTGAAATGTCCTGTTTTGCCATAGCCGAAACATGTTCCAGGAACCTGTGGAAAACTAGAAGGGGGGTTGAATAGTTTTTACCGTTTTTAAAGTTTTATTTGCTTTGTTACTTTATGTTAATTCAAAGGAAACAATCACAAATAAATAATCACACAATGTAAACAAAAGATAAAGAGAGGAAAGATCAAACCACACGACACAGTTGTTTATAGTGGTTCGGCTACAAGAACTCTATTCCTTGCCCTACTCCACTCCCCGAGTTTCCTACTCGAGAGTTTATCTTTCACTAAGAAACAAACTCCTTTCCTAGGCGGAGAAAACCTTTACACGTCACTTACTTCCTTTTCCGGTACTAAGCTAAACACCGGGTTCTTTTCACAAGGTAGAACCAACCTGACGTCGCCTAATTACTTTACCGACACTAAGCTAGATGTCGAGTTCTTTACAAGGGTACAACCACTCCCTACACTCTTTGTACTTTAAGGACTAAAGTACTAACCACACTCACTGATTACAAATGATAGATATGATGTGTGAAACAAACTACAAGATCACACAGTAATGCAACTAAAGGATTACGGTTCTGTAGATCCTTGAATGCTTGATCTCCTTTCTACAAAATGGAAGATCAAAGTGAAATGCAACTATGAATGATGTTAGTAAGATATGTACTGAATGAATATATGTGTTTAAGCTATATGAGTGATGAGAGAGCCAAATGATCAGCTTCCTATTTATAGGCAAGCTGATCTTCAGCTCACGGATCCGGCGGATCCCTCAAAAGGGATCCGTCCTTTATAGGACTTGGATCCGTGGGATGTGACAGCTATGTAATAGTTGTCTCTTACCATATCTTAGTTGTATCTTACCATATCATCCAAGATCTTCAAATGTCAACTATGTTGCTTGCATATCTAACCAAGATATATCAAAGATATTGTATGTGATGCATACAATGATGTCATGGAATGGTTTATGAATTAAAGTTTCCTTTTAAGGAAACAAGTTACTAAACTTGTAATTCTTAGTTAATATGTGAAGTGTAAAGTGTGTACTTAAGAGACTAAGCTAGTATTTATTATTTGCTAAAAGATATTCCTTATATTTGTCATTAACAAAACTAATGAAAGATCAAAGAATATAAATAACGTTTTTGGGACGCTATTTGTATTAACAATCTCCCCCTTTTTGTTGATGACAAAACATAAGATATATTTTTGAGCAAGAGAATAAATATAGCATGAGTTCTTAAAAATATATATTAAGTTTGTTTATTAAAGAAAAGTTTTGTAAAAAATGTATGTACTGTGATGGTTCACAGTTGATGCAAACTTAGTCCTTTCTCCCCCTTTTTGTCGAAAAAAAAAGAGTAGCGAAGCGGAATGCGATTTTGAGAACTTTAAGAGCTCCCCCTTGTTTTATACTCCCCCTAAATGGAGTAATCAAGGAAATGATGCGTGAATCTACAAAACAAACGGTTAGTATATGAGATGCTTATGAGATGCTCCCCCTCGATGTATACTCCTCACTTCGCGAGTACCAACGTATACTATTGAAAGGTATGATATGCTGCAAATGAAGTGTGTTGGATCGATATACTCTGACCAAACTAACTTGTAGCTTGTCTACGGTTTAACAACTTTGAATAAATTCAAACTTATTAATAGTGAAACACTGATATACTTTGCTAAGTATGCGGAATCTACTTCAACAAAGCTAAGAAGAATTTAATAAACGACTTTGAATATTATTAAAACCTTGAACCTGCTTTCTTACACAGATTCACTAACAAACTCTAAACTCTAATAATCGTATATCACTAATCGCATATACTTGTCTCTCTAAAACACATATATCTCTAATGCCAACCTAGGGATCCTTTTATAGGCACAAGGAAAACCCTAGTCGGTTTACAATACTTGAACGACAAGTAAATTCTAATTATAACTCTAATCTAATACGAATATTCTAGAATTACACATTAGTCCTTAAACTATTTGCATGGCAGTCCTTTAACGAGCAGCAGTACTTTAATCGAATAGCAGTACTTTGACTTGAATAGCAGTACTTTGACTTTTATAGCCCAACAATCCTCCCCTAACTTGAATTCTACTTGCTTGATTTCAAGTTTCTTTGTATGTCTTTAACTTCAATACTTTATCTTCAAGGAAAGGTTGTTTCTTCAAACCTGACTCGTTATTGTTTTGTCATCATCAATGCAAACAGTATCTTCAATCTTCATCAGCAACAATTCTTTTCAGCATCAGATCTTTTCAGCAACTCAGCATCATATTGGCAATATGTACATCAGATCTTAAGAGTTTCATACTATTCTCATCACTTCCAGGTGTGTTAACTCCTGTGAGAGGTGAATCATTGAAAACTTAATGGATTTTGATGTCTCTTTACCAAAGCCATTAACTCTGGAGTAGCCAATGTTTAGATTTAGGAAAAAACCATGGTACATTGATAACCATATGATTTTTAGCAAATCATCAGCTATCAACGGATTTGAGTAGTCTTTACCAAATAGCCGTTTGCTTTTGGACTAGCTAGTTCTTTTAGTACAATCACTACCATGGTGAACTAATTACCATATAATGGTTTTCCACAGCCTTTACCACAAAGCCATTATCTTGTGGGCTAGCCAACTCTTCACTAATATAGATATGGTGAGTTGAAAACCATACAATTTTTAGTAAATTGCCAACTAAAAACGGATTTGATAATCACATCAGAGCCGTACACTCATGATGAGTCAAACTCTTTCTTGTTTATTAAACATGGTGAGTTGATTACCATTTGTTGTGTAGTACAAGTACTAACACCATGCTGTTGCTTTCAAAACCATTTGTTGCTGTTTAATCTTTGTGCTTTCAAAATGTTTTTGCACTTATCAAAAATTACTAATTTTATCAAAAGACTTTACTGGTTTTATGCTGCAAGCAGTACTTTGAGAAAGTACTGTCTGACCAGCAGTACTTTGAAGAAAGTACTTTATTTTTCAAAAGATTTATATAATAATAAAACCATACCAGTAGTTATGCCTTAATCTTCAAATTCAGTAGTCCACTTGATGAATAATTTTATGACCATCAATGCTACTTCATCCTCTTGTTCCACTTCCATTCCATGCTCTAGCATTCTGATCATCAGATCTCTTGTGAGTGGATATCTTTGTTCTGCTAGCATATGAATCATAGTGCCATCTTCTAACTCTAAAACATGTATCCCAACTGATCCAAAGAATCTCCATCTGTTAATCTCCCAGTTGTCTTGATTTTCCCACAAAGCACTGTCCTTAGACTCCTCTGTGTCCCAGATTGTTGTGAGATCTCCTAACAATATCAAACCTATTCCTTGTGGTGGAATATGCTCAAAATAAGTTTGCACTTGGAGATATAACTGAAGCATATCATCTCTATCAATCAGATGTAGAATATCCCATAATGAATTAAACACTCTAAAACTTCCATCTAGTCTATGAAAGATTAGATAATCTCCTTCTTTAGATTCTACAACTGAAAAAGTAGATATCTTGGACTTCTTATCAGTATCTTCTTTTGGATTCTCAAAGTCAACAACTCTAAGATAATTTCTGAGCTCATCAACTGTGTCTGTTCTTAATTCAACAGCTTCCTTGAACTTCTTTGATGGCTGTTCATCAGTGACTCTTTTCCTCTTTGAGCTTCTTGTAGCAGCTCTTTCCTTTCTTTTATCTTCAAGCTTGTCATCTTCAAAAGAAATAATGCCTGCAAGATCTCTTTGAATAGCTTCTCTAACAGCATCATACAGATCCTTCATCTCTGTATATGTCAATCTAACCAAACCTGTGTATCCTTGACCTTTCAGATAAGTCATCATATCATTCCTTTCTCTAGCTTTACTAATTGGCCTTCTTGATTGAACATTCTTTCTTGATTCTTCAGCATCTATCTCTGCTTGTAATATTCTAGCTGCTTCCTCATTTTTGGCAACCTGAATTTGTCTTAACTGTGCCAATGTCATCTTCTTCTTCTTCTTTTCTACCAAGATCCCTTTGCCTTTATCTTTTGGATCTATTTCTTGCGCAGGTTGAGAAGAAGTATGATGTTGTTGTTCAACCTCATGAATACTAATACCTCTTTGACTTGACATATTAAGCATGATATCAGCAATTGTTTCATCATCACTGTTAGTATGAGCTATATCATCTTCTTCCTGAGCTGGTTTAGAAGGACCTACTTCCTCTTGAACTTGAATTGAAGGACCAATATCCTCTTCAAAATCTAAGGTTCTAGGTGTAATAGTGAATTGCCTCTCAGTACCTTGTTGAGCAGTACTTTCTTGAGCAGTACTTTCAGCTTCAGCTCCTTCTAAGTTTATTTCCTCAGTATCACCACTTCTCACTTCAACAGTAGCTTCTTCCAAATTTATTTGCTCTGTTTCATCACTCTTCCTCTCAACAGTATCTTGAGGAATATTTTCAGGTGGTGTCCTCTGAGTATCATCCATAAATCCAGCATCTTGTTCAAAATCTTGTTCAAAACCAGCATCATCTTCATTCAAATTCTCTAAATTCCTCCCCATTTGGAATGAAGATTGCTTCTTAGACTTTTTCTTCTTAGAAATCTTTGTAGGTATCCTACCACTCTTCTTCTGAGACTTCACCCATAATCTATGGTGTTGAACTAGTGGCCAAACATACCTCTTCAATTTTTGAAACTTAGTCTTTAATTTGTCTATCTTAGCAGCTTGAGCCTCACTCTCCTTCTTCAACCTCTTTAACTCCCTTGTTAAAGCATAATTGTCCAATTCTACCTCTTCTTCTTCAAATTGCTTAGACACATTTGTGGAAGAAACAGCAATAGGAGATGGTGAATTATTCATACCTCGGTCTGACTCCTCATGAGTAGGAATGTCCATAGGAGCAGTACCTTCCCTAGTAACAGAATGTGGAGAAGCAGTATGTTGAGAAGCAGTGGGTTGAGGAAGACTAACTTCTCTAGAAACTGGAGACTCTTGGCTTGCTGACTCAGAATTTGCTTCTTGCTCTTGCTCTTGCTCTGCATCTCTTACAACTTGTGCAACTCCCAATATATGAGCAGTCAAAGGTGTGTTGGTTCCAGAAAACTTGGCACTTTGTTTAGATAGAAAAGTAAACACCTTTGATGGAAGTGTGACAGTGGGTAGAAAACTTTGAGGTTTAGGGACATCCTCAAGTTGATTGTTCAAGAATAACTGAACAAACCTTGGATACATCAAAAATGGTGAACCATTACCAATATGTGTAAGCATACCATCCAGAATGAGTCTTGAGAAATTGAATCTTCGATCGGTAGCTAAACCCACTAATGCAGATGCAATATTTTGACCAAATTGATCAAAAGAAGTACTCTTGGGACTCAAACAATGAAGTAGAACGTGAATTAGGTACTTCCAATGAGAACAAAACAAAGGCTTTTGAAAAGTAAGCTTCGTCAGATCGCCTTCATAACCTAAATCACTTAAAGTGTCCCAAAGCACTTGTTTTTCAAAACGAACAGCCCCCCCTTCATCATCAAACATCAACACATCCCTAATCGTGGCCTCAGTAATCCTAATAGCTCGTCCAGCAACCGTAGCCCTAATCAACGAATCACCTTCTTTCGTTGCAGTAGCCCAAAATTCTTGCATCCAGGGACCAATAACATCAGGGTCAACTAAAATAGAGTAGTTGATGAAAGACCCAGTTAAGAAATCAATGATCGCATGAAAATCAAGATTATCTCTTGTCTTGTCCAAATTAGCGATCATATTATGTTTGCTAACAGTAAGGCGATTAGCCATGATGAGTTGGTAGAGAAGAATTCGCGTTGAGTGTGTGTTTTGATAAAAAGATTGTGGTGTAAAAGCGAATGAGGGATCTCAAATACGTAAAAAGGCGGGGAAATAGGAGTGAGTTTCTTTAAATAGGATGAAAACAAATCAAACTCTTAATAATAAAGTTACCGTTTGGATTAACTTATTATCTCCGCCGTAAGGAATTAATTAACCGTGAGCCCCACAATTTTTGACCGTTGGAACAGTACGTCCACGTAAGCAGTACGTTGAAGCAGTACGTTGCTGAAGCAGTACTTTGAGCAACAAAGCAGTACGTTCCATCTTGTTATCCACAATCGATACTCCAAACTAAAACCAAGAACTTGTAAAAGGTTCATGCTTAAGTTCTAACTAATAGCTAATGTTTCCTCCCCTCAAATACAACATATAGGCTAAACTAAATCACTAATAACCAATACTTTCATTAAGACCGAATATAAAGTATTCTAACTAATACTAAAGCCTCCCCTCAAATGTAGCCTAGTAGTTAATCATCCCAATGCTCACAACTAAGTGGTTGAATCTTGAAACATCAAATCCCTTAGTGAGTAGATCAGCTACATTATCATCTGTGTGAACCTTAACCACATTTATAAGCCTGTGCTCATAACAATCCCGAATAAAGTGATGCCTAATCTGAATGTGCTTGGTCTTGGAGTGATATAACAGGATTCTTCACAATGCAGATGGTACTCTCATTATCAATGTTGATAGGAGTATTCTTGAAATTGAATCCATAATCCAAGAGTTGATTTTGCATCCACAAAACTTGTCCACAACAGCTTGCAGCAGCAACATATTCTGCTTCAGTAGAGGAGGTTGCAGTAATGGTTTGCTTCTTACATTGCCAGGAGACTAATCTTCTTCCAAGATATTGACATCCTCCTGAGGTTGATCTTCTATCATAGTTATCCCCTGCATAGTCACTATCTGAAAAGGCTTCTAAGTGAAAAGGTGACTCCTTAGGATACCATAATCCTAACTTTGGTTGATGCTTGAGATATCGAAAAATCCTCTTGACTGCATACATATGGGAAACCTTGGGTGTAACCTGAAATCTTGCACATAAGCAAACAGCAAACATGATGTCAGGTCTTGATGCAGTTAAGTACATAAGACAACCAATCATAGATCTGTAAAGCTTGACATCCACAGCTTGTCCATCTTCATCCTTGCCTAAAGGTTTATTTTTATCAATGGGTGTGGTGGCAGGCCTGAGATTTGGAAGATCAAATCTTTTGAGTATGTCTGCAACATACTTTTCTTGGTTAATGAAGATTCCATCTCTTGTTTGTCTAACTTGAAGACCCAAAAAGAAGGTTAATTCTCCCATAGAACTCATTTGAAACTCCTTCTGCATAAGATCTTCAAATTCTTTCACCATAGACTTCTTTGTAGCTCCAAATATAATATCATCCACATATACTTGGACTAACATAATGTCTTTCTTATCCCTCTTGATGAACAAAGTCTTATCAATTGCTCCTCTCCTATAACCATGTTGTAATAGAAAATTTGAGAGTCTCTCATACCAAGCTCTGGGAGCTTGATGAAGGCCATATAGTGCCTTGATCACTTTGTAGACTTTGTTTGGATGTGCAGGATCTTCAAAACCAGGAGGTTGTTTAACATAAACTTCCTCAGAAATTGTGCCATAAAGAAAAGCACTTTTCACATCCATTTGGTAGACAGGAAATCCAATGTATGATGCAAAGGCAAGAAATAACCTTATTGCCTCTATCCTTGCAACAGGAGCAAATACTTCATCATAATCCACTCCTTCTTCTTGGCGATATCCTTGTGCAACCAATCTAGCTTTATTTTTGATAACATTCCCTCGTTCATCTCTTTTGATTCTGAAAACCCATCTTGTACCAATGACTCTTTTGCCATCTGGTAAATCACATAATACCCAGACTTCTTGAAGCTTAAATTGTAGAAGCTCCTCTTGCATGGCTTCAACCCAACTTTCATCTGCTAAAGCTTGAGCTACCTTTTTGGGTTCTTCTTGAGATAAAAAGCAAGCAAACAGGCATGTTTGTTGATCCTTGTGATTCATCCTGTTTTGTTTATAAACAAAGCTAAGTAAAGCAGTATGTTGCTTAGAAAGCCCTTTAACTTTGTTCCTTGTAACCACTCCTGAAGAGGGTGATCCAATAATATTACTTTGAGGATGAGCTTTATGAATTCTCAATGTAGGAGTTGGTGGTACTGGAAGATCAGACTCCAAGTTAGTAAAATCAATGCCTTCATTGGAGAAAATACCGTCTTGAATAAGCTCATCATCAATTTCTTCTAATCCAGGAATGTTAGCATTAACTAAATCATCATCATCAACATTGGAATCATCAGCATTGTTCCAATTTGATTGCTCTAATACATCAGAAGTACTGTCAAAAGGATCAGCAGTACTTTGATCTAAAGTACTGTGGGCAGTATCTTGAAAGTTACTCTTTTTCTTTGCAGCCTCATAAGCCTTCCTTTGTTCATCTTCATAGGATTGTGCTATAGTTTCTTGAAAAAGCATCCTATTAAGTTCATCTTGTATGGCTTGATCTTCATCAGATACTGTATGAGTTGGCTGAGCAGTACTTTGTTCCTCAACAGTAACTTCAGGTTCTTTGTCAGGAACTTCTTCTGGTGTAACATTGACTCCATGAACAATGTACTGTGAATCATCTTCTTTGGAATTAGCCTGATTCTCTTCTCTAACAGGAACATAATTCATAGATGGTGTGAGCTTGAGATCAAGATCAAACATCCAATCAGGACCTTTACCTTTCTGAGTTTCCTTATCTTCCAAAAATTCAACATGAAGACAATCTTGTACCTTTCTGGTATTCCTGTTATAAACTCTAAATCCTTTGCTATTTGTACAATATCCCAATAAATATCCTTCATCTGACTTACCATCAAATTTACCCAGAGAATCAATGGTATTTAGAATAGTCAGAGAGCAGCCAAAAGGTTTTAGAAAACGAATGTTTGGTTTCTTTCCCATGAGTAACTCATAAGGTGTCTTCATCTGAGGTTTAGTTACTGAAACTCTATTCAACACATAGCAAGCAGTACTTATGGCTTCAGCCCAAAAGAGAATAGGTAATTGGGAATCTGCAAGCATTGTTCTAGCTGCTTCTATCAAAGTCCTGTTCTTTCTTTCTGCAACACCATTCTGCTGTGGTGTTCTAGCAATGCTAAACTCTCTCTTGATCCCTTTCTTGGCACAGAATTCATCCATATGCTTGTTCTTGAATTCTGTTCCATTATCACATCTAATACCTCTTACTTTGAGTCTTAATTGATTTTCAAGGGCTACTATCAGGTCATGGATAGCATCAAAGGTTTCATCTTTGAATCCCAAGAAAAAGACCCAGCTAAATCTGCTACAATCATCTGTCACAACCAAGCAGTACTTCTTCTTGTTTAAACTTTCTACTGAGACTGGTCCAAACAGATCCATGTGTAGCAACTCCAAAGGTTCTCTAATATCTCTTTCCCCAAGCTTCTTACATGATGCTTTATGTTGTTTACCCTTCTTGCAAGCCAAACATGAATGATCAGTTTTGAATGTTTTGGAAGGTAAACCTTTAACTAAATTTCCTTTGACCAGCTTGTTGATGTTCTTAAAATTAACATGACCTAGTCTTCTGTGCCACAGATGTGCTTCTTCCAATGATGCCTTTGCTATTAAACATGTTGCTTTTCCAGCAGAATTGAGACTCTTTAAGTCTAAACTGTATACATCATTGGTTCTTGGTACTCTCAATGTCACCAAGTGATCATCAACAAATTTGAACTCAGGGGAGAGAATGAGACATTCTGTATCAGTAAACAGAATTGGATACTTCTTGTCACAAATTTGAGATACTGACAATAGGTTGAACTTGAGCTCCTTTACATATCTAACATTCTCAAAATCAATACATCCAGCCTTGATTGTTCCTTTGCCAGTGATTCTTCCTCCATCAGGATCATTACCAAATGCAACTCTTCCTCCATAATATGCCTTAAAGTCTGACAGGATCTCCTTGTTCCCTGTCATGCTGCCAGAGCAACCACTATCAACAATAATATGATCTTTAAGCGCCTCCTCTGGGTTGCCCTGCACATAAAAGAAAAGGGTTAGTTTCTTTTAGGAACCCAAGCCATTACTGACTTGTGTTCCCCTTGTGGAGTGACATACTTGAATTCCTTCAGTATGTAATCTCCACTGGTTTTAAAGGCATGGTCAATGATTATTTGAGTTGGTCCCATGTCCTGTGTTGCAATATCAACAACACTCCCTGTTTCACCCTTATCTGAGGAAAGTACTTCTTGTTCCCCATCAGTACTTTCTTTCTTAACCCAATTTCGTTTGACCTTAGGTTTCTCTGAGCTAGGTACTCTGCTTGAGGTGGAAGACCTTTTATATGAATTGAATCTCTTAGGTCTTCTATGTGAAAAAGTATGAGCAGTACCATGAGTGGGTGAAAACTTATCAGTCCTTTGAGAAGGTATTTCTTGAGACTTATCAGATTGTGAAGGTACTGGTGATTTGGAAAACATTCTTTTCTGGTGAGGGTACCTATAGTCTTTTGAGAAGTTACTATGGTTGACCCTATTTGAGTGATTCCAAACTGGTCTAGTCTCTCTTGGCTTATGGGTGGGAGGTCTATTCTTTGGAAACTGACTTAAGTATTCTGAGTGAAAGTCACAGTGCTTAATCAAGTGATCAGGACTATAGCATACATAACATAACTTTCTCTCCATATTCCCAAATCCTCTTCTATGATTAAAAGGTTTCCTGTAGTAAGCAGTATTTTGAAAAGTTTCTCTTGGAGGTACTGCTGAATGTCCAGCAGTACTTTGAAAAGTTTTTGGAGGTACTGCTTGTTTTTGAAAGGCTGTAGGAAACTTTTGATCATGACCCCTTTGAAAATCATTCTTAGGCTTCTCAGAACTAATTCTACCATTAAGCTTCTTCCTAAACTCTAGGTTGTCTACACCATAACGAGAAACATCTGTCCTAAGAGGTTGAAACTGACCAGTGGGTGGAGGAACTGAATGGTACTCCTTATCTTTCTTAAACTCAGGAGGTGATTCACTAATTGGTTCCTCATTCCTAGATGTGTTTTCTTCTGAGCTTGTAAGGTCATCATCACTAGGTGGAATCTCTTCCTTAGCACTAGGTGGAGTTTCTTCCTTATCACTAGGTGAGGTCTCATCTGAACTACTAACTTCACCATAACCTAGTCCAGCTCTACTGTTTATTACTCTTTGTTTTTCAACAAATTGAACATGTGATAGACCAGCCTGTTTAATACTACCAAGTCTTTCTAACAAAGTATCTCTTTCCTTAGTAATCTTTTCTAATTCAGACACCTTACATCCTAACTTCCATTCACTTAATTTCAATTGGTAATCTTGTTGCTCATATTTTTCTGCCCAAGCTATTTCATTATTTTCATGTGTTAAAATTTTGGCTTCCATTGACTCTAAAGTTAATTGATAACCAGCTACCTCAGACCTAGCTGTTCTACAATTATCTCTTTCAGTCACATAATCTTTAAGCAACTTTTGATAAACATCATTACACTTAGAGCATACCTCAGAGACATTGGATGAACTTGGTGAAGTGGCTACCATAGCAATCTGAACAGGTTCATCTTCATCCTCCATGCTCCAGTCAAAGCTTCCAAGACCATCTCTTGAGTCCAAAGCAGCATATCCAGGTTCCTCATCAAAAGCTGTGCCCCAATCAAACTCTTCCATTGCAACCATAGAATAGGTTACAGGTTCATCATCAAATTCAGCACTCCAGTCAATTTCTGCTAAATTTTCTTGAGCCACCAAAGCTTTTGGTTGTGATTCAGTAATAGGAACCTCCTTTCTTTCAACCTTAGGTTGTTCAATCATCCTGTTTGCCTGATATTTTGCAAACTTGCATTCCCTTGCAAAGTGTCCAAGCTTTTGACAATTGAAACATTCAATCTTAGATTTGTCAAAAGTGATACCTTGTTTGGCTTTGAAATCAATTCCCCTTCCTGTCTTGTTCATGAACTTCTTGATCCTAGCAGTAATCATAGCTACTTGCCATCTTATGTCAATCTCTTCTAAAGCATCTTCTTCAATCTGCAACAAGTCTTCTTGATAGGTAACAGGTAAAGTGGCTTGTTGTGCAAAGAAGGAACATACAATTTCATCAGAATTGGTTTTGTTTGTTGGTGATGGGTTGGGGGTAGTTGTGGTTGTGCAAACATGCTGTGAATCACCAACAGTACTTTGAGAAGGATAAGCAGTACTTTTAGTGGAAGTACTGCTTCTGTTTTCAGAAGATACAAAAGCTATGTTGTGAGTTTTCTGAGAACTGTGACCATTCATCTCTTGCTCGTAGACTTTCAAATTGTTATAGAGATCATCAAAGTCCATAGACTCTAATCCAGGTTGGCCTCTAATCGTAGTAGCAACCACATGCTAGACAGATGGCAGACTCCTTAAGAACTTCAAATTTGCATCTTCAACAGATACCTCTGCTCCATATAGTTCTAGCATACTAAGTAGATTTTGGAATCTGTCATAGGCAGCATCAAGACTTTCTCTTTCACCAACAGTGAAGGTTTCAAATTGCTGCTTCAATAAGTTTCTATGCATCTTCTTTGAAGCATCATTACCTCCAAATCTTGTCTTGATAGCAGCCCATAATTGTTTTGCATCCTTAGCATCATGAAACTTCAATAGGTGACCATCAGGAATAGCAGACAGCAGTATGTTGAGAGCCTTATCTTGATTTCTCTTTGTAGCTGCTGGTAAGGGTGGTTGAGGTGGTTTGGGTTGTCCTTCAATTTGTAGAGGTTCATCAAGAACAACATTACCATTGACAATTACATCCCATAGAGCATGGTCAGTAATAGCAAGGTACTGTCTCATCTTCATGCTCCAGAGATCATATTCTCCCTTCTTGATGATAGGAATTCTAAGTGAGGTGATGGATGGGATAGGTGCAGCTTCAGTCGACATTGTTGAGGGTTTGTTGATAAATCGGTTTTAAGGGTTTCTTCTTAATCAGAGTCTCCACACAAGCTCTGATACCACTTGTTGGATCGATATACTCTGACCAAACTAACTTGTAGCTTGTCTACGGTTTAACAGCTTTGAATGAATTCAAAACTATTAATAGTGAAACACTGATATACTTTGCTAAGTATGCGGAATCTACTTCAACAAAGCTAAGAAGAATTTAATAAACGACTTTGAATATTATTAAAACCTTGAACCTGCTTTCTTACACAGATTCACTAACAAACTCTAAACTCTAATAATCGTATATCACTAATCGCATATACTTGTCTCTCTAAAACACATATATCTCTAATGCCAACCTAGGGATCCTTTTATAGGCACAAGGAAAACCCTAGTCGGTTTACAATACTTGAACGACAAGTAAATTCTAATTATAACTCTAATCTAATACGAATATTCTAGAATTACACATTAGTCCTTAAACTATTTGCATGGCAGTCCTTTAACGAGCAGTAGTACTTTAATCGAATAGCAGTACTTTGACTTGAATAGCAGTACTTTGACTTTTATAGCCCAACAAAGTGTTAGTTATGAAATGACTTCAATGAAGAAGTAGAATGCTTTGGAATTGTTCTTCCAAACAAGCCTTTCAATATGTTTGACTTTAAAAAGTCAAACTAAGTGTCTGATCATAATTTGTACCTAAAGCAATCATATGCAAGATATAATATATGCAATATAGGAATGTTAGTTCATAATGATAATGATAATATGCAATATGTTGATCACTCATAAGCATAAAACATCATATTCATATAAATTGAAAATTTTGTGACAAAAGTCACAAAGAAAAATGATGTTACAAATAAGAAGACATCCTAAAAAAAAAAGTCCTAAACAAACAACTTAAAAAAAATAAAATTCCAAACAACTAATCTAAAGAGCTCCTATTGAGAAGGATGAGAGATTGCGTTTAAACGTTCAAGAACATGGTTCAAGATGAACCTCATCTCGTTTTGAAGCTCATGGACCAAGATGTTGGTCCTTTGGGCCAAGTGAGCCGTTCTCTCACAATGTGCGCAATCATGAGTTGAGAAGCCGGGCGGAAGACTAGGGTCCAAGTTGTGTGGTGGTGGTGGTGATGGTGGTTGGGTGTTGTTGTTGTTGGATGGTTGTT
Source organism: Artemisia tridentata subsp. tridentata (assembly GCA_021014915.2). Taxonomy (NCBI): domain Eukaryota; kingdom Viridiplantae; phylum Streptophyta; class Magnoliopsida; order Asterales; family Asteraceae; genus Artemisia; species Artemisia tridentata. The sequence goes on from CP139501.1 coordinate 36,030,038, forward strand.
GTGGTGTTTGGAGGGAGTTCATAAGAATGGTTTGGATGTCCATTGCTTCATGAAGGCGATGGTCAACCATACCCGAGAGAGTGTAGAGACGATTGAGCTCTTCACTAATCTCTTCTTGGGTTTGAGGCATATTCATCCACATTGCCTCGTCAATGGCAACTAGAGTGGATGTGGGTGATAGAGGTTTTTGTTGAGGTTGGGATGATTGTGCATCATGGTATAAAGGGCCATGGATATCCGGGTAAACCGGGTGAAAAAGCATGGGTTGTTGACCTTCAAAAGTCATGGGTGGAAGATTGGGTAATTTTGGTGAAAGTTCTTCTAAGTCATCAAGATGTGGTGATGTAGGAGGAGTCCTAAATAATTCCAAGGGTTGGAGTTTAGGTGATTTTGGTGGTGATGGTGATCTAACAGTCTGTGATGGAGCCGGTGGTGGAGTAGTGGCTATTGGAGTAAGGGTTGGTGGTGGTGTTTGTATAACAACATGTGATGGTGTTGGGGTGGAGAGTGTAAGGAAATTTTCACTAGCAATGGGTGATGATATATTGAGAGGAGAATTTTACTCAGATGAAGAGTTTGCTAAGTTGATAAAACAACAGGGTTTAACACTAATGCGGGCTGTTCTTCTTGAAGTTCTAGATGTGGAAGAGTTGTGTGACTTGGTCATGGTGAAGTATGATATCTAAAGTGTACAGGAGAGGAAGTGTTTGTTGTGTGAAGAGATGATCCTAAAGTGCTAATTTATAGACAGAAGGTTTATGAGTCTGTGTGTTTGGATTTGATGTAAATCCAATAGAGAATGTTGGTTACTAATGATTTGGAACAAAAATTTGTGCAGGTCATATCAAGGAAGTCAAGCCATTGAGCTTTGGTTGAGTAATATGTTTTGGATATGCAGTTAATACAAGAGGATAGTGGAAAATCTGATGATTTGATATTTCCACGGATTTGACGGATCCCTAAAAAGGGTTCCTTCTTTGTATCAGTTTGGTAACTTACACCTAAAATTCAAAAATTTAAATTTTGGTGGGAAATTTTGTTCCTAAGTTTCTAAGAGTTCCTAAATGATTCTAAGATGAATTATGATCAGTGAATAGATCCTAAATGATACTAAACACTAAGATTTAAGAATCGGGATAAGTCGAAAAAGTTTTTATATATGTTTGGTTCTAGCGTGTTGGACTGGATTTTTGCTTAAATCGATAGCACCTTTGTTGTCGCAAAGAATGGGAATGTTGTTGAGTTCAATTCCATAGTCGACGAGATCTTGTTTCATCCACAGTGCTTGTTGACACGCCTTTCCTGCAGACACATACTCTGCTTCTGTTGTTGAGATTGCGAGGGCAGTTTGTTTCTTAGCGAACCATGATGTGAGACAATATCCTACAAAAGTACAAATACCACTAGTACTTTTCCTATCAACATAGTCACCTGCATGATCTGAGTCGGTATACACTATGGTTTCTACACCCGTTCCTTTGGGATACCATAATCCTAAGTGTGTAGTACCTTTGATGTACTTAAATATTCTTTTAACGGCTTCAAGATGGGACGTTTTTGGATCTTCTTGAAAACGTGCACATAGACAAACACTAAACATAATGTCAGGCCTACTAGCCGTAAGATAGAGTAAACTACCAATCATTCCTCTATATTTAGTGCTATCTACGGATTCATTTTCTTCATCCTAGTGAGTTTGGTTTCGGAGGACATGGGTGTTCTCATGGGTTTTGAGTCTTCAAGACCAAACTTCTTAAGCATATCTTTGATATACTTTGATTGGTTGAAGAATATCCCATCTTCTAATTGTTTAATTTGGAGACCTAAGAAAAAGTTTAGTTCCCCCATCATACTCATTTCAAACTCGTCATGCATGATTTTTGAGAAATCGTCGCATAACTCTTGACAAGTTGAACCGAATATAATGTCATCCACATATATCTGGACTATGATAATATGTGATCCCTTTTTCTTGGTGAAGAGAGTATTATCTACTAGGCCCATGGTATACTTATGGTCAACTAGGAAAGTCTTAAGTCGATCATACCAAGCTTTTGGTGCTTGCTTAAGTCCGTATAAAGCTTTCTTAAGTTTGAAAACATAATTTGGTTTTTCAAAGTCGGCAAAGCCGGGAGGTTGTGCAACATATACTTCTTCATTTATAAACCCATTTAAGAAAGCACTTTTGACATCCATTTGAAATAACTTAAAATCATGTGCACATGCATATGCAAGTAATATCCTAATAGACTCAAGTCTAGCTACGGGTGCAAAAGTTTCATCGTAATCTATACCTTCTTGTTGATTGTAGCCTTGAGCTACTAGCCTAGCTTTATTTCTAGATACAATACCATTTTCATCCATTTTATTTCTAAAGACCCATTTAGTGCCGATTATGGTTTGGTTTTTAGGTGGAGGGACCAACGTCCAAACATCATTTCTAATAAATTGATTTAGTTCTTCTTGCATAGCAATTACCCAAGATTCATCTTTTATTGCCTCGTCTATGTTTTTGGGTTCAACCGTTGAAATAAAACAAAAATAATTACTTTCATTTTGAGCTTTGGATCTTAATGTTCTTTCATTAATTTTTCCTATGACGTTTTCTAATGGATGACTTTTAGTTTCTTTAATATTAATAATTTCTCCTTTTATGGGTTCATTGCCATTTTCAATGTTTTCTATATCATTAACCATTTGACTTTCAACTAAGTCATCATCTACCAAAGGTGATGTCTTAGAGGGAGGCGGACTTTCGTTGAATGTTACGTTCAACGATTCCTCGACTCTTGATGTTTCCTTGTTTAATACAATGTATGCTTTACTGTTTTGCGAGTACCCAAGGAATACACCTTCATACGACTTTGGGTCGAACTTAGTGAGATAGTCCTTTGTGTTTAAAATGAAGCACTTGCTTCCAAAAACTCTAAAATATCCTAATGTAGGCTTTTTGCCTCGATAAATTTCATAAGGAGTTTTATTTAAAAATTGTCTAATTAAAACTCTATTAAGGATATATGTAGAAGTATCTACAGCGTGACACCAAAACTTTTGTGGTATGTTTTGTTCATTTAACATAGTTCTACTCATTTCTTGAATTGTTCTATTTTTACGTTCTACTACACCATTAGATTGAGGTGTACGAGGAGCCGAGAAATTATGAGTTATTCCATTTTTATCACAAAAATTTCCAAATTGAATTTCATTGTCAAATTCTCGACCATGGTCAGTTCTAATAGATACTATATTACTTCCTATTTGATTTTGAATTTTCTTGCTTAGAATTTCAAATTTATCAAATGCCTCATTTTTAGTTTTCAAAAACTTTGTCCATGTATATCTAGAGTAATCATCTACTATGACTAAAGTGTAAAAATTTCCTCCATAACTTTGTATAGCCGACGGGCCAAACAAATCCATATGTAATAATTCTAGGCATCTAGATGTAGATACCATGTTTTTAGCCTTATGGCTATTATGTACTTGTTTCCCAATTTTGCAAGCATCACAAAAGTGTTGGTCATATTTCAACTTGGGTAGGTTCCTAACGAGTTCTTTGGAAGACAAGGATTGAATAAGCCTCATATTAGCATGACCTAAGCGTCGATGCCATAGAGTTGAGTTTTCATCCAAGGAGGTAAGACATAACTTATCTTTAGGTGTTTTATCTAATTTCATAACATAGACATTATTCTTTAAAACACCTTTTCCTACGGTTATGCCATCTTTAAGTATTTTACTTCCATTTTCACTGAAAAGGACGTTATACTTTTTGCGGCATAATTGACTTATACTAAGTAGATTAAATCCTAAATTATCTACATGAGCAACATCATCAATAGATAGAGAGTCATGAGAGATTGTACCTTTTTCGATGATTTTACTTTTAAGCTTGCTACCGAATGTGACATTACCTCCGTCATACACTTGGTAGGTTGAGAAAAGATTTTTGTTTCCGGTCATGTGTCTTGAGCACCCACTATCTTTGATCCACTCATCAGGTTCAAGATCAACTTTCAAGCATACCTAAGTTCATAAAAGACTCAAGCATTTGGTCCCCAATATCTCATGGGTCCGTTTGGGTTAAACATGACATTATCATGGTTTATGTACTGAAAAGGTGGACAATTGTTCCACGGCATATAATTAGGACCATGAAAGTTTCTAGACATGTTTTGGTTCTAATTATTTTGATAAGTGTGTTGTGAATTAACTATACTTTTTGGAAAGGGGTGTTTGGGAAAACTCATCTGAGGTCTTTGTTGATCCGTTTTAACTCTATATTCATTTCTAGCTTGACCTCTTCCTAAAGATACTGCTGGTTTGTGTTTATTATTGGTTATGCTACTGTTAGGTTTCTTAGTAACTTTAACAAACTCGGAACGGTCGACTTTGTGAACCTTCTGTTCAACTTCTGTACCCGCGGATCCTTTGGATATACCTGGCGGATCCAAATTTTTGGATCCGTCGGATCCGTGGGTGTCTAACTCTGTTGAATCAGTTTTAATCACAGTCTGTTCCTTATGATCACTTAAGGTTCCTAGTTTCATAAAGCCTAGACCTGTTTTTATCATGAGGTAGCTTTTGCATTTTCATTATTTCATCTGCACAACTTATGTTTTTATCAAACCTTTTAAACTTTGAATTTTGTTTGATTAAATCTTCCTGTGTGGTTCTTAAGGTTTCTAGTTCAAGTTTTAGTTCTTGACAAGACACACATGTTTCTTTACTAACTTTACCTTTTTCAATTCGTATTGCTTTTTCTTTAAGCCAATATATTTCATTTTCTAAAAGTGTTGTCTTTGTTTTCAAAAACTTGTTTTTGTTTATGATTTTTAAAGTGACATCACACAGTTTGTTATATTCTACTTCTAAGGTTTCATCATCTATAAAGGAGTATGAATCAGAATGTACCTCTTCTGTGTCATTAGCCATAAGTGCAATTTCGTTGTTCTTAGGCTCATCATCATCATCTCCTTCACTATCGCTCCAAGCTCCACTAACGAAGGCTCTTTGAGACTTGGTCTTTGGAGGCTTTGGACATTCTCCTATTAAGTGACTGGAGTCACCACACCTATAGCATTTCCTATCATCCTTACCTTTCTTATCGTCACGATCTTTCCGAGAGGATTTCTTTTCATCACGAGGTGGTTTTACAAACTTTCCTCGTCTCCTGAAGAATTTCTTGAAATCCCTCACGGCCATGGCATATTCTTCATCATCACTGTTTGAACAAGACTCATCATCACTTGACTCGACTTTGGCTTTCAAGGCAATAGACTTAATCTTCTCCTTTTTGCCTTTGACAATTTCCGAGTCTTTTTCCATAATCATTTCGTGAACTTTTAGGTTTCCTATGAGCTCATCCAGTGTCATGCTTGAGAGATCCTTAGATTCTTCAATAGCTGTCACCTTTGCTCTCCATTTCGGATGGAGTGCTCTTAGAAATTTCCTGACAAAATTCTTGCTAGAAAAAGATTCGTCAAGTGCTTTAAGTGATGTAATAATAGTATTGAACTTAGCAAACGCACTATCAATGGTCTCATCTTCAGAGATAACAAATTGTTCGTATTGTTGGACAAGAAGATCAATTTTGTTATCTTTTACTTGTGAGTTCCCTTGATGTGTGATGATAAGAGATTGCTAAATATCCTTAGCCGTTTTACACATAAAAACTCTTTCATATTCTTTCTTAGGTAAGGCATTATAAAGCATCATTTTGGCTTCGTTATTTTTGGCAATTAGTTTCTTTTGCTCATCACTGTGACGAGTAAGAGAAGCTCCTTCATCCCGACCACCCGAAATATTATTACTAATAGGCTTGTAATCACCATCAACTATAATATACCATAGATCTATATCCTTTGACTTTACATAAGTCTCAAAGCAATTTTTCCAATAAATAAAACAATTTGGTTCAAATAGAGGTGGTCTCTGCATAGATTGCCCTTCTTTAAAGTTTTCAAAATCCATGGATCGTTTTAAGTTTTAAAATACAATATATTTTAAAGATCTTAAGTAACGTAGCTCTTGATGCCAATTGTGGAAAACTAGAAGGGGGGTTGAATAGTTTTTACCGTTTTTAAAGTTTTATTTGCTTTGTTACTTTATGTTAATTCAAAGGAAACAATCACAAATAAATAATCACACAATGTAAACAAAAGATAAAGAGAGGAAAGATCAAACCACACGACACAGTTGTTTATAGTGGTTCGGCTACAAGAACTCTATTCCTTGCCCTACTCCACTCCCCGAGTTTCCTACTCGAGAGTTTATCTTTCACTAAGAAACAAACTCCTTTCCTAGGCGGAGAAAACCTTTACACGTCGCTTACTTCCTTTTCCGGTACTAAGCTAAACACCGGGTTCTTTTCACAAGGTAGAACCAACCTGACGTCGCCTAATTACTTTACCGACACTAAGCTAGATGTCGAGTTCTTTACAAGGGTACAACCACTCCCTACACTCTTTGTACTTTAAGGACTAAAGTACTAACCACACTCACTGATTACAAATGATAGATATGATGTGTGAAACAAACTACAAGATCACACAGTAATGCAACTAAAGGATTACGGTTCTGTAGATCCTTGAATGCTTGATCTCCTTTCTACAAAATGGAAGATCAAAGTGAAATGCAACTATGAATGATGTTAGTAAGATATGTACTGAATGAATATATGTGTTTAAGCTATATGAGTGATGAGAGAGCCAAATGATCAGCTTCCTATTTATAGGCAAGCTGATCTTCAACTCACGGATCCGGCGGATCCCTCAAAAGGGATCCGTCCTTTATAGGACTTGGATCCGTGGGATGTGACAGCTATGTAATAGTTGTCTCTTACCATATCTTAGTTGTATCTTACCATATCATCCAAGATCTTCAAATGTCAACTATGTTGCTTGCATATCTAACCAAGATATATCAAAGATATTGTATGTGATGCATACAATGATGTCATGGAATGGTTTATGAATTAAAGTTTCCTTTTAAGGAAACAAGTTACTAAACTTGTAATTCTTAGTTAATATGTGAAGTGTAAAGTGTGTACTTAAGAGACTAAGCTAGTATTTATTATTTGCTAAAAGATATTCCTTATATTTGTCATTAACAAAACTAATGAAAGATCAAAGAATATAAATAACGTTTTTGGGACACTATTTGTATTAACAGAACCCTTTGATTTGTTGCAGCAATAGGAGACCTACAGTCTTTGGTTAAGTGCCCAATTTTCTTTCAATTGCCACATGGAGTAGGGCAACGTCCTGGATTGTGGTGGCGTTGGTATTTGTCACACTTAGGAAGATTTCCTTCATAACCTCTCTTTTCAGTCGGGCCCGCCACATAGGCCTTGACAACCTCTTGCCTTTTGTTGGGTTGTTGAGCAGCATTTCGTCCCTGAGTAGTATCCCACTTTCTCTTGTTGTTGTTATTGTTGTTGTAGCGGTTGTTGCTATTGTTGTTGCGGTTACTGTTATTGCTATCTCGAGCAACCTTTGCCCGAACAACTTGATCCATCAGATTGTGAGACATTCGGATTGCCTCATGCAGAGTACTCGGCTTAGAAGAGGTGACATTTCCTTGAATATAAGATGGAAGTCCCCAGATGTTCCTTTCAATCTTTTTCTGGGTAGTAGGAACCATCTCAGGACAGAGAGTAGCTAATTCATGATATCGTTGAGTATAAGCTGCAATGTCGTACCCTTTCACCGTTAAATTCTAAAATTCAACTTCCAATTTATGAACTTAATTTCTCGGGCAATACTCAGCAGTTACCATTTCCTTAAACTCAGCCCACGGTAATTCGAAAGCAGCATCAATTCCCACTGATTGGGCATAAGCATTCCACCAAGATAAGGCACCATCCAACAAAGTACCTGTATCATATTTCACCTTACAGTTTTCCGCGCAGTTGCTCATACGGAAAGTCGATTCTAACTTCTCGAACCATCGTACCAAACCGACAGCTCCTTCCGTACCACTGAAAGTCTGCGGTTGGCAACCCGAAAATTCCTTGTAAGTACATCCACGAACCGCGGTCTCAACCCTGGTTGCCGTTCCACTGGCTTCTCCGCCGTTTCCACTGTTGCGATTGTTCTCGTATTCAGCCATGGCGGCAGCAACTTGTGCCGTAACCCGTTGGGCAACGAGTCGATCGATCTCAGCTGTACTCATGCTTTGTTTCTTAGGTGGCATTGTTCTTCTAATCACAAGAAATAACAATAATTAGGATCCATAAGTAACAAAGGTCACCATAAGTATATATATATACACAACCATGACATGTGAAAATCACAACAAGATCAACCACAACAATTATAGGAATAAATCATGACAAAAAATTAAATCATGATAGAAATATGAAGTGCTAAGAATAATGAATCACAATAACCATAATATATTTTCACCATGAATAGGTACAACCACAACAAGATAAAAATACATCACGACAATGATAAAGCACGATAAGAATATGGCGTGATAAAAATCAACCACAATAAGAATATATCACGACAACCATAATAAAATCACAACATAGATAGATACATCACAACATACATAGATGCAAAAGGAAAGTCTCGGTTCACATCGACCGATATCGCATCATAGCGTACAAAAGAAAAGTCTCGGTTCATATCGACCGATACAATACATCCTGACATAACTTGCTACATTGTTGTACCACTAACAAAAGATCACAAGCGTCACTACTAATGCCACACAACCCGTGGCTAGGATATAAATACAAAAGATAACTACGATACTAATCTAGTCTAGGCACTGCCTGATGCACCATCGAGACGGCGCTGGAGGTCTCTGATCTGACCACGGAGACTAGCAATCAACTCATCCTGGTCGCGTCGTCGCGCCTGCTCATCCTCCACGAAACGCTCAAGTGTAGCAATCCGGGAGTGTGCAACGATCTGGTGTTCCAACTGAGTCTCTAAGGTCTCAATGCGCTATAGGGGAACCTCATCGAGACGATCAAATATCCGGCCAATACGGTCCTCATGACGGACCATCCTGGCAATCAGAAGTGGAATAGTATGATGGACAGGCTCACCTGTAACTGGTAAAATACGAGCAGTAGCCATCTCAGAGCTCTCTCCTAACTCCCAAGCACGCGGAGTACCCTCATCGTGCCTCCATCTACTGAGAGTAGGTGGAATGAGTGACCATCTGAGGGCGTCAACCAGTCTGCGAACTCTGGGTCTAGCAGAGGCCTCAGCAGCAGCCACAACATAGGGATCTGAAGGTTAAGGTGCCATAGTAAATGCCCTCTTATGAGGTGGTAACATAGGATCAGGAACATCTCTGGGTGATGATGGTAATGGAACTGTGGTAGTCTGGTGGTGGTGGTGGAGATGATGGTGGCGATGTGATATGAGGTGGAGTAACAGTGGGTGCTGGTACACAGCTGGGTGGAGGTCGGACCCTCTTCCTAGCCATACAGAGCATAACAGGGCCAGTCTCATGTAACCGATAGCGGCGACCCATAGGAATCTGATCTGGCCGAACAACAGGTATACGCCTAACACAGCGCACTGGTGGTGATGGTACTGGGGGAACATGTGCAATGGGTGGTGATGGTATAGGTAGTGTAGACACAGTCTGGGCGTCCTCGAATGGCTCGGTCTCATCAGACTCATCGCCGGAGGGTACAGGAACATGAATGACTGGTGTGACCGGAACAGTGGATGATGATGAATCGTCCATATCTGAATCCGAATCGAGGATGATAGGATCGGTGGGGGAAGACATATCACTGTAAACCAGGTCAATAATAATATGTATAAGTATAAATGACTTATATAAAATAAGTGAATAAAAGTATGTATCGCAATCCTAAGCACATCATGATATTGTGAAGTGTCGTGACCTAGTGGTTATAGTCTAGGGTCAATGATGCATCCTAGTTCTCTATAACCTTGGCTTTGGTACCAACCTGTCACACCCCCAAAATCTGTGTTTGCAGCGGAATTGAATTTCGGGGGCGTGATGTTCTCGGTCACAAAGTACAAGGCAATAAAGAACGACCTCTAAGTGAGTCGTTTTAAAAACAAGCATTTGATTTAAAGTTAAAGTTTTACAAAACATAGTTATCAGAGTTCACCATCAAAATGCAAGATTTAAATACATGATCAAACGCTAAATTATGTAGAAAAATCTCCATCATGATGTGTGTGAAAACGTAGAGGGGGGGGGGGGGGTGAATACGTTCCCGTTTTAAAAACTTAAAACTTGTTGTATCAAATGACCATTTAAGCTTGTTGTAATATGAAAGATGTTAAGTATAGTTTATGACTAGTATATACTAAACAAGTTGTCACACAAGTATTACCAACTAATCACAACACAAGCAATCATATAATGCAAACATAAAGTAAAGCAATAAGTAAAAGAAAGCGCAAACCGAACACGATGATTTATAGTGGTTCGGTCACGGAGCTCCTCTCCGCCCTACTCCACTCCCCGAGCACCCAACTCGAAAGTTACTTTACTAGATCAACAAGCTCCCTTCTCGGCGGAGAAAACCTTACAATCGTCGCTTACACTTTTTCCGGTACAAAGCTAAATACCGGGTTCTAGTTTGAGGTAGAACCAACCTAACGTCGCTTACACTTTTTCCGACACTAAGCTAGATGTCGAGTTCTTTACAAGGGTACAACCACTCCCGCTATGTTTTATGGCCCAACATAGAAACCTTGTGTTTTATGGCACAAACACATAAACCACCTAATCTAGTATGAATAGGTTGTGATGCAATGATGGTTACAACAATGATCCATGACATAAATGTTCAATGGATATAAATGACTAATCTATATGAACTTCTTGAATAAGAAGTCTTCAATCATTGAGGATGTCAAGTGCCCTTGAATCTTCATATGTTGGAATGCTATGTTGGATAATGACTTCAAGATCTTGTAACCTTCATAGTGGATCAGGAAGTATGCTATGGATGATGACTCATGATCTTGAGCTTGCTTCACAGGATCATTAACAGTGTATGCTTACAACATAATGAAAGTTAGTAACATTATGATCATTATGTAAAGGGTGATTAATCTATGTTTCTACATGGTTATCTATTGATCTAAGTGTATGCAAAGGGTAGAGGGAATGTGTGTTCTTGTTGGATAAAACTATGGGTAAACAATGGGCTACTATTTATAGGAAAACAGTTTGTACATGCCACGGATTTGGCGGATCCCAAAAATTGGATCCGTCTTTGTATTGGTTTGGATCCGTGGGTACATGACAACTAAGATTTCAACAAATCTTTCCATATCATGTTAAGTCATGTCAAGATCTTGCAAAGTCAACTATGTAACTTAAAGATCTTTCCAAAATATCACCTAAATCAAATCTTCATGAAATCTATCCAAGATCTTTCCATATCTAACCATATCTACCAAAGTCAACTTTGTTACTTAAAAATCTTTCCAAAATATATCTTTCCATATCTTCCTAAGATTTTCTAATGATGTATGCAATAATGTCATGAACATATTTCCATTTTAATCCTTAAAATGTAAATAATGTAAATGTATATATGTATGTCCTATGTATATACTAGCTTAACTAATATATGTTTGCCAATATGTATCATGTTAGTTTGACACCTAAAGTGTACTTATCCTATTTAGGAAACATGACAAATGAGGTTCTAAGTAGAATAGTTAGCCTTTTTAAAATACTTAATGACCTAGTCATATTTTAAACATTCTAAATGGTTTGTTAAGGGTTTGATCATAATGCCACATAACAAACATGTACGAACCTGTGTTGTATCATACGAGGACTCGAGAGGTGTTGAATGTATGTTGAGACAAGATATGATTACAAGTAACTTGTACATTTTACGTTATGTATCAAGTTACATGTTTGTCATCAATCAAAACAAACGAGACTGCTTGCACTAACAATCTCCCCAACGAGACTGTTTGCACTAACAATCTCCCCCTTTTTGATGATGACAAAATATGTAAACGTGATAGAAAGTAAAATGTAAAAAGTTACTTGTGTCCGTACTACCTTTAATATTACCTTCTCCGTTTACACCTTTCTCCCCCTTTTGTCGAAGCAAAAAGGGTGTGTCCTTGGAGTTAACTTCATTTCTCCCCAAAATGGCGAGCTTGCATCATCCCTAGTGAAGTTAAAGATACTACTCCAATCTCCTATGGTTGTTGCGTCCCCTAGGTTGTTAGCGGATCCATGGATCAAACTAGACTCTTAACCTACATCAAGGTTAGTGGTGTGCAACATAAAAAGAATATATATGAAAAATGCATGACGAATGAAATGCAAATAGCCAACGATACACGTGGGTAAGCTATGTTGGACTATGTTGACCTATCTCCTCCTTTTTGTCGAAACACAAAAGTGTGTCGAAGAATGAGAATTCTTAAGAATGCGTGCATGCTCCCTCTTGACTGTAGCTCCCCCTTAATCAATACTCCTCGTTGCTAGGGTACCAACGTATATGATGTAAGGATTATGAATGCTACAAAACAAGGATTAGTACATGATATGCTCCCCCTTGATCAATACTCCCCGTTGCTAGGGTACCGACGTATATGATCCAGGGATGAAAAATGCTACAAAATAAAGGTTAGTTTGTGATATATAACAATGTGTGTATATGATGCATTCTAGAAATGCTTGACGAAAGCTTCCCCTTGCTCTAGGGCCTCAAGATGAACCTACAAAACAAAAGATTAGTGCACTAGAAGCTATGTCTTAAGTCATATACGACCAAAGTGTATAGACGATGCAAGATGAGTGCTAGACTGATAATCCTTCTGGTTTGAGAGCGTTAAGCAGCACCTATAAAAGAAGAAAAATAATCGATGCAAACTTCATCCTATGATAAGTAAGCTATATACGATCGAGCGTATATGATGATGAACCTACAATGAAATGGTTAGTGCAATATATTTTATCTCAAAGAAAAATATTATGCAACATATTAATAATCTAATCACAAGCAACTTACCTATTGTGATTGTCTAATCAAAGAAAAATATGATGCAGCATACCAATTGTGATATCAATCGTGATTATCTAGTAAACCATGTTATAAAGTGTGTAATCTTCTAATAAGAATTACAATACAAGAATACAATATGATAAAATCCTACAAAACAGTGCCTATGAGGAGGATATGAGTGATCCTTGTGTTGGTGTTAGTTTACTAGTAATAACTTGATAACTAAAGATTGATGCAAGTAAGTTTTTCGCTAATCCATGGGGTTGATGATTAGTGAAAGAGGTGATGGAAGGTGGTGGTTATAATGAATGCAATGAATTCAGAAACTCTAATTTATAGCAAATGCTATAAGAGTATTTGAAGACGGTTACAGTTATGATATTATCATCTACCAAAGATGATGAATCGTGCCATAGTAAATGCTCGAATGGAAATAAGAGGAAGTGAAGACAATGATCACTTAGGAATAGAGATTCCATATGCAACAATTAGAAATACTAGATACCTATTTACGGATGAAAATGATATCATATGATGAGAGTGTTGGTTGGACCAACGTGTTGAGAATGATGGTTCTGTTTGCACTGACAATGACGTGCTTGATATGCATCAAGAATGAAAAGGATGAGATCCTATGATAGTGTTCTAGAAAATGAAGGTGTTCTTGATAATGAAGTTGTTCTAGACAATGAAGATGTGAAAATAAATCCTAGACTCGTTGGTTGTGAGAGGGTTGTCTGTTATGATTGGTTAAAACTGAACCAGGTACCCGCGGATTGGGCGGAACCAAAGCTTTGGTTCCGTCTATCTTATCCTAGGGTGCCGTGGGATCGGAATAGATTTGGTCACGTTTTGTCGTTTTTGATCAAACGAAGGTTCAAGCTAATGTTTATTCGCTTATAACTACTGATTTGGTTTCACTAATCCTATTCAAAGTCTAAGGGGACTTAATGCTTCTCGTTTTGTTAAACACATGATGTATTTTTCACTTGACGAGGTATTGATGCAAAACTGTGATGTTGAGCTAAGAAGGTTTGACACACTTGTGATTTTGTGAGCTGATTATTATTGAATGGTGTGAACCTATGAGTAAGTGTTCTTAGATACAAAAAGACAATTATGTGAATGATTTTCTCTCCCCCTTAATCGGTGGATATCCAACATAATGTGTAATGTATCGAATGAAAAATGACAATGAAAGGAATGAGCTTAGCAATGTTTTTGCGGATGTTGGTTAGCATACAAAGAACTTCATCCTTGAAGTCACGTAGCTCTTCTCTATCAATGAGAGATGATCGCATGACGAGGCATGTAGTTTCCTCATGGGAGGTGTATAATTATAACTAAAAAGGTGATGGAGATGTTGTTTAGGAAAGCGGAAGCAAAAATACGATTTGAAAAGATGTCGATTGAAAGATACACAAACACAAATTTCAAATCTCTAAAACTTAATCCTAGTAGCTTCAAAAGCTATATACAAGAAAATGGGTCCCATAAACATATTATTAATCTATGTAGCAACAAAAGGATTACAATTATGCAAAATAGGCATCACAAAGTGAAATAAAAAATAATTTGTCATAAACTTATAAGACAAAAGTCTTAATGGTAAAAGATGTAAATATCATAAGATAACATCTTATATAAACAAAAACAAATATTCATCTACTAGACAAAAAGCTACCACATAGCATCAAGACAAATAATCATATTGCAAGAGAGCATGACATTGTTTGATATACTACATTGTGAAATTGTTTTGATGTTTAGGCTTAGTTACTTAAACATTCTTACCCCTTAATTAACACAATGATCTAAAGAAAAACTTTTAAAAGTTTATCATACTAAAAGCACTTTGACAAATTATAAGTGCACACATGGCAACCAAATAGTGTGACAAGGTTACAAAAGAAGTGAGAACGACAGGTTCATGCAAACAATTCTAACATTTTGGAAGCATGCAGACAAAACCTTTCGAAGGTTTACACATCTTACTATCAATCAAATAATTATCAAGACACTTAAACATATCAAACACATAACATGTAATCAACACACACACACACACACACACACACACACACACACACACACACACACACATATATATATATATATATATATATATATATATATATATATATATGTATATGTAATGCAAGTGATTTTACTAAGAAAAATCACATCTACTACTGAATAGATTAATATTCCTAAGGCAAGATAATTCACCAATTCATGACTTAATGAAACTCAACTATTTCTATTAAAGCTAAGGTGATGAAGATGTCATGATATACACGGGAATTTGACAAATATGTGTCAACAGATTTTAATCTTTGTGTTTGGAATCTAAGGTTGAATGATCTAAAGGGTGGCATTTTTTTTATGTTGAGTTTAAGTATGTGTTATGCAAGTGATGTGATCATCTAAGACCAAGAGATGTGTTTGTGTGTTATAATTGAATATGTTAAGAACGTTCTCAAAAAAGTTCTTTGGAACAAGAATCTAAATAAAGTTAACAACTTTAATAGATCTTGTGTATGCTCCAGAGATGTGGATATGCACAAGGTTTGAGCAAGGTTCGGTTATGATTTACGCTTGAAAGGAAATAGATACGTATGGTATCTTTCAACAAGTAAGATTATCTCTTGGGATAATGTTTATCATGCTCAATGGGGAAGATAGTTCATAGAACTTGTAGATGTTTGTTTAAGATCATTTGGCTAATGAGGTGTAATAAAATCTCTTGTAACATAACCGTTAATGTTGCAAGAAGAGAATGATGCATAGGATATACAATATCCTTTTAACAATATGAAAACTAAACACATAATGTTTTTCCGAAACATCATGTTTTCCTAAATGAAGATATGAAGCCTAAGTGTTTGGATAGTCCTAAATAAACTTGGGGATGATACAAAGAATTCACTTGAGTTTCTTATGTATACTCCTCAAGAGTCATTCTTACTTGGGGTGCATGAGGTTGTCTTTGAGATTTTGGATTTTAACATATGTTGTTAAAATATTGATTTGAGACATAAGCAGAAGCTTGGTGACAAAGTATTACTAATACTTTGATTACTTGTGAAAGTGGTACTACTTAAACCTAGTGTAAATGAATGTGAGTTTCATGCTCATTTGATGTTGAAGGTTCTAATCCTATAGGTGGTAAGGTATGGTTGAGTTTGTTTAACGAGTGTTTTGGACAAAGGCCTTTTTGAGCAATGCACTTAATGGAATTGTGGTGATGTAGGGGTTTGTTGTGCTATGAAGGTACTTAGGTTTCATGGATGTTGAAAATGGCCAGAATGGATACTGATTCTTGTGGTTCACTAGTGGATGAAGTGCTTGGTTATGTTTATGAAACCTAGGGGCTGAATGTGATGAAGACTAATTCTTATGGACAACAAGGATGTAGAACAAATGTTCTAGTTATGATAGGATAAGTGTTTTAACATACGTTGTTAAAATACTTGGGAGTTGATTGTTTCGGATATGACTTTTAATGACTACAATCGTAAGTCAAATTATACTTGAATATTTTGGATGAAATACTTAAGTTGTCAATCCTACTTAAAAAAAATAGCAAGACTTGATAATTACATCTATAACCTAAGTGTGAGTTATGACTCGATGTAAATCGTTTTGAAGAATGACATGTTAACCAAGTGAGGCAACATACGTGAATACAAGATAGTATCTATAGTTATGAGTTGGGTTTGTAAACTGTGATATCTTTGAACACTGTGAGTCTGGTTTAGTTAGGAAGTTGTCAATTTACAAATCAAGTTAATGGATGAGTAAAAGACAGGAAGATGCAGTGAGTGTGTGTACTGATCACAAATACTCAGTGGTTCACTAAAAAGATACTTTGGAGCATATTCATGAAATTTGAAACTGTGATTGGATATGATTATCCTATTTGGTGTAAGTGAGATGTCCTAATCCTAATTTGAGTGAACATCAGTGAACATAATTCTAGTGATACAAGTGAGTGATCTTAAGTGAAGGATTTAAACTAAAATTTGAAAAACTAGCTGTTAGTTCTGGCGGATCCAAATCACAACACTGGCGGAACCCTCTTTTTGGTTCCGCGGAATCCGTGAGTTCAGGACTGGCGGATCCAAAGCATACACTAGGCGGATCCAAAATTTGGGATCCGTCATATCCGCCATATGGAGGTTCTAATTCTAAACAGGACATATGTCGAATTTTTCGTTACCCGTTCAAATTCCGAAAATTCTCCTAAAACATATGTAACAACTAATATGTGATAGAATAAAACTAAAAATGCAGGTTCTAACACATGTTTCCATATAGATCAATCTGATGATAATAACTTACCATAAATGGATGTTAAGCCAAACAGTGGCTTAAACACGGAAACTTGATAACATCAAAATGTTATCATCCTGCATGACATGGTTATTATACATGAACATTGAATGATAAATAATTATCCTATGACAAGATAAATACATTAGACATCTTTGAAGAAGCAGATATACCAAACACTCTTTTTCAAAGATACTACATGTTTACACATTTTAACACTTGAGCAATTAAGTGAGAGTTTGTGCAAGACAATACTTTTCAAGACATTTAACTAGTTTCACTTAGAACTCATTCCTAAGTAAGTTATGCAAAGTTTTCACATAACATATGCAACAAAAATATCTAAGTCTATAAGTGAAACAAACACAGTTTATCAACTTAGTGCACAAGATCTAGCAAAAGTCCTATTGTGCATCAAACAAGCAATTGATAAACAAGCAAATAAATGTCATGGCAAAACACTTATGTATTTCCTATCAACAAATTCAATCACAATTACCAACAGGCAAATCACATGTATGCAAATAACTTAGAACAGATAGTCACATAGCATAGCATAAATGAAAAGATACTTTTCATCACTTTGCATTTAAATATGACGATGTATGCCAAGCTTGATTTGTTTCCTTTATATTAGTTTCAAAAGAAATCATATCAATGTTCAAAGAATACCAACTTACATTGCCTGACATAAAAGTTTAAGTTACTGTGTCAAAATGAAACTTAATATTTTGAACAGGTTGTAGTATTTGATTTGTTTTACCTACTTCAATTTAGATTTAGGACATTAGATTATTTTTAAATGAAAGTAGACTTAATTCCCTTCAAAATGATAGGTGGCGCGACTCCTACGGACTTACGGTTAATTAGTTATGAATTTTTGAAATTGGACAAAAACTGCATATAAAACCGACGGATTTGGCGGATCCTTTTTGAGGGTTCCGCCCTTTGTAACAAAGGGATCCGTGGGTGTCTGTGACAAATTCTCCTAAACTCGTATTTTGACATAGAGAAAACATGTAGGACTTGCTAGACTTAATATTAAACATATATTACACATATTTAACAACATTTCTACTTATGTGACTTATCTAAACATTACAGAGGTGATTTTTCAACTAAACTAATAGTTATCCCAAACGCCCCTTTAAAACCCGTGTTTTTCATAAATTAGTTTTACGCACACAATTTGACACTTAATCATTTTAAGAAATCATTTATTTTGATTTTCCAAAAACATCTTCAAGCTTGTATACAAAGTAATACTTAACAACAAAATTTCTAAGTATACTTAGCGAAACATTTTTCATATTATATTCCGCTTCAATGGTAATTTGATACATGGATCGTACTCCATTTTAAAAACCATTTGTTTTGAAAATAAGAACCACGAGGCTCTGATACCAATTGTGAAAACGTAGAGGGGGGGGGGGGTGAACACGTTCCCGTTTTAAAAACTTAAAACTTGTTGTATCAAATGACCATTTAAGCTTGTTGTAATATGAAAGATGTTAAGTATAGTTTATGACTAGTATATACTAAACAAGTTGTCACACAAGTATTACCAACTAATCACAACACAAGCAATCATATAATGCAAACATAAAGTAAAGCAATAAGTAAAAGAAAGTGCAAACCGAACACGATGATTTATAGTGGTTCGGTCATGGAGCTCCTCTCCGCCCTACTCCACTCCCCGAGTACCCAACTCGAGAGTTATTTCACTAGATCAACAAGCTCCCTTCTCGGCGGAGAAAACCTTACAATCGTCGCTTACAATTTTTCCGGTACAAAGCTAAATACCGGGTTCTAGTTCGAGGTAGAACCAACCTAACGTCGCTTACACTTTTTCCGACACTAAGCTAGATGTCGAGTTCTTTACAAGGGTACAACCACTCCCGCTATGTTTTATGGCCCAACATAGAAACCTTGTGTTTTATGGCACAAACACATAAACCACCTAATCTAGTATGAATAGGTTGTGATGCAATGATGGTTACAACAATGATCCATGACATAAATGTTCAATGGATATAAATGACTAATCTATATGAACTTCTTGAATAAGAAGTCTTCAATCATTGAGGATGTCAAGTGCCCTTGAATCTTCATATGTTGGAATGCTATGTTGGATAATGACTTCAAGATCTTGTAACCTTCATGGTGGATCAGGAAGTATGCTATGGATGATGACTCATGATCTTGAGCTTGCTTCACAGGATCATTAACAGTGTATGCTTACAACATAATGAAAGTTAGTAACATTATGATCATTATGTAAAGGGTGATTAATCTATGTTTCTACATGGTTATCTATTGATCTAAGTATATGCAAAGGGTAGAGGGAATGTGTGTTCTTGTTGGATAAAACTATGGTTAAACAATGGGCTACTATTTATAGGAACACAGTTTGTACATGCCATGGATTTGGCGGATCCTAAAAATTGGATCCGTCTTTGTATTGGTTTGGATCCGTGGGTACATGAAAGCTAAGATTTCAACAAATCTTTCCATATCATTCCATATCATGTTAAGTCATGTCAAGATCTTGCAAAGTCAACTATGTAACTTAAAGATCTTTCCAAAATATCACCTAAATCAAATCTTCATGAAATCTATCCAAGATCTTTCCAAGATCTTTCCATATCTAACCATATCTACCAAAGTCAACTTTGTTACTTAAGAATCTTTCCAAAATAGATCTTTCCACATCTTCCTAAGATTTTCTAATGATGTATGCAATGATGTGATGAACATATTTCCATTTTAATCCTTAAAATGTAAATAATGTAAATGTACATATGTATGTCCTATGTATATACTAGCTTAACTAATATATGTTTGCCAATATGTATCATGTTAGTTTGACACCTAAAGTGTACTTATCCTATTTAGGAAACATGACAAATGAGGTTCTAAGTAGAATAGTTAGCATTATTAAAATACTTAATGACCTAGACGTATTTTAAACATTCTAAATGGTTTGTTAAGGGTTTGATCATAATGCCACATAACAAACATGTACGAACCTGTGTTGTATCATACGAGGACTCGAGAGGTGTTGAATGTATGTTGAGACAAGATATGATTACAAGTAACTTGTACATTTTACGTTATGTATCAAGTTACATATTTGTCATCAATCAAAACAAACGAGACTGCTTGCACTAACAATCTCCCCAACGAGACTGTTTGCACTAACAATGTGCATCCAAAATGAGACTCGAAGTGCTTCCATACAAAAGGTGTATCATCACCTAATTACCTGAGAATACACGCTAAAAGGGTCAACAATAATGTTGGTGAGAGTCATAGGTTTAAATAAACAGTATTGCGGACCACAAGATTTCAGTAGCAAGACAATACAATAAATATAATGTCACAGCCAAAAATAATATATACAGTGCATAAGCTCATGACCCCGAAGCTCGACGTACTCGTATGCAATGAAGCACAATAATAACAATGCCCCAAATAAGTGTTTGCCAGACACTCGGAAATAATCCGAATGATATGCGTCCGTTTACCCAGTTGGCGTGACCAACCCGGACGGGGTGTCAACCCAAATAGATCTATTCATAACATCCGCGCTTACAAGTAATTAACGGTTCATGATTCGTAGGGGACTTCAATGGCAATGCGGTAACTTAGGCAAAGTAACAGTTTTAGTACTTGTGTCCGTATGTAAAAACAAGCAGTGTATTCCCACCCCGAGGGTTTAGAAATCATGTATAAACAATGTAAAATCGGGGCTATGAAACTCACCTTAGCAAAGCAAATCTCGTTTGGTCTTATATAAACGGCAATATATAGGTCCAATAACTCTAATCGCGACCTAAATATACATATGTCTTAGGTTTTGAAAACAAGGTCAAGCATGCAAGTCATATACTACATTATCACTTGTACATGTCGTTGCAACATTTGTTGTCAAAATATAAATACGTCATTTTGATCCTTTATTAGAAATTACCACTTTTAGGAACATAACTTGTTTATTTCACAACCAAATTTTAATCGTCGCGTTAATGTGTTTCATAATTCTCTAACGCGTCTAATATGTATATACATGGTTCAACCTTTTCCGTTTACTTTATTTTAACCAATATGTACACTAAAAGGTCCAAAATCTATCCCTAATATTTCTACCAGCTTTCTATTAGAGATAAATAGGCTGCCAAAGTTTATATATTGCGGCCACATTCTTTTGGCCATAACTTTCGCATCGTAACTCCATTTCTTAAGTTTGACCTATCCCCGGGAAGGTATTTAAGTATACTCTAGGCTTTTCAAGGTCTTGGCTTGCCTAAATATCATTTACACCTCAGTTTTCTATTGCTAAAATCTGGACAGAATACATCATTTTTCAGGTTTTTCAGAAAATGTTAGTTTTCGTCGTCTAACTTGAAATTAGCGTATCTTTTTCGTTATAAGCCCGTTTTAACTCATTCAAGCGACCACGTTTTCGTTATTAAGTATATTTTCTATATTTCTAGCCTATTAGTGTCCCTTATCTACTTATTATTACAGATCGTGTGAAGTTGGACAGATTGCTTATTTTGAATGTCAAAATCTACTTTCTAACCTTCTAGTCATTGTATACTCTTAACCAAAATTCCAAATTTCATCCTAGATCCTCCAACAACTTTCTAACATAACAATAGTGAGCTAGACTTAAGCTTAACTATATCCCAAGTCCATGAAGTAAATTATCAAGCATATCAAAATATACAAGTTTATTAATATTCACATTTATAAGGTTTCTTACCACCACTTTTATGGATAGTTTTTCTAGCTAATTTTCTTGTAACAACATATTGTTAAAAACATAATCTTTACTAAAGGATCATTAGTGTATGTAAATCTTTTCAACATGTACAAAGTGACAATGAGAAATGAGACTTGACAAGCACATGAAATGTAAAAACTATGAAATACTAGTAAGTGTTGCTTACAAAGATGATTTGTGAAGAAGGAGTTGTAAATCACTAGTTAACCACAAGACTTGTGCTCTAAAACCCTTGTTAATGAGCCCTAGTTTACTTGATCCTTGCCACAACAATTCCTTCTCTTCTCCTTTGCTCCAATTTGGGTCGAATGGTGTATATATATGGGTAGGGTTTATTTTTTTCTTTTCTTACTTAACTAGTAGTAAAAATGTTTATAGGTAACTTCTATTTATACTTGAACTCTTTCAAAGGTTTAATAGTAAGTCAAAAATATCTTTGGCTTGGAATTTATGGTTGTGCCGATTTAGGGGGCTAGGGGGGGGGGGACAAATTGTGGTCAAGCCACCCAAAACTTGGTCTTACCATTCCATGTTTTAAGGTGGAATGTTGGTAATTAATGGTAAGTAAATACTTGTCTAGTAATTATTTTAGAGCAAGAGGGGGGGGGGGGGGGCGGCAAGGGTAAAAATTTTGGGTTAAATGTGTAGTTTTGATACAAAAAAATATATATTGTAGGTATCGGGTGTTAAAAATATGTATTGGGTGTTGTTTCGGTGATTAACGAAAAGTATACGTAATTAAACGTAAGTTATAAAGAAATTACTTTGGGTGTCAGAAGATATTTTTGGAACTTTTGTAATAATTTAAGAAGTATAAAAATACCTTGGAAATGATCGTTGAGAAAATCGGGTATGTCGGGTGTTAAATATTGAATAACAATTAATGTTTGTTGAATTTAAAACCGTAAGTATTTAAAGAATAGAAAATTGTGTTATAGTGTAAAATTGTGAAATGGAACAGGAGCAAGATAATGGAGCGTTGTGGACTAAATATATCCTAAGTCCTAGTGCACTTGGAATGTATTCTAGGTTTTCACGCCGGTTCAAGTAAAAGTCTTACGTAAATTGTTTTCAATTAAATGTCAAGAAAGTAAATTCGAGTTTGGTGAATAGTATTAACCTGAAATTTTGTGGGTTGTGATAAGTATCATCTCCAAAACTCATATCTTGCACATACCTCCCCTGCGTTTCTTCATATTTTTCTACCAATGTGATGTTTGGATCTTCATCAATTTCAGTAATTTTCCTCCCGTGTTTGGAAGGATCCTCTAAATCATCATCTGAATCATCTTCTGCACTATCAGACTCCACAATGTTTGCTCTTCTCTTAGCTTTGCTGGTCTTGATATTTTGTTCTAACTTCTTCACCCTTTTGATCAACTTTGTATAAGCAGCACCATAAACCTGCTTTGTCTACTTCAACTCCAGCTCCAAGCTAGTAACTTTGTCTGATAATTTGGTACATAATTCCATCAATTCTTTTAGTTGCAGACTGCCTTCATCACTTCCAAGTGTGTTACCTCTTGGGAGAGGTGAATCATGAGGCATGTAAGACTCAGTCTCAAACCTAGGTGGATCAGCTGAGCCCCCCTTGTTTCCAGGTGGCTGGGGTTTCCATCACCTGAATCAAGTTCATGAGAACTTGACTCATTAGATGTTGCCATGGTTTGGGTCTTATCAATGTTACCACTGCCCTGTTCTGCATCTAAGCTAGTGACAGTAGTGGTAGCCCTTACCATTCTGTCAAAAGAGACAACCTCATCTGCTACAGGGGTAAAAGTAGTAGATCTAGGCTGAGGAACCACATATTCATTTCTGATCCGTCTCCTATATGTTTGTGAAATTGTAGGTGGTAAGGTTGATGGAGCACTTGTGGGTGTGTGATGGGACTCAACTGGGATTGTTGATCCTTCACCCTGAATTTTGTGATCCTGAAGAATCATTTCTGAAAATAGTGGTACTTCTATCCCAGAATAACCCTTAGACTCATCCTCATATTACTAAAAGGCTTTTGAGTAAGGGTTGGAGTTTTATAAAAGTTTTGGTGAGATAGAAGCAGATTTTTGTGCTTATTCAAAAACAGTTGAATAAATCTTGGATACATTAAAAATTTGTATTTTCTA
This sequence comes from Artemisia tridentata subsp. tridentata, assembly GCA_021014915.2. Taxonomy (NCBI): domain Eukaryota; kingdom Viridiplantae; phylum Streptophyta; class Magnoliopsida; order Asterales; family Asteraceae; genus Artemisia; species Artemisia tridentata. Next base: position 36,054,279 of record CP139501.1, read on the forward strand.
TCCAAGTTTTTTACCATACCATCAAAAATCAATTTTGAAAAGTTAAACTTTCTTTTTGTGGCTAAGCAAATAATAACAGTTGCAATATTACTACTAAATTGCTCCCAAGAAGTTTTCTTTGAACTTAAACAGTGTAAGATGGTATGAACGAGAAATCTCCATTGAGGGGCAAAGTGCCCTTTTTGAAAAGTTAATTTGTCAGAATTTGACACATACCCCATCCTGGAAAGGTTTTCAAAAATTTCAGTATTAGGCAAAGAACTAATACCATCATCATCTGCTAGTTTGAGATGCCTCCTAACAAATGACTCAGTAATAGTCATGACTTTGCCATCTACTGTTGCATTTATTTCTTGTTCTCCATTATCAATTGTTCTGACAGTAGCAGTCTGCCAAAACTGTTTGATTAGAGAAACATAGATAGTAGGATTCTATGTTAAAGCATACCTTATGTGACAGGCATTGAGAAAATCCACTATCTGGTGAAACCCATGACTTCCCTCTGGTTCCTGCAAGTAGGCGACCATGTTATGTTTATCACAAAATTCCAAAATCGCCATTAAGAGTGATAAAAGTTGGATTAGAGTGCTGGGTTATGATTGTTTATGAAAGTATGTGTGTTTGAGAAAGCCAATTGAGAATATAAAGATATCACTTAGGGTTTCGATTGGACCGACTTAAGAAATTGTTTCTTTATCGTGAAGAAATCTTATAAGTGAAAGAAAGATTAAGAATTATCCAATTTAGGAAACCTATAAGCAAGGTAAGTAACGAAAATATCTCAACGGCTATAATTAAAAAACGGTTATTCCCCAAACAGCACTAACGGTTACCCAGCAGTATTAATTTTAGCCTAGAAGTACAAACTTTTGCCTAGCAGTACTAACTTTTACAAAAACTTTTTCTCAACAGTATTAACTCAATTTTCTTTCAAAAGAATACTGCACTCATACATTTTGAAGGGATTAAGTGTAAAGGAAGACACTTAATCTTTTCGGTTGCATTTAACCTCTAGTTATGTGAGAACCAATAATTTTCAATATAAATACTGCCTGTGATCAGATAGACTCATTAAAAGAGCCTTCTTGACAGGGTTTCCAGCTCGTGGCAGGTGTTGCCTCTAACACAAATGTATTAGATTCACTTTTGCTCATTTTTCTCAAAACCAGATGTCCTTAGACTAACACACTATCTTAATGATAGAATGGTAAAGAGTGAGTTAGATCAGGTACAATCTGACTAACTAAAAACCATCAATTCATGTTCAGTATAGGTTGATTTCAAGAGAAATATTTTAAAGAACCTCCCAACTCAGGTGTTAACCCTTGTCAAGTGATCCCTAAATCCTCTCTATCATTAATCAGGAGCATCACATCAAACAATCCACCACTTTTGCTTCTCACACAGCACCAATTCCAATCATACTGCTTAGCTTATCTTGCAAATGTTAGTCCAATACCAAGAAAACGCAATCCAGAGCATTTTCTTTATAACAGTATTAATTATGACTAACAGTATTAACACAACAGTATTAATTTGCACTAGCAGTACAAACTGATACAACTAACAGTACTAATCCTGTACAAAACTTTACAAAGACACAAAGAGATTAAAACTTTAAGGATTTAACATTCCAATACTTGCAACAAAGTACTGAAACCTTCCAACATCAAGACCTTTTGTAAGTAAATCTGCAAAATTGTTATTTGTATGTATTTTAACAACTTGTATTAACTTTTTATCATAGCAGTCTCTTATAAAATGATGTCTAATCTTTATGTGTTTTGTTTTAGAGTGTAAAACAGGATTTTTAATAATACATATAGTAGTATTATTGTCTATATAAATCATGGTGTGCATAAAATTATACCCATAATCCAGCATTTGATTCTGAATCCAGAGTACTTGTCCACAACAACTAGCAGCAGCCACATATTCAGCTTCATTTGTAGAATTGGCAACAACAGTTTGCTTCTTACACTGCCATGATATCAACCTGCATCCAAGGAACTGACAACCTCCTGTTGTTGACTTCCTATCTAAACTTGCACCAGCATAGTCACTATCACTATATGCCACCAGATCAAATGGAGAGTCTCTAGGATACCAAAGACCTAATTTAGGTTGGCCTTTGAGATACCTAAAAATCCTTTTCACAACATGTAAGTGTAAAACCTTAGGTGTAACTTGAAATCTGGCACATGCATATACAACAAACATAATGTCTGGTCTAGATGATGTAAGATACATCAATGATCCAATCATTGACCTGTAGAGATGAACATCAACATCATCACCATCTAAATCTTTGAGCAAAGGTTTGTCTGGATCCATTGGGATGCTAGCTGTCTTGACATCTGTGTACCCAAATTTCTTCAAAATGTCAGCTACATATTTATCCTGACTGATAAATATCCCATCTTCTTTCTGCTTTACTTGAAACCCTAAGAAGAAATTGAGTTCTCCCATAGAACTCATTTGAAACTTGTCATGCATTAGTTTCTCAAACTCAGTACACATCTCCTTCTTTGTAGATCCAAAAATAATGTCATCAACATAGATCTGGACAAGTAAAATATCCCCTTTCTACCTCTTGATAAACAATGTCTGATCTATCTTTCCTCTATGAAACCCATTTTCCAACAAATACTTCGCCAAGGTTTCATACCGGGCTCTTGGAGCTTGATGCAAACCATAAAGTGCTTTCACCACCTTGTAGACTTTGTCTGGATAGTCAGGATCTTCAAACCCTGGAGGTTGAGTAACATAGACCTCTTCTTCAATTGTACCATAAAGGAATGCACTATTCATATCCATTTGATACACCATGAATCCCATAAAAGAAGCATAAGCTAAGAACAGCTTTATTGCCTCAATTCTTGCTACAAGGGCAAAAAATTCATCATAGTCTATGCCTTCTTGTTGAGTATAACCCTGTGCAACCAGCCTTGCTTTATTCCTAATCACTATGCCTCTCTCATCTTTCTTGTTCCTAAACACCCATTTTGTACCAATAGCCCATTTACCCTTAGGCAAGTCCACTAGTACCCAAACTTTTTGTAGCTTAAACTGTAGAAGCTCTTCCTGCATTGCTTCTACCCAAGCTGAATCACTTACAGATTTGGCAATGTTTTTGGGTTCTTCCTGAGATAGGAAACAAACAAACAGACAAGTATGAAGATCTTCATGAGTCTTTTCTTTATAAACCGCACTAATAAAACCTTGTTCATTGTTAGACTTTGTCATTCTCCTTGTTTGTACAGCTGAATGAATATCCCCAATCACTTGGTCTTTAGGATGATTCTTGTGTATCCTTGTTGTTGGAGTTGGACTGACTAGAATAGTTTCATCCAAGTTGTTCATATCAGCTTCATTATCATCATCTCCTCTTGTAGGCCATATTTCTTCCAGTGCAGGCATTGTTGGATCAAATGGATATTCACTGTCATCCTTATTAGCATTAACTTCTGGGCTAGCAGTACTGACATTTGAACTGACAGTATTAACTGTGTTAGTACTGTTAGTGTTGTTTTCTCCTTCAACAGTATTAACAGTATTAGGACTGTTAATAGGAACATCCTTCTTTCCAGCATCACTAGAAGGTTGTGGCTCATAATTGCTATCATTCTTTGAAGATGAAATAAACATTGAACCATCTTTCCACAGTGGTATCACAAGGTATCTTGGCTAGACCCTGCCTCCATGCTAGATTGACCTACACCAATACCATCTTCTGAACCTTCAAAATCATTAGAGTTTGTACCTGCAACAACTGGTACATAATTCATTGATTCTGTTAGCATATCAATATCAAACAGCCACTTAGGTCCATCTCCTGCAACACTAGGCTTATTCTCCAAGAACTCAACATGCAAGTTTTCTTCTACCTTACTATTCATTGAGTACCCAATAAAGAATCCATCATCAGACTTTCCAAAAAAACTTTCATAGACTATCTAAGGTATTCAGAATGGTAACATGACATCCAAATGGTCTCATGAAGCTTAGAGCAGGTGTTCTACCTCTAAATAGTGCATAAGGAGTCTTGTTGTGAGGCTTGACTACTAATACCCTGTTCTGCACATAGCAAGCAGTATTAACTGCTTCAGCCCAAAATGTAGTAGGTAACTTAGAGTAAGCTAACATGGTTCTAGCAGCCTCAATCAGTGTCCTATTTCTCCTTTTAGCAACATCATTATGCCGAGGAGTTCTAGCTACGCTAAATTCCCTCTTAATACCTTTCAGTTCACAAAAATCATTCATAACTCTATTCTTGAACTCTGTTCCATTGTCACACCTGATTATCTTTACTTTCTTATCAACTAGGTTTTCTATCTCAGTAATGAACTTCTTAAGAATGTTACTTGTCTCATCCTTAGTTGCTAAAAATAAAACCTAAGTGAATCTGCTATAATCATCAGTGACAACCAAACAACAATTCTTATTCATCAAGCTACTCACAAAAGTCGGACCAAACAAGTCCATATGCAACATGAATAAAGGCTGAGTAATAGAGTTATGAATCTTGGTCTTACAAGAGGCTTTGTGTTGCTTCCCCTTAAGACAAGCAACACATGTTTGGTCATTTTCAAAACGTTTTAAAGGTAAACCTCTCACAAGATTATCCTTAACAAGTTTATTAATGTTTTTAAAATTTACATGACCAAGCCTCCTATGCCATAGCATTGATTCATCTAATGTGGCCTTTGCAACAAGACAAGTTAAACTCTCTTTAGGAACAATATTCTTCATATCAACACTGTACATGTTGTTCTTTCTAGGAACTTTAAGTAACACCTGACTCTCATCAGCTAACTTAAAGTCAGGAGACAGAACAAAACATTCAGTTTCAGTAAAAAGAACACTGTTCTTTTTGTCACACATCTCTGAGACACTAAACAGGTTAAACTTTAACTCTTGAACAAAGTACACATCTTCAAAATCAATCTTACCAGTCCTGATAGTACCTTTACCAGTAATTCTTCCTCCTCTGGCTCCTCCTCCAAAGGCAACATACCCTCCATCAAATTCCTTGAAATCTGAGAGATAAGACATGTTCCCTGTCATGTGCCTGGAACATCCACTGTCAACATATCCCTGATCTTCTTGTTGTGAATGATCCTGCACATAAAAATAAGGAAATTAGTTTCCTTTGGGGACCCAAGCCATTACTGACTTTGATCTGCCTCGTGCATCAATATAATTATGTTTCTTCAATACAATTGATGCACTATCAAGTTTGGTAGGTCTCCAAACCCAACACGCTGAGGCCTTAACAACATTATTCCCATTTGCTCTAACATCATTTACTACTGCTGAATTTGGTCTAGCAGTATTAACTGCTGGCCTAGCAGTATTAACTTTTTGATTAAAACTTTTGTTAGTTAATGTTGTTCTTCTTTGAAAGGGCCTCTTTACAGTTGATTGTGCTGAGTTAGCAAAGTGTGACATTGGTTTAGCACTAAAAACTGTTGATTTGGGGTGAGCAGTATTAACAGGTCTAACAGTATTAAGTGGTCTTAAGCCAATTTTCATTAAAACTGCTCTTGGAGCCATGTTTCTGTAAGCATTAGGGTGAGCCTTAATAGTATAATAATTGTAATTCACTCCGGTATAACTATTCCCAGAAACCCTTGTATTCCCAGATACCAACCTTTCCCTTTGATGGTAATTGCAGCCAGCCTGCACATGGTCAAAACTTCCACAGACAAAACAGGCTTTATTGTACATAACAAAATCACTTCCTAGCTCTTGGGACTTCTGATTATTCCAGTTTCTTTGGTTTCCCCTAGGGATTTGTGACCTATACATCTCAGAATATTTAACTGGTTTCCTAACTGGTTTTTCTTGTTGTTTAGTTCTAACAACATCTACCTTAGCAATATTAGGAAAAGCAGTTTTCTTCTCAAACTTATCCTCTGACACCTTCTCCTTAACAAATGGGGTATCAGAAGATTCACTAACACTCTTACTAGAACATGATTCAAAGCATTCAATCTCAGGTTCTTTTCTTTCAATCTCAGGCTCTTTGAGCTCCTCTAATAAACTAGTATTTAACAAATCAAGTTTTGGGGGTGGAAATAACCCTGTATAGGGAGGTGGAACAACATTATATCCTACACCTTTCTTGAGTTTGTCAATAACCTGACTCTATATGATCTTTTCTACACTCTTAGAAGACTATCCAAATCTTTCTATATCAACCCGAATATTTTCTTTTTCTAGCTTAAGCTTTTCTAACTCATGTTTAAGTACACTTATTTCTGAGTCTTTGTATGAGATATCTCTTTTTAAAACAACAATATCCTCAATGAAGATAGTCTCATTCTTTTTGTAAAAGAGTAGTTGCTCTTCTACAACAGCTAACCCTCTTTTATAATTAGCTAAATTGAACTCAGATTGATTAAACTCTATTCTTAAATCGTTATACTACTTTTTAAGAGTTTCATAGCGTTTTAGACAAGAATTTGAACAAGTCTTGTTAGTATATACCTCAGAGTCTGAAGAAGCCATAAGTACCATGTTGGTAGGAACTTCCTCTTCTGCCATAAAGCTCCAGTCAAAACCAAGCCCAGCAATAGCCACCATAGCTTTGGAAGAAGTTTCTTCTAAGTTCACAGTCTTTCTGGTGCTCTCTTGGTTCTTGGATCCTTTGCTTTCATGACTCCTGCTTCCGCTGTCTTGGTTCCTAGGCCCTCTGCACTCCCTTGCAAAGTGTCCCAACTTATGACAGTTGTAACACTCTACCTTGGACTTTTCATATCCAGCTGTGTCACCACCATTGATAGTGATCTTCTTACCAGTCTTCTGGAAAAACCTCCTTGCCCTCATGCTCAATAGTGCTAACTGCCACTCGAAATCCATTTCTTATAAGTCATCTTCATGGATTTGTTCAAGGTCTTCATGTACAAGCTGAGACCCATTTGATTGATTGACCAAGAATGCATACACATTACACAGTAGCATCACTTAAGGTAGCAGTACTAGCTTGAGTGCTAGCAGTACTAACTGGAGTGTTAGCAGTACTAACCTCACAAGCAGTATTAACTTCACCAGTACTGCTAGGGCCGGGAGATGACACAAGGCCATGTTTTGAGAGCTTGAACTTGAACTTGAGCTTGTAGTTCTCTTAACCTCTTGTTCAACGATCTTAAAATTGTTGTAAAGGTCATCAAGACTCATTGTGTCTAGATCAGGCTTGTTCCTCCAGACCACAACATGAGTATTCCACTCAGAAGGCAAACTTCTCAAAAACTTCAAATTGAGATCTTCTTGTGTCTTAGTTTCACCTAAGACAACTAGTTGACTTACAATCTTCCGAAGCCTGTTAAAAATAGAATCAAGAGACTCTGTGCTTGGAGCACTAAAGTTCTCATACATCTGCTTCAGAAGAGTCTTCTTAGTAGCTTCATTACCTCTAACCCATGTTGTAACATATTGTTGGGAACGCTTAAAGTGACGATCATTATCGAGTCAATGAGTCTTGTAATATGGTCATGTAATAGCTCGTTAGAATCGTAATAATATAGTCTACATGATAGTAGAAGTGTGCCGTCTAATTTAGTCTTAGTATTTACGTTAATGATGAATTAGTGAAATATGTAAAGGCGGCACACTTCCCCCTTCTCATAATATGGGGGACTATATATATGTAAACCTCTCATTTGAGAGGTAGTTGTTCAAGTGAGTTGTTCAAGTGTAAGAGAAATTCTCTCTTATTTTTATCTCTAGCTTTCTCTCTCTAGCTTCATCTTTCTCTCTCTAAACATATAACATAAGTGTGATTTGATCTAAATAAGGGTATCCAACAAGTGGTATCAAGAGACAAACAAATTTATAGGTAATAGTTGTGTCGTGTTTTTTGATCAAAAACTAATTAAAAGTTGCGTATTTTTCCTAAAATCGTGTACTTTTCTTCTTGTTTTTGAGTTATACGTGAGTTTGAGTGAAAAAGGTTATAGCTTTTTGGTTGTTTGGTGATTTTTAGTGAAAAAGTTCTTAGCTTCATAAGGTTTACGAGAGGTTTTGTCAAAATGTTGTGAAATCTTTGTGATTAACGTGATTTTTGAAGTTAGGATCGAAAGACAAGTGCTTGATAAGATTACCATTCGAATCTACAAAGTTGCGTTATATTTTTTTTTATCAATTTCTTGTATAAGAAATTTGATAAAAGTGATTCTACATCTTCAAGGATAAGTCTAGTTTATTGTATAAGAAATTTAGATACAAAAGGGTTTTTCGAAATTGAATTTCGAGAGCCAAGGGTTTTTCGAAATTCATTTCCGAAAGAAAAGGGTTTTTCAAAATTGGAAATCCTTCGCAATTGCTTAAATCCTTCGAATCTACAAAGTTGCGTTATATTTTTTTTTATCAATTTCTTGTATAAGAAATTTGATAAAAGTGATTCTACATCTTCAAGGATAAGTCTAGTTTATTGTATAAGAAATTTAGATACAAAAGGGTTTTTCGAAATTGAATTTCGAGAGCCAAGGGTTTTTCGAAATTCATTTCCGAAAGAAAAGGGTTTTTCAAAATTGGAAATCCTTCGCAATTGCTTAAATCCTTCGGAATTGCCTAAATCCTTCGGAATTGGAAATCCTTTGGAATTGCTTAAATCCTTCGGAATTGGAAATCCTTCGGAATTGGAAATCCTTCGGAATTGCTTAAATCCTTCGGAATTGGAAATCCTTCGGAATTGAAGAAATCCTTCGGAATTGGAAATCCTTCAGAATTCAAAATCCTTCGCAATTGGTCCAGATCCTTCGGAATTGGAAATCCTTCGGAATTCAAAATCCTTCGGAATTCAAAATCCTTCGCAATTGGTCCAGATCCTTCGGAATTCAAAACTTTCAAAAATTGGCAAAATTGGCCCCTCTTCGCAATTGCTTAACAAGTTTCGATGATTGACAGAACCAGTCCCTTTCGCAATTGAGGCAGTTTTGTGAACTTTCGCATATTGACAATTTTGGCCCTCGTTAACAACTTTTATAGCAATTCTAAAAAAAAAAAAAAAAAAAATCCTTCGCAATTGGTCCAGATCCTTCGGAATTCAAAACTTTCGCAAATTGGCAAAATTGGCCCCTCTTCGCAATTGCTTAACAAGTTTCGCTGATTGATAGAACCAGTCCCTTTCGCAATTGAGGCAGTTTTGTGAACTTTCGCATATTGACAATTTTGGCCCTCGTTAACAACTTTTTGGCGGGAAAATTTGAGTAAAATTTAATTTTTACACGGGACTAAACTTTCAATTTTTACGCGAAATTCAAATTTTGGTATAAGAGTGAAAATTTTGGCCGAAAATTCAAATTTTTAGGTCAAAATTCGAATTTTTACGGTGAAATTTGGCGTCAAAATTTTCAAATAACTTTAGAATTGCATTTTATAGTGTATTTCAAATTCTGAGATAGAAATTTTTCACGTTCAATTTTTTGGAGGGAAATAAGAAATCACTATTTCAACCTTACGTATGATACATTTTTAGTTTGATTCTTCCGATTCCATTGCAACAATCAAGGGGGAGAGAAAATGTATCAATCAAATGAATGAACTGATGTCACAAAATTACAAACCTTAACGAACAACAAACACAACTCCTATATCTTTGCAACGATCCAAGATCAACTTTATCACACATCGGAACGAAATTAAATGGAATCAAGTTCAAAAGAGAGAGATACACAATTGCTATTAATGCAAGCAAAAGAGAGAGAATCGAGAGAGAAATTCATGGCATGTTTTAGATTACTTCATTCACACCTTAAGGTCCTCTCAAACAATGATGTAGCAGGAACTCGTACCGATGATGGATTTAAACGAGCATTTCCATCACTCTTTGGAGAAGACATTGAGATGTTTACAAAAACCATGTTCCTCAATGTGGATCAACTGGAGAAGCAACTTGAAAACGAAGAATTTAACGAGAATGGATCCACGGTCATCTTTAAAGTGCTCAAGGAACAGTTTCAGCAGTTCATCAATTCGCGTTTCTCTTCGGATTATGACGGTGTAATGGCACGCAAGTATTTTCTAGAATACACTCGAATCGAGGTTCAAACTTTCAAAGATATACTGATCCAACAAATGGATTCCATAGAGAAGTTAATTGCTGAAAGAGTCCTTCACAGAAGAGAGTATGACAGAATGATGAATGAAATGAAGTTGCAGACTCAAGAGGAACAGGTTAATGAGGTTAAAGCAATGAGTGCTAGTTTGGTTGCTACGACAAGCAGTGGGACAGAATCAGAACAACAAGAAGAAAAACGCATATCAGGGAATGATACTGATGCTGAAAGTACATATATCAGACCCATTTATGACACAGAGCCTATGGCTGAGGTACCAAATTATAACACTGTTTATGTCAATGATATGATTTATCCATCTTCTGAAATACAGCATTCTGAGCAACCTCAATTCACTAATGAAGGAGAGGCTGACCAGAATGTTGAACAATTTCACGACAAATGTCCTTCACTTGTTTCATTAAATGAAAAGAAAACAACTGAACTGTCAAAACAAACTCTCGAGTCTAAAAAATCTTTGACATCGGTGCTTAAAGGAAAAGAAAAAGTTTTTGAGGAAAACTATGATAATACCAAAATCCAGTTTGATTTTGAAAAAATTGAAACAAAAAATATTGAGTTGGAACATACTGTGGCATTATTACAAAATGAAAATGAGCATTTGAAACAGATTTACAAAAACCTGTTTGATTCAATCAAATGTTCACGGGCTCAAACACAAATTTCTAACAAGATTAAGTCTCAAATCACAAAAGTTTCCTTTCCAAATCCTCTGTTCGATCATAATACTTCAAATCTTGAAAAGGAAACGGGGGAGAAAATGTATCTTTTTGAAACAGAAAATCGTGTGCTTCAAACAAAAGTGGTTGAGCTAGAAACACTTTTAGCTCAACAAACAAACGATTTTGAGGATGTCAAAACTGAACTTTTCAACAGAACGGCCAAGTTCGAAAGTTATTTTGAAAAACTTGAAAAAGAAAATATTGGGTTCGAACGAAAATTGGCTCGCAAGATTGATGATTCTAAAGCCGAAAAAGATCAACTTTTGAAACAAATTGCCTCTTTAGAATCAAAATTGGCATCCCAAGATTATCTTTCTCTTCAAAAAGAATACAGTGATTTGAGAACTTCATACAATGCTTTAAAAGTGAAGTTTGAATCTTTTAACCGATCAAAGAGAAAAACTCAAATTTCAGGTTTTTCAACACCAGAAGTGAGTGTTTCGAAGAAGGTTTACACGGGTGAATCTTCAAAACCATTTTCGAAAAGGGTTTCCCAGTTTACAACCTATTCTTTGCAAAAAGGAAGGAAGTTTTCGAAGAAACCAAGTTTTTCTGAAACACTTACTTCTCAAAAGTTTTCAAAACCAAATGCTTCAAAAGAAAAGACTCAAGTTTCTCAAACTCCACACTTTCGTTTTACACCGGTAAAGCAAGTGTGGAGACCAAAGCAAAGTCATTCAAAACCTTTCAAATATTCAATATCAGAATTGCTTTCGCTGCAACATAAGAATGACTCTGCTTTGAACTTTCCAAATACCAGAACGTTTCCATTTATCACAAAAACAAATCTTCACAGAGAACCCATGAGGTTCAACACTAGACGGAAATCTTCTTCTTCAGATTTTAAAACTCCAAGAGAAACACCGGGTTTCTCAAACAATTTTCACCGGAAAAAGAGTTTTAAATCTCCATTGAATCCACGAGTGTTATTTCAAAATGAAACACCGGTTTTCAGTCCTCGTTGGAATTCAACATCTTTAAATCAGATTGACACAACTTACAAATGGATTTCAAAATTTAGTAAACCCGTTAGCGCCGTGCTTAAATGGGTTTCCAAGGTTGTTGTCTAATCTAAACTTCATATGACTTCTTAGTACTTCAAGCTAAGGACTCGGACTTCAACATTATGACTTGTACACACATTTCAGTGTACAACTCGGGTTTCAAAGAAAGGAAGGTGCCTTGCTAAAACCATTCTTTAAAAACAAGCGTGCACTTATCCTAAAATTTCTCTTGAGCAAAATTTATTCAAAATTTTTCAAAAAGGTTTTTCAAAAATTTTCAAAATTTTGCTCAAGATTTTCTAATCTATACTCCCCAATTCGCTCCAAAGTTTAAAAATGTCAAAACGTATGCTAGTTTTGATGGGGAGTATTTCAGTGTATAACGTTTTAGTTACCTTGAAGCAAAATTTATTCAAGAATTTTTCAAACTGAAATTTCTAAATCTTTCAGAATTTTGCTTCAAGAAGACTCCTTCCCTCAAACTTTAAAAAGTCTAAAATTCTCAAAACAAATGCAAGTTTTGAGGGGGAGTATTTACAATACTAAAATTGTTCCATCAAAATCATGCTTAAGAAAAAGTTCTTGAAATTCTTCCCATAAACCTCAAAAAGAGCATATTTTAATCAAAGTTTAACAAAAACAACATAGGTATGCTATTTTTGAGGGGGAGAATAAAGATATGATTAAAATATGGTAAATATAAGTTGAAATCTCACAAGAGCTCAACTCAAGAATTAACTCTCGAATTGACGATAACAAAAGTCAGTAGTCGAAAAGACATGTCCTGGACGGGTAATAATTTCAAGCCAGTTTATCTGGTGATGTAAGCGTGTCTCGCAAAGGATGTGTCTGAGTAGAATGTACCGATTTTGAGAGATTTTTCTTTGAATATGACCTGGACGGGTAATAACTTCAAGCTAGTCTAACTAGTGATGTAAGCGTGTCTCGCAACGGTCATGTTCACTGAAAATTAATCAATTCAAAAGGTGCCGACTCTACCCGACATGTGCAAATTTACTTCAAATACTTATGAGCACATGTTAAGGGGGAGTACTTCTGAAAATCATTAAACTCTCAAAGTGTTAACAAAATATGTTTTTATAATCATAAACACTTTGAGAGATTTTCTAAGTTTGGTTTATGGCAACAATAGGATAGTCATGGAGTTATAAGGTGACTAAGGTTTAGGAAACCGTCCTATGACCCGCCAGAGCCGGAGGGATCTACCCAAGGACAATTCCAATAGTCTAGTACTAGAAAGTCCTAGGTATGATTGAAAAAGGAAAATGAAATGTACGGAGAAAGAAGGGGTTGAAGAATTAAAAAGAAAAGCAAACAAAAAGGGTGAAAAGAAATAACCCTCCTGATTGTTCATCCTTAGGGCAGACACCGGGTTCAATACATAATCTACTGGTTGACTGAGCATCACCGGTATTGAAGGCAAAAGTCGTCATGGACCCAGTGACGCACTGCACTAACCTTCTAAGCCACTCAGGTGTCTCTTAAAAGGCATTTGTTTCATTTCACACGGAGAACCCTTCATTATCTATCGACCTCTCACTACGAGATGTGTTGATATTGAAAAAAGGAGGCAATCTGCTCCATGCCTCCGTCTACCAAACAAATATGCACTTGAATTGAGTCTAGAGCCATGAGATTCATCAAAGATATCTTAGGAACACTTAGTATTACACTGTTGTTCTACTTCATGGGCATCAGTTGTAAAATTAAGAAAGAGTCCTTCGCAGATCTTAGCAATCTGCCGAGAACATTCTTGAGAGAAATCACAAATGTGATTCTCAGTGATAGAATGGAAATCCTGCCAGGGTCAACATCAAACAGCCCTGACAGCAGGTCACTTCGGTAACTCCTTGTGGGTTACGCTTAGTGTTTGCTCCAAAACGGTCTACAGTCGTGGGGTGATCTCCAGCGACTCACTGAATCATTTGGTGCACTTCGGTGTGTCCGTGTATAACACTTCGGGGGTATCTGATTCAGAACGGCCTGGGTAAGGATTAGAGAAAGTCTTCACACTATGCTGTTGACGATCTCGAAGTCCAAACCCGTAAGTGCCGGTTCATTATTGCTAACTGTTTTAATGCAGAGATGAATCATGGAGATCTGGAGTTCCACTACATTTCCATCATGCTCATATCCTGAAGCTACGTTCTCACAAAGACTTAGAGGTAACAAAATTCAATATTGTTAAAGAAAAGTCAAAGTTCAAGCACTACAACCTTTCACAAGTCAAAGTTTGAAGAAGTGAGAACCAGTTGAAGAACAAAAGTCAAAAGACGTATGAGCATGGTGGAAACGACGACCATTGGAGATCAGCAAATCATTACCATATCATATCACATCACATCAAGAACGAAAGAACAAAGATGCAAATGACGTCAAAGCCAAAGAAACAAAGATGACGTCAAGCAACCTTGATGACCAATCCTTAGGGGGAGATTGTTGGGAACACATTATTATTCATCAAGTATTGATCAGTCAAGGTTGTAAAATCACAAAGTATGATTGCAATAAAGAATATAGAAAAGCTATTACAGGAAGACTCAAGCATCAAAGAAGTTTAATGATCATCCACATGTCACATAATGAGATCTCAATGATCAACCCTTAGGGGGAGATTGTTGGAAACGCAAAAGTGATGATCATAAATGTAATCAAAGAGAGATCTCAATGATTGTCCTTTAGGGGGAGATTGTTGGGAACGCTTAAAGTGACGATCATTATCGAGTGAATGAGTCTTGTAATATGGTCATGTAATAGCTCGTTAGAATCAGAAAAATATAGTCTACATGATAGTAGAAGTGTGCCGTCTAGTTTAGTCTTAGTATTTACGTTAATGATGAATTAGTGAAATATGTAAAGACGGCACACTTCCCCCTTCTCATAATATGGGGGACTATATATATGTAAACCTCTCATTTGAGAGGTAGTTGTTCAAGTGAGTTGTTCAAGTGTAAGAGAAATTCTCTCTTATTTTTCTCTCTAGCTTTCTCTCTCTACACATATCTTTCTCTCTCTAAACATATAACAAAGGTGTGAGTTGATCTAAATATAGGTGACCATCACATATTCATAACATTAAATCATAAAAATATGGTGGATTAGGGGGGGCGGTTTGTAGAGAGAGAAAGGGAAGAAGGAAACTTCTAGTGAGAGAAAGTGATATTGATTAGCTTGAATAATGAGAAGTTCCAACCCTCTCCCTAGGTGGAGAGGGGTATTTATAGTTACAATAATAAGTGCCCCGAGTGGGCTGTGGAGCGAGCTGACAGTGGGTAAAGACCCGACCCACTCCACAAATACTAGGATAACTAATCTATTACTAATATTACTACTATTCCTACGAGCTATAAAATGCTAACGAGTACTCGGGGTCACCGAGTCTTCAGATGAATATTTATATTCCTAACAATCTCCCCCTAAGGGAGGTCACCCCGGAAATAATATTTAGAATTCTAGCATTCTTTCATATGAACTTAACTTCATAGCTCGTAGTCATTGATTCTTCAACTTCAGTGATCTTCGTGCCTTCAGCAGTGAACTTTTGATGACTGATCTTTAGACTTGGATGATCTTTGAGTGTTCTTTGAAGTTATCATCCAACACATGTCTTCAAGTCATCTTGCAGCGTCGTCTTCATGCGAAGTTGTGATCTTTAAGCCTTCTTTGAGATCATCAGTCATCGTAGATCTCTGAGCTTATCCACTGTTGTGATATTGCCTCCATGTGATTTATTGTGACTGTTGGACTCGCATGCTTACACTTTTCTAGATCATGATAAATACCATCAGAGTTGCGAAAGCTGTGTCTAAGGTCTTTGAGCTATCATGATGTCTTTGATGATTAATTTGGGAGTGTGAGCACGGAGTATGAATTGACCCGTCTCTGTTGGAATCAGGAACCACCATCACCATCTTCATATGTATCTGAAATAAAACAGTTAGCAATAAAGTTGGAGAACGAATATGGCTTTGTCATTCGTTCGGTGTGGTTGGATTAACCTTCGGTACCGTGAGGACCGACCTGTGATCAGGTAGAATTCCCTTTAAAGAGAGTTCTCCTTGACAGAAATTTCCAGCTTGTTGTAACGACTCATCCGACGAGTTATCATTGGACTCGTCATACAAGCATGTTCTCTTACCGGAACGTCTCAAAGCAGACAACACGGTAGAGTGAATCTATGAATTGAATTCATTGATTAAATGAGACCGTCAATTCATTCCCTGGAACAAGATTGATTCAAATATGAATCGCTCCATCGTTTCTTTCCAGTTGTCACAAGTTTGATCCATGAAGGATCTCACAAGTCACCTACCAAGAGCTTGTTTGATGTTCGCTCTAGAAGGATTTCCATCTTCACTGTAAATACCTTACGTATCACTCGGATGTTCTGGCAATACCACAAGGATAGTGCGTAGGACTCTTAATATATGTTTTCTTACTTTTCACGGTGTATGAAACAGCAAGCATATTGGAAATGTGTCCTACTGAGATTTATGGATGATCTCTTGGCTCTAGACTCAATAGTGCGTTTTGATTTAGTGATCGGAGGCTGGAGAGGACTGCCACCTTTTCAATATCGTCTAACTCGGAGTGAGAGAGACGATAGAAATGTATTGATCTCCGTGACAAGTGAAACAAGAGTCCTTTGAGGGACCTTGAGTGGCAAGGGAGGGTTGTGCAGCGTATCACTAGGTCCATGATACTTTGTCTTCAATGTCAGCAATCAACTTAGTGATTCTGACAGCATATGAATTGACCCGGTTTCTGCCTAAAGTGTAAGGAGGGCTTCTTTCTTTTCACCCTTTATCTTTACATTTTCTTTTTCATTCTTCAACCCCTTCAGCGCTTACCGAGACTTCATCACTAGCACCTTGTTGGGTTTGTTCCAGTACTAGCTCCATCTCAGTCGGCACTCTTCCCTTATTCACACTTTTCTCCTTTTTAATCATACCTAAGGACTTCTACACTAACTAGTGGATTGTCCCTGGGTAGATCCCTCCGGCTCTGGAGGGATCGTGGAAACTTATACTTAACCTTACCATCCTTATAACTCCAGTACATGAAGTAAAATGGTCGGTCTTTGGTGTTCTTCCACAATTGCCATCATAAATCATTCGCTCCCCCTCAATATGTGCATCGATATACGAAAGAGTTTAGCACATATGGGAGAGCCTACACTTGAGTCCAAAAGATCACATTTTATCAGAATTTCATATTTAAATCACATTCTCTCCCCCGATCAAAAATTTCAAACCCTTTGAGATTTGTGATCCCAATTGATTTAAATAATTTAGAAATTATGGGAGAAAATGTGGTCAGGTTTACTACATCCTGATTATGGAGCATACTATGCTCCCCCTTAAACCAATAAAGAGTGTCACTACTGATGTTGCACAATAGTTTAAAAAGGTGTCAGAAATTTGAACAAATACTCTCCCCCTCAATTAATGACCCGTTTTCTATTTAAAGAGATGTAGTCATTCAATTGAGCGTCAAGTATTTGTGAAAATTTAAGTCCAGTTACCACCTTGTGAAACACCAAAACTCTCCTGAAGAATCATAGAACCGAAAGAGTTTTTGGTGTAAAGAAGACTTCTCTTCTTATACAAGAAATGATGCACTGAATCGTACATCAAATCGAAGAAACATGGATATAAAGTAATCCATGCCTAGGTGAACATCACCCAGTTGGAGGAACAACCGTCTTTTTGGCGACATGCTTTCCCCATTTTGAAACGCGGGTTGCTATTTAAAGTAATAGCAAGCCATTTAGACATGTTTTAACCGGTTAGTATAACTTCTGCTCGAGCTTCATTTAAAGACCCGTGTCATTATTGAATGACATTTCTAGATCCGTAAATGTTATCGATAAACAGAAGACATGCCTAGAAGAACTAATTTTTGGTATTTTATGATTTTCTGATTTTTAGGGTTTTTATAGGTTTTATATTTTTCTATTTTCTTTTTGTTTTAAAATATATACACATATATACAAGGATATGTAAAGCAAATACTTTACTCCTCGTTTTCTTCTTGAAGACTCTTAAATGTTTCTGGAGTCAAACTCTTCATGCCAAGACGCGGGAGAATAAATTGAAACCGTTCTCTCGGAAGAGCCTTGGTGAAGATGTCAGCCAACTGAAACTCCGTCCTCACGAAGTATAGTTCAACAATCCCTTTCTCAACCTGTTCCCTTATGAAGTGATGACGGATATCGATGTGCTTTGATCTGGAGTGTTGGACATTGTTGCAGCAAAAAGCTATGGCGCTTTTGTTATCACAATACAGAGGAATTTTGTTGTATGCAAAGCCATAGTCCGACAGTTGTGATCTCATCCAAAGAATTTGAGCACAGCATGCAGACATGGCGATGTATTTAGCCTCTGTTGAAGATATAGACGTACTCATTTGCTTTTTAGATGACCAGCTGACCAACTTGTCTCCCAAAAATTGAGCTCCTCCCGATGTACTCCGACGAGTATCTTGACACCCCGCATGATCTGCATCTGCATAGGCCGAAAGTGCCATGGCGGTGTCCTTAGGATACCATAGACCCATGTGAATCATCCCTTGAAGGTATCGAAAGACCCGTTTTACTGCTTCTAGATGTTTCTTGGTAGGCTTGGACTGATATCGGGCACACATACATACCGCAAACAATAAATCTGGCCTACTAGCAGTGAGATACATTAAGGATCCGATCATACATCTAAACTTTGTTTGATCAACCGGGATCCCAGAGAGATCTTTATCCAACTTTGATCTCTCAATCATAGGGGTGTCAACTGCATCACTTGAATCAAATCCAAATTTCTTCAATATTTCATTAGCATATTTGGATTGATTAATAAAGATGCCTCCGGGACTTTGGGAAATTTGCAGACCCAAGAAGAAAGACATTTGTCCCATCATTGACATTTGAAATTTTGAACTCATCTGATTGGAGAACCGATTACACTCCATAGGATCAGAGGAAGCAAATATAATGTCATCTACGTAGATCTGAACAAGAAGTAAATGACTACCCGTCTTCCTGGTGAATAGAGTGGGATCAACAACACCTTTGGATAAACCTTTAGCCAGAAGAAACTTTTATAGAGTATCATACCATGCCCTCGGTGCTTTCTTTAGCCCATACAGAGCCTTCTTCAAGCGGTAGACATGAGTAGGATGCTCAGGATCAACAAACCCTTCAGGTTGACTAACATAGACTTCCTCTTTTAGGTCACCATTTAGAAATGCTGTCTTGACATCCATTTGGTAGACAATCATGTTCTGACTGGCAGCATTAGCTAGAAATATTCTGATTGCCTCAATTCTAGCAACTGGTGCGAACGATTCTTCAAAGTCTATGCCTTCTTCTTGACGACATCCTTTTGCAACAAGACGAGCCTTATTCTTCAGAACGTCACTGTGTTCATCAAGTTTCACCTTAAAGATCCACTTGAGAGCGATAATCATTGCACAGTCTGGAGCGGGTACTAATTCCCATACTTCAAGTCTATCAAACTCATGGATTTCTTCTTGCATTGCTTGAAACCAGCAGTCTTTAGACAATGCATCTTTGAAATCTTTGGGTTCGATTTTGGAGAGTACAGAGTTAAAGAAGCACCACAAAGCATCGGTGGCGAGTTGCTTTCGTGTGGATACATGACGAGTGGGACTTCCAATAATGTTGTCAATAGGGTGATCGTTGGTCCACTTTCTGAGATGATCATGTGGTTGAGGTTGGTGAACAGATTTTGCCGTGTTGTGATCTCCTGAATGGGATGTCTCTGTAGAAGATTCAGGAGCAAATACATTCTCAAATGGAACATCATCAATAGGAGCAAAAGGATTCACTTCAAAAGAATTGTCATCTGCCGATCCTTGCTACACCGAAGAAGATTGAATATTTGATGATGAGAGTGATTGACTGGCAGATGGAGCATCTTGACTGATAGAGACAAATATAGATGGACCTTCTGAGTTTTGTGGAACTTGAGCTTCAGTAATCGGAAGTACTGGTGGAGTTTCCGTTGTAGGATTAACCATGGGTGGCTCGAAGTATTCGTCAAACATCGGATCAAATAACTTCTTCAATTCTTCACTGGTGGGAGGTACATAAGGAGCTACAGGCGTGGGATTCTGTACAAGACCTGAACTAATTGGTCCAGGTGTCAGTAGATTAGGTGTGGGTCCAGGACTGGATTGTCCAAGAGCCGTTTGCTCAGTCAGCTCATCAAACGTTACGTGAATAGTTTCCATGATTTGTCTGGTTCTTTTGTTGTAGATTCTATAACCCTTGCGATCTGGTGCATACCCAACGAAGAAACCTACGTCTGCTTTAGCCTTTAGCTTTCCCAAATCTTGACTGTCATTTGTCGGATAGCACAGAGCACCGAACACCCGAAGAAAGGAAAGATCAGGTTGCTTGCCATGTATCAGCTCGTAAGGAGTTTTGTTGTGAATGGTGTGTATCAAGGAACGATTTTGGGTGTAACATGCAGTGGCAATTGCTTCTGCCCAAAGAAACATCGGAGCTTTAGAATAAATTAGCATAGTTCTTGCAGCTTCCACAAGGGTACGATTTCATCTTTCAACAACGCCGTTCTGCTGAGGAGTGCGTGGAACACTTTTCTGATGAGTTATGCCAAGATCTTCATAAAATTGACTGAGTTGTTGATTAACAAACTCAGTTCCATTATCAGTTTTGATAATTCTGACAATTTTGTTCAGCCTTACTTGTAACTGCTTGATTAGTTTGAGGATAACCTCTGGAGTTTCATCCTTGGTTCTCAAAATCTTTACCCATGTAAACCTAGAGTAGTCGTCGACCACTACAAGAATATATTTCTTTCCATTGATACTTTGCACTCTCATTGGTCCGCACAGATCCATGTGAAGGGTGTGAAGAACTTCCAAGATGGTGTTGACAGTTTTGGGTTTGTGGGTTTGTTTCTTGCTTTTGCCCAGTTGACAGGCGGAACAAAGATGATCTTTTTCAAATTTTAATCTGGGCATGCCTCGTACAAGATCCTTGCGAGAAAGGTCATTTATGGTACCGAAGTTCAAGTGATTCAAACGTCGGTGCCAAAGCCAGGATTTAGTCTTTGAGGCCTTAGAAAGCAAGCATATAGGAGAGGACTTCATCATTTCTTCAATTGAGATGGTATATAGGTTGGTTCCACGACTGCCTTTAAGAAGATCAAGACCATCCAATTCTCTGACGAAGCAAGTGTGTTTTCTGAATGCAACTTCAAGATCGGAATCACAAAATTACCCAACAGAAAACAGATTATGCCCTAGCCCTTCCACGTAGTATACCCGTGAAATTACACTGTCACCAAAAACGTAATCTCCATAACCCATGATTGCCCCAAAATGGTCGTTCCCGAATCTAACTGTCCCGATAAACTTTTTCACGAAGTTCTTGAGCCGTGAGCGATCCCCAGTCATATGTTTTGAGCAGCCTGAGTCCAAATACCAAAGGACGATTTGTACGACCTGCATTTGAAAACAGACAACGATGGATAACTGAAGAATGTGGATCCCCACGTGCAGTTGGGGTCCGTTTGGTTAGCACAAACAAATTCTGGAACAACAGGATTCATAGATTCAATCGCATTTACAGAGGAAACATCACTAGAAGCAGCCCTAGACCTAGTTGCAGGGCGTTGTGTCACTGAAGGCAATATTCGACCAGTCGGCTTCCATTCCTTAACATTCACTACTTTAAGAGTATTCAATCTAGTTAAGGGGGACTGATCACCTAAAGTGAGTTTCCATCCAGTGGGTTTCCATTGATACCCGACATTAGTAAACCTTTTTCCTGTTGGTTTCCAAATCTGATTACTTAGTTTAGTTTTCCTAACATTCTTAACATGGGATTGTTTATGAGACATCAACAATGACACAACACAAGCATCATGATTAATGGAAATTAAACATTCGTTACAGGTTTTACAGACAACATAAGAATTCGAATTAATTACAGTACGCTCATAGCTAATACTAGAATCAACACGATTCATTCTATCTGAAGCAAACTTATTGTTCCTAGGTTGGGCTTCTACTTTCTTCTTTAAGTGACCACTCTTAGCCGGCTCAGTCCTATCATTCCTTGCATTGCCTCTAGGCTTTGACCTGCCAGCTTCGGTGTCACAGTTTACTCCTGTAGAAGTAATGATGGGAACATTAGTTTGTTGTACTGTCATTTGCTTTCCAGAATTTGATGTGCTGGGTTCTGATGTTCTCACTGGTAAATCAAAGGTTACGTGCTTGTTCTTAGTAGTGGATGATGATGCAACAAATCTATCCTTTTTGTTATCAATCTTAGGACCAGTGCCAATGACAAATTCTAAAGGTTCCTGAGACCTTTTAGTGAGGAAACAGGCATCCATAATCGCATTATCAAGTGGTTTTTCTATCCTATCCTCCTCTACGATCTCACGAAATGTGTCAAGGCTATCCTTAAGGTGGTTGAGATAAATTTGATGGGCGGACCTATTGTTCCTAAGGGGAGGTGGAATAGGCACAACATCAACATCATACTTTCTAACAGCAGAAACCTTTTGTGCAACCAATCACAAGAGTTAACTGACATTTTCCCTTTCACCTGAGTCTTAAGATTCTCAATTTCATTTGACAAAGAAGTTATCTTTTCATTGTGACTGTTTCTTGTGACTTTAATTGAGTCATATAACTCTTTGTAATGCTGTTTGATTTTTGAATTTTCAGCTCGAAAACACTCATTTTCATATTGTAACTTATTAATGGTGTCTTGAAATTGAAAATTTTGAGAATCTAGAGACAATGGTTTATTGGTGCCAATTGCATCACTCTTATTTGACTTTAATTGGGCAATTTGAGCCCTCAATTGTCGAATCGTGTTAGTGTGAGCTTGAATTTTTTCATCACGTTTGCTTAATTCAAAATATGTATCAAATTCAGGAGCATCCAAAGATGTCTTGGCATTTGATATTTTACATCTTTCTTCTAAGTGTTGATATTTTAATTGTAAATTAAGATAACCAACCTCTAGATTTGAAAAACGCTTGACCATGTTATCATGGTCATCATTTTGAATGTTCTCTTGTAGTTTCAAATTCTCCCCCTCAAGCTCAACAACACGATTCTGGGTAACATTCAATGCAATAGAATACTCATGAAATTGACAGGCAGTTAATGCAGAATCAGTGACAGTATAAAATATATCCTGTGCCATACATCTAGCAATTAAATTCTCATTGGTGATGAGAATGTTCTTTCTCTCAATCTCACGGCTTTTAAGTTCTATCATTTTTTGAGTTACCTCATTTTCCATATCATTAAACATAGTTTTCATCTGATTGATTTCACTTTTAAGGGTTTGTTGCATCCTTTCAAAGTGTTATTTGAGTAATTTAACGAATGGAATGACCTCAGTCAAGTAACACCTTTTTGTTTGTTCAAAACACCTTTCCCCCTCAGTAATCCCTGTTGGGGTAATTCTCTTCTTACAAGTGTTATCAAAATCAGCAAATAGTTGACAGAGTACGTATATGCTAATTAATGTTTTACATTCAGTGGGAAGAGTCAAAGGGACTAAATGCCTATGTGTATTGGGAGGATACACCGTTGCAGCTGCAATTTTCCTAAGGGATGGGGTTCTGGCTTCAAGCTCATCAGCCTTTCTTTTTTCCATGTCCAAAGACCAAAATATTTGTTCAGGTGTTAACTTCTTTTGAGGTGCAAACACAGTCAAGCGATTTTGCTCATTATAATCATGGGGTTTGACTATTACTCGCTTGGCTATGCATATGGGATCTTTCATTTTCTCATTCATTCTTTCTCTATTTCTCATGTTTATATCATCACTCTCTTTCGACGATAAAACCTCAGGTGGGGCATGATTAGGTATAATCATTACATTGGCATCATACAATGCGGGTTGGGCCATTATAGAATTCCTAAGGTAAGCAGACTTTGGTTCACCTATGGCTTTCTCACTATGCTTGTCACTCAGCTTTCTGTGCTTATAAAGCATTTGAGTAGCCTGTCTGGTTTGGTCTTGTGTGTACAGCTTATCTTCAAGCTTATTCTTTAAGGTTTTGAGTCTGGAGAAATCATTTAAGAGTTGTGTTTCTTTATCTTTGAATTCTTGCTTTAGGGTATTTAAATATTTTTGTGCTTCCTGTTTTTGTTTAACAGTCTGATCCAGCTGATCTTTCAAAGCATTCAACTCTAGTTTTAATGTTTCTTCCCTTACATTACGCTCTGTTATAAGTGTACGCATTTGACTTTCCATTTTCTGCTCACGTTCAGTTAGTTCAAATTTAGCACGTTGTTCATAGATGGCCACTTGTTCTTTATATATGTTTAGTCTAGTGGTCAAGGTATCATCAGGGACAAATACAGTGTTTTCATGCCACTCACAAGCATTATCTACGTCACAAGCATTATCTAAGGCACACACATTATTTACAGCACAGGCATTATATTCAACAGAAGATGCACCATCTTGTACATCAGACACGTTATTGTGATTCACATACTGTTCATATGGAATAATATTACTATTTCCCATGTCAACATTACCTGAATCAACCACATCGGTCTGTTGTACTTCGTTGGGAATCTTATGTTCATCAACCACTTTATATGTGTCATAAAGTTTTAGTACTTCAGAAATCACAGATGCATTTGAAGGACCAGCTTGTCGAAGTGATGAGACCACAGAGGACAAGTTAGCCATGAAGATTGTTTGAGCTGTTGGTTCATTATCCACATCAGAGTCAAAAGCATCACAATCATCAGCTTTGAAGATGTTGGGGTCATTAAGCGCAAGGTCCTGAACTGGCTGCTCGTCCACATCAGCATCAAATGTATTTCCTTCATCACCAGCCAGAAATGACAGTTCTTCTTCATCCAACACTGCTCCACTTTCCTGAGCTTGCATCAACAACATTTTGTCCTTGAAATAGTCTGCATTTTGAGGACGTTTTGGTTGATTACAGTTTCTGGCAATGTGTCCAAGTCCTCCACAGTTATAGCACTTGGGCTGTTTCCCCTGCCCTTGATTTGCATTTCCCATTCTGATCTGTCCAATACCTCGACCCATGTTCCTTTGATTGACGTTTTGCCTCCCCTGCACATTTTGAACCACAATTCTACCATCCTCCACCATTGCCAGATTGCGTGGGTTTGATGAGGTTCTGAGTTGATTGTTGGTCGGAGGGAGTGTTGCTTTGAATTGTTGAACAAGTAAGGACACTTGGTTGGTGAGGTTATCGATCATTTTGTCGGTGTGTGAGTAACCTGAATCCAGTTGTGTACTCGTAGCAGATGGTGATGAGTAGGGTTGATGATAAGCTTGATTAGGTGATGGCTGGTTGATTGGTTGAACATTTGCAACGAATGCCAGTGGATCATTTGGTGCAGTTGGATTAAGTTTTTCTCTCAACAGACGATCATATGCAGCATGTTTCTCATGTTGTTGCAGATAGGCATACAATTGTTCATAATTAGTCTCTCTTAATCCCTTGTTAAGTTTTACTGCAGTCACAAATCTGTCCCATTCTGGAGTCATATTGTTCACGAACTTGGAGTTACGTTGGATGTTTGGCATTGTCATTTTGATCATTCTCATATCATTCACCAACTTGTGGAATCTCACATAGTAGTCTGTGATGTTCTCTCCTGGGTTCATTTTGAAATGTTCAAACTCATCATACAATTGTGACTCACGATCTTCCTTTGTGAGTTCTGAACCAGCCAATAGCATCTTAACATTGTCCCATACTGCCTTTGCTTCCGTGTTGAAATTGATGAGTTTGTAAACATCTTTTGTCAGACCTTGAATGATAATGTTTGAGGCTCGAATATCAGCATCATGCCTCTTCTTTTCCTCTTCATTAAGATCATTGTAAGTTCGAGGTCTGTCAATTCCCAAAGTAACAGTTCCATCTTCACCAGTTGTAACAACGCCTCTGGTGGTGCTTATCTGATATGGTCCTTCATCAATTGACTTAAGAATGTTCAATCCATTTTCTTTGCCTAAGCAGTAAAGCCGTATTCGTTGTGCCCACGACTCGTAGTCTGTCCTATCAAGCATAGGAGGATGGGTATCGGATCCAGCTGCTTGAATGTCATCAGATGCAGTGCTTGGTATGGTTGTCATACTGAATACGGGATTTTACAATTCTTGAGATTTAAACCGATAAATAAGTTCTTTCTTGGGATTTTACAAAATTTCAAGAACAAACCGCTAAACAGTAAGTATCAAACCACTAAAAACCCAAGGCCAAACCGCTACTATCTAACCGCTAAACCACACAACAAACCGCTAGATCACAAGGAAAACCGCTATATCTAAACCGCTAACAAAAACAATAAACCGCTAAGTCAAACCGCTGAAACAGAATACCAAACCGCTAGTATTAAACCGCTGAATCAGAAGACCAAACCGCTAGTATTCAAACCGCTGAAAGCTGAACTGCTGAAACTTGAACCGCTACGATCTTAACCGTTGAAATCCAAACCGCTGAGTCCTGAACCGCTGAACCACAACGACCTAAACCGCTATATGTATAAACTGCTGAAAGTGTGAACCGCTAAGACCAGTCAAACCGCTATTACAAAACGACAAACCGCTAGAGACAAGGACTGACAAACCGCTATCACAAATGGACAAACCGTCCTTATCAGTACGTTTTGTCCTTTTCCCAATTTGGTTATAATCCAAATCGCTAACACCCAAACCGCTAAAAATACTACCAAAAGAGCTCAAACCGCTATGATGAAATCTTTACCGAGACACAAACCGCTACGAAGAAAATCTTACCGAAACTCAAACCGCTATCAAGAAACTCTTCAAATCTTCCACAAACTCACACTAACCAAGTTGTATGTTATCAAGAAAGATGTAAAACAGTTCAATGAACACAAGAGTACAAGTATTAAACCGATTTAACCATAAACAAAGATTAGACAATTATTTTCTTGAAACTTTTCAAGTCGGCCAAGAAGAACACAAAACCGCCAAAAACTCACCACGAATTCATGAATATGACTAGCTAGAACCTAACCATGGCTCTTGATACCATTTGTAATATATTCATAACATTAAATCACACAAATATGGTGGATTAGGGGGGGCGGTTTGTAGAGAGAGAAAGGGAAGAAGGAAACTTCTAGTGAGAGAAAGTTACAATGATTAGCTTGAATAATAATAAGTGCCCCGAGTGGGCTGTGGAGCGAGCTGCCAGTGGGTAAAGACCCGACCCACTCCACAAATACTAGGATAACTAATCTATTACTAATATTACTACTATTCCTACGAGCTATAAAATGCTAACGAGTACTCGGGGTGACCGAGTCTTCAGATGAATATTTATATTCCTAACACTTGTTGTTATAGCAGCAAACAAGGTTTTGGCATCCTTGTACTGATTGAAGGTCATCAGGTGTTCATTGGGAAGAGCCATCAGCAGCATACTTCTTGCCTTCACGTCATTATTATTTTGAGCCTTTTCTTATGTAGCTATAGGCCCTGGTATTGTTTCAGTTGTGACACCTTCCACTATTGATGCTTTAGGTATAGGTTTGAATGAATTACCATTCTCTATGATATCCCATAGAGCATAGTCTTGTATCTGAAAGTATTGCTCAATCCTGAGCCTCCACATCTCATAATCACCCTGTTTAAGAATGGGAAATTTTACAGTAGTACAGGTTTGAGTAGTTTCAAGATCCATCTCTTCCTGGTGAGTAAAGAGTTCTTCTGTAAGTTTCTTCTAGATCAAAGTTTCAGAACCTGATGCTCTGATACCACTTGTTGATCCCAAACACAGATCGATTCCTTGAGCTTGTAAGGTTAGGTTACTTTAAATAAATTCAAAATAACTATGTTTGAAAGTTTGTGAATATCAAAGAGTATGCGGAATCTACTCTTCAATACTTAGAAGACTATTAACAATGAAACAGTAAACTGCAAGAACAAAAATATCACCAAAACGCTTCAATATTATTAGATCAATAATACGAGTACTCTGTGTAGTACCAGGGTTTACAACCTTGAAGCTATATCAAAACGTACATCTAACATCTTAACCTAGGATCTCCTTTTATACACCAAGGAGTCCTTTTCAAGATAACTACAAATCTTCAAAACATATAGAATATACGTATCTTTCTAACTATATAGAATATACACAGAATTACTTGATACATATCGCTTCACACGTCTTCATCTCTTAGGCAGTACTAACTTTCTTCAGCATTTTACTCTAGCAGTACTAACTGGTTAGTACTGTTAGTAGTAATCTTCAGCAGTACCTTTGACTTTGCTTGACAGTACTAAATATCTTGAGCAGTACTAAGTGTGTAGACTTGTAATTCCCAACAATATTCAACAAAATGAACAATCAAAACACACACAACACACATACTCATAAAGATTGACCAAAAACCATTATTACATACCTGAGTTATCAAAACAACCATAAAAATGTGTAATGAACGGATAAGTGTGTGAAATTATGGTTTGTGTAAAGAAAGAGGTAGATGATAATCTAAAAATTTAGTGGTAAAAAGATGTTGTGGGAAAATGGAATAAGTAGAAACGAGGCAAAAAAAATATTATAAAACTAGGTCTTTGTTTATTTATAAAACGGACCCAAAATATTGGAATACGGGGGATTTAAAAATATAACGAGGCAAAAGTTGTTAATTTTTGCCACGTCAAATGATCACCATTATAGGGCTACAATAGAAGGATTAACGAAGTTTAGGTATTTTATAGGAAAATTAAAAGTAAGTAGCTTACAAAAGTAAAAGGTGGCAAGTATGATGCATTTTTAGACCATTTGCCCTTATTTCCTCCCAAATTTGAATTTTAAAATTCGAATTCAAAAACTAGTTGTTAGAGTGTGAGTTGTATATTGTGAGAGAGAGAGAGTTGAGTGTGTAAGAGAGTTGTAAGAATGTGTGAGGGAAGTGAGTTGGCAAAGAAAACTTGAAGAGGAAGGGTTAGGAGTATGTGAGTGAGAGTGTAAGGAAAGTGTGTCATAGATGAGCTGTATGAGAGGTATATATATAGAAATTCAAATCCAAGCTAGTTGGTGATTGTGAGAGAAAGAGTATAGAGGAAGCAAAGGGTATGACACATTGTAAGAATGTGTAAGATATGTGAATTTGCAATAGTGAGATAGAGAAGACTTGGAGAAGGTAGAGATGGTGAAGGTTCATCCAGTTTCATATTCAAATTGAAAGGATTGTGTAACACCCCAACCCGAGAAGGGTCTAAGTGTAACATTATGGTGTTAATCAGAACATATAGACGCAAGCGAAAGACTTTTTATTAAACAAATACTAAGTCAAGAATTACAAAGACTTCCAAATATAATCCAACAATAGTCTAAAATGAAGTTCATAACCAAAGAATAATGTCTAAAATCATAAATCCAACAATGGGGGAAGAGAAAAGAAAATGCGGCTGAGCTAACGCTCAGTGAACATATATAAACAGATGAAAGGTAATAAGTATAAACGAAATGAATATGCGAATGAATCCAAGAGAACCTGCTGAACAAGATGTCATATAGAATATTGAACATATGAAAAGGAAACAAAGCATAGTCAAATGAATATAAAATAGATATCAATCATAAACAATGAAAAATGCCCAACAAACATATAGCAAAATGTAAATAGGAGTCTAGAAGTCCGATGTACCTAATGTGAAATGGTGTGTATTGCACACACTCAAGTCCATTCACCAATATATCATAACTGAACTAAGTACCTAGGATGCATCCATACGCTCCCTTCAAAACAGATATACATATGCCAGTTCTAGACTAAACATACATACAATATACACGGGCCAGGTGCGCTATATATAGCAATATAAACAAATGAGAACGTTGTGGATAAAAACCCACCTCCACAGATAGCGTCAATACCATTGGTGCATCAATGGCACGACCATGTGTTGGGAATTAGTCAAATATGTAAAGACGGCACACTTACCTATTCTCATTATATGGGAGACTATAAATAGTGTAAACCTCTCATATGAGAGGGGTGGATTGTGTGTGAAATGAGAAATTCTCTCATTTTTCTCTCTAGCACTTTCTCTCTCTAGTATTGAATATATGTGTGAATTGATCTAAACTAAGGTGACCTACAAGTGGTATCAAGAGCCAAATAAAGATTTAGGAATTTTTTGGGGTGAGTTACTATTCATCTGACATTTTACTGTTCATCCGAGTTCATTGCCCGAGTTTGTGACTATTTCATCGAGTTTGGTGAATTAGTCGAGTTTGGTGAATTTCTACTCGAGTTTCTTTTGTTCCTCGAGTTACGGGACTGATTGCTCGAGTTGGAAAGTTGCTTGCTCGAGTTTCTGTGTAGCTTAATCGAATTAGAAAGTTAGTCGAGTTAGACTAATACTCGAGTTTGTGGTGAAGATAATACTCGAGTTTCCCTAGTCGAGTTAGCCAAGGTTCATCGAGTTACTAGTAGATTTTGTGGAGAAGATAATACTCGAGTTTCCCTAGTCGAGTTTGTCTACTTCATCTAGTTTGTCAAGGTTCTTAGTCGAGTTTCTCACCAAGTTTCAAGTAATAACCGAGTTTGGTTGCCGCTCTAGTTGTATTGCTCGAGTTAGAAAATTTGATCGACTTTGATCACATTTTCATCAAGTTTGAAAATTTGCTACTCGAGTTTGATTGTGTGATGCTCGAGTTTGATTGTTTGCTACTCAAGTGTGTTGCTCGAGTTTGATTTCCTCGAGTTTGTTAGAAAGTTGCTCGACTTTGTGATCATTATAACCGAGTTTGAAATTTGCTCGACTTTGTAATATAACCGTGTTTGGTTATAACTGAGTTTGATCTCCTCAAGTTTGATACCTAATCCAGTTTGATCCCTATCCGAGTTTGCGACAGTAAATCCTAACCGAGTTTCCAACATACCAAAGTTGGTGAAATTTTGCTAAACTTTCTCAACATACCAAAGTTGGTGAAATTTACTC
This sequence comes from Artemisia tridentata subsp. tridentata, assembly GCA_021014915.2. Classification (NCBI taxonomy): domain Eukaryota; kingdom Viridiplantae; phylum Streptophyta; class Magnoliopsida; order Asterales; family Asteraceae; genus Artemisia; species Artemisia tridentata. The sequence goes on from CP139501.1 coordinate 36,085,102, forward strand.
GACTTTCTAGACATGATTGTAACCGAGTTTGTGACATTCTAAGTAAGGATTAAAAAAAAAAAATTACGGTATAACAGTGAAAATTTTGGTCCAAAATTCAAATTTTTTAGGTCAAAATTCGAATTTTTACGGTGAAATTTGGCGTCAAAATTTTTAGAACTCAAAATTTTCTAATAACCTTAGAATTGCATTTTATGGTGTATTTCAAATTCTGGTAGAGAAAATTTTAAAGTTCAATTTTTGGAGGGAAATCAGAAATCACCATTAATAAATCCTTCAACTTAGAAAACTCGGGAAAGGACTTAACTTCAAATGATCACAACTCTTGAACCTTAAACCAACATCAAACACAACTCCTAGATCTTTGAACCGATCCAAGATCAACTTTATCACACACCGAATTTAAATGGAATCAAGTTCAAAAGAGAGAGATACGCAAGAGCTATTAATGCAAGAAAAAGAGAGAAAAACAAAAGAGAATTGCATGGCATGTTTTAGATTACTTCATTCACACCTTAAGGTCCTCTCAAACAAAGACTTAGCAGGAACTCGTACCGAGAATGGATTTAAACGGGCATTTACATCACTCTTTGGAGAAGACGTTGAGATATTCACAGAAACTATGTTCCTCAACGTGGATCAACTGGAGAAGCAACTTGAAAACGAAGAATTTCACGAGAATGGATCCACGGTCGTCTTCAGAGTGCTTAAGGAACAGTTTCAGCAGTTCATCGATTCGTGGTTCTCTTTGGATTATGACAGTGTAATGGCACGCAAGTATTTTTTAGAATACACTCGAATTGAGGTTCAAACTTTCAAAGATATACTGATCCAACAGATGGATTCCATTGAGAAGTCAATTGCTGAAAGAGTCCTTCACAGAAGAGGGTATGACAGAATGATGAATGAAATGAAGTTGCAGACTCAAGAGGAACAGGTTAATGAGGTTAAAGCAATGGGTGCTAGATTGGTTGTTATGACAAGCAGTGGGACAGAATCAGAACAACAAGAAGAAAAACGCATATCAGGGAATGATACTGATGCTGAAAATGCATATATCAGACCCATTTACGACACAGATCCTATGGCTGAGGTCCAAATTATAACATTGTTTATGTCAATGATATGATTTCTTCATCTTCTGAAATACAGCATTTTGAGCAACCTCAATTCACTAATGAAGGAGAGGTTGACCAGATTGTTGAACAATTTCACGACAAATGTCCTTCACTTGTTTCATTAATTGAAAACAAAACAATTGAACTGTCAAAACAAACTCTTGAGTCTGAAAAATCTTTGACATCGGTGCTTAAAGGAAAAGAAAACATTTTTGAGGAAAACCATGATAATGCAAAAATCAAGTTTGATTTTGAAAAACTTGAAACCAAAAATATTGAGTTGGAGCATACTGTGGCAACATTACAAAAAGAAAATGAGCATTTGAAACAGATTTACAAAAACCTGTTTGATTCAATCAAACGTTCACGGGCTCAAACACAAATTTCTAACAAGTTTGAGTCTCAAATCACAAAAGTTTCCTTTCCAAATCCTCTGTTCGATCATAATACTTCAAATCTTGAAAAGGAAACGGGGGAGAAAATGTATTTTTTTTGAAACAGAAAATCGTGTGCTTCAAACAAAAGTGGTTGAGCTTGAAACACTTTTAGCTCAACAAACAAACGATTTTGAGGATGTCAAAACTGAACTTTTCAACAAAACGGCCAAGTTCGAAAGTTATTTTGAAAAACTTGAAAAATAAAATATTGGGTTCGAACGAAAATTGGCTCGCAAGATTAATGACTCTAAAGCCGAAAAATTTCAACTTTTGAAATAAATTGCCTCTTTAGAATCAAAATTGGCATCCCAAGATTATCTTTCTCTTCAAAAAGAATACAGTGATTTGAGAACTTCATATAATGCTTTAAAAGTGAAGTTTGATTCTCTTAACCGATCAAAGGGAAAAGCTCCTATTTCAGATTTTTCAACTTCAGAAGTGAGTGTTTCAAAGAAGGTTTACACGGGTGAATCTTCAAAACCATTTTCGAAAAAGGTTTCCCAGTTTACAACTTATTCTTTGCAAAAAGGAAGAAAGTTTTCGAAGAAACCAAGTTTTTCTGAAACACTTACTTCTTAAAAGTTTTCAAATCCAAATGCTTCAAAAGAAAAGGCTCAAGTTTTTCAAACTCCACGCTCTCGTTTTACGCCGGTAAAGCAAGTGTGGAGACCAAAACAATGTTGTTTAAAACCTTCAAATGCTTCAAATGGAAAGAATCAAAATTTTCAAACTCCACATTCTCGTTTTACACCGGTAAAGCAAGTGTGGAGACCAAAGCAAAGTTGTTCAAAACCTTTCAAATATTCAATATCATAATTGCTTTCGCTGCAACATAAGAATGACTCTGCTTTGAACATTCCAAATACCGGAAGGTTTCCATTTATCACAAAAACAAATCTTCAAAGAGAACCCATGAGGTTCAACTCAAGACGGAAATCTTCTTCTTCAAATTTGAAAACTCCAAGAGAAACACCGGGTTTCTCAAACAATTTTCACCGGAAAAAGAGTTTTAAATCTCCATTGATTCCATGAGTGTTATTTCAAAATGAAACACCGTTTTTCAGTCCTCGTTGGAATTCAACATCTTTAAATCAGATTGACACAACTTACAAATGGACTTCAAAATTTAGTAAACCCATTAGCGTCGTGCTTAAATGGGTTCCCAAGGTTGCTGTCTAATCTAAACTTTAAATGACTTCGTAGTACTTCAGCTAAGGTCTCGGACTTCAACATTACGACTTGTACACACATTTCAGTGTAAAACTCGGGTTTCAAAGAAAGGAAAGTGCCTTGCTAAACCATTCATTAAAACCAAGCGTGCACTTATCCTAAAAACAATAAGCAAATTCTTCTCTGGCTTAAGATATTTTAGAAAATCTTTCAAAATCTTTACGCTCAAGTCAAAGAAAGGACCCTGTTGTATGTTTTGGTGCAACAATCCCAACAGAAAAGAAGTTCTTACGCAAAGTTTATAAAAAACTTCTTAATTTTGAGCAAAATTTATTCAAAATTTTTCAAAAGGTTTTTCAAAAAATGTTCCATCAAAATCATGCTTAATGGATTGTGCACACATCACAGTGCACAACCCGTTCCTGTAAAGAAAGGACCCTGAGGTACGCTTCAGTGCCTCAATCCTGATCAAAGGAGCGAAAGCTTCTTACTTATGAGTAGAATTAAACCAGAATTTTTTCTAAGTTTTTCAAAATTCTGCTCATAAGGACAAGTATTCCCTTGTCAAGGGGGAGTATTTGAAACATATTCTTTGTTCTGAAAAACAAAAGTTCTTGAAATTCTTCTTGTAAACCTCAAAAAGAGCATATTTTTATCAATAGTTTAACAAAAACAACATGTGTATGTTATTTTTGAGGGGGAGAATAAAGATATGATTAAAATATTCTAAATCTAAGCTGAAATCTCACAAGAGCTCGACTCAAGAATTGACCCTCGAATTGACAATAGCAAAAGTCAGTAGTCGAAAAGGCATGTCCGGGACGGGTAATAATTTAAAGCCAGTTTATCTGGTGATGTAAACGTGTCTCGCAAAGGATGTGTCTGAGTAGAATGTACCGATTTCGAGCGATTTTCCTTGAATGTGATCTGGACGGGTAATAATTTCAAGCTAGTTCTACTAGTGATGTAAACGTGTCTCGCGACGATCATGTTCATTGAAAATCAATCAATTCAAAAGTGCTAACTCTACCCGACATGTGCAAATTTAAATTAAAAACTTATGAGCACATGTTAAGGGGGAGTATTTCTGAAAATCACAAAACTCTCAAAGTGTTAACAAAATATGTTTTCATAATCATTAACACTTTGAGAGATTTTCAAAAGTTTGGTTTATGGAAACAATAGGATAGTCATGAAGTTATAAGGTGACTAAGGTTAGGGAAAACCGTCCTATGATCCGACAGAGCCGGAGGGATCTACCCAAGGACAATACCAATAGGTTAGTACTAGAAAGTCCTAGGTATGATTGAAAAAGGAGAAATGAAATGAAAGGAGAAAGAAGGGGTTGAAGAATGAAAAAGAAAAGTAAAGAAAAGGGTGAAAAGAAATAGCCCTCCATTTGATCAACCTTAGGGCAGACACCGGGTTCAATACATATGCTACTGGTTGTTGCTAAGGCATCACCGGTATTGAAGAACAAAGTCGTCATGGACCCAGTGTAGCACTGCACTAAACCTTCTAAGCCATTCAGGTGTCTCTCAAAAGGCACTTGTTTCATTTCACATGGAGAACCCTTCATTATCTATCGACCTCTCACTCCGAGATGTGTTGATATTGAAAAGGAGGCAATCTGCTCCATGCCTCCGACGACCAAATATAAGCACTTAATTGAGTCTAGAGCCATGAGATACATCAAATATCTCTTAGGTACACTTAGCATACACTGGTTGTTCAACAAAAGAAACACCAGTTGTAAATTATAAGAGTATCCTTCGCAGATATTAGCAATCTGCCGAGAACATTCAAGAGAGAATTCATAAATTATGATTCTCAGTGATTGAATGGAAATCCTGCCAGGGTCAACATCAAACAACCCTGACAGCAGGTCACTTCGGTAATCCCTTGTGGGTTACGCTTAGTGTTATTGGTGGTTCCAAACGGTCTACAGTCGTGGAGTGATACTTTGGTATACTTCAGCGGCTCACTGAATCGTTGATACACTTCGGTGTATCTGTGTCAGCTCTTTCGGGGGCATCCGATTCAGAACGGCCTTGGCTAGGATTAGATAAAGTCTTCACACTATGCTGTTGACGATCTCGAAGTCCAAATCTGTAAGTGCCGGATAATTTATTGCTAACTGTTTACATTTCAGGTAATCATGGAGACCAGGAGTTTCACCACCACCACTTCCATCATGCTCATATCCTGAAGAAAAGTTCTAACAAAGACTAAGAGATAACAAAAGTTCAAAGAGATCAAAGAAGAGTCAAAGATCAAGCATAACAAACTTTCACAAGTCAAAGATTGAAGCTTATGAAGTGAGAACAACTTGATATATGAAGAACAAAAGTCAAAAGACATATGAGCATGGTGGAAAAGACGTAAAGACATCGTGACTAAAGAACGTCGGTGGAAGGCAGATCAAAATATTACCATATCACATCACGACAAGAACAAAGAACAAAGATTCTAAAGACGTCAAAGCCAAAGAAGCAAAGACGACGTCAAGCAACCTTGATGACCAATACTTAGGGGGAAATTGTTGGGAACACGTTTTGTATTAATTCAAGTATTGATCATTTAAGGTTGTAAAATCACAAAGTATGATTGGAACAAAGAATCTAGCAAAGCTATTACACGAAGACTCAAAGTTCAAGACAACAAGCATCAAAGAAGTTTAATGATCATCCATTTCTATTGGTGGACCTATAACCCACATGTCACAGAATGAGATCTCAATGATCACCCTTTAGGGGGAGATTGTTGGAAACGCAAAAGTGATGATCATAAATGTAATCAAAGAGAGATCTCAATGATCGTCCCTTAGGGGGAGATTGTTGGGAATGCTTAAAGTGACGATCATTATCGAGTCAATGAGTCTTGTAATATGGTCATGTAATAGCTCGTTAGAATCGTAAAAATATAGTCTACATGATAGTAGAAGTGTGCCGTCTAGTTTAGTCTTAGTATTTACGTTAATGTTGAATTAGTCAAATATGTAAAGACGGCACACTTCCCTATTCTCATTATATGGGAGACTATAAATAGTGTAAACCTCTCATATGAGAGGGGTGGATTGTGTGTGAAATGACAAAATTCTCTCATTTTTCTCTCTAGCACTTTCTCTCTCTAAGATTATCTTTCTCTCTCTAGTATTGAGTATATGTGTGAATAGATAAGTTGACCTACACCATGGACCCCCATGACTGGTTACAAATATGGGTAACATAATAGGCAAAGAATATAATGATAAGGGACAATTATAAATTGTCCAACTAAGATAACATCTATAATAAATGAATATAGCATGAAACGGATAATCAAACGAATAACAAAACAAATATGGATCAAAGCATAACAAATAACAAATATCAGGAAATCAATGAGTCATGAGAAACCCTTACTGAAAAAGGGCAGAATATCTGTACCTTATGAAATGCAAGCAAAAAGGGCAAAAGAACACAAGAAAGAGGATCACTCTGACTTCACCGGATCTACACGAATTATAATCACATATTACTTATACGTAAAATTAATGTCATAACTGGTTTTTAATGCTTGTTATTAATTACATCCTCATATTTAGGGTTTACTTTAGTTAAATGTGATATAAAATTAGGTTTATCCGAATTAGAAGTTTAGGGTTATAGTTATGGCAAATAGTTAGGGTTTATGTGTATTAAAATAGGTTTAGGGCTTGTAATTACCAAATTAGAGTTTATATTGAATTCTGGACCAGTTTCTTACGATTTTCATGCCTGCCAATTAAGCTCCAAAAATTCTGAAATAATTATATGTAATTCCCATATAAGTTTAGTATCTCCACAAATGTTTATAGATTCTATTACCAAGTACAAGTACTGTTTAAAAAATCATCTTTCCAGACCTACCCAGAAAGTTAACTGCACATACCTAAGAAAGTTTGCCTTTAATTTACCCATTTAGACACTTCATAAAAATCCACAAAAATTCCAGGAACTCACACATAATTTAAATATCACCCCGGTAAAAGGAGAGCTCTTAAATCCTTGTGGTTTGAAAACTAAATATCAAAAACATCGACTGATTTTCAGACTCAGATTCACAGTCTTGACAACTTATGTTTCAAAAATCAAAAAGCTTACTTAACGACCTCTAATTGCTAAAAATCTTATATTTCCAGAAAGTAGACAAGTAGTACTAGTGTTTAGACTCAAAAACCACTTAAAAACACGTTGGCATCCTCAGTTTAGACCCCGTTCAACGTGACCCAAAATTTGGACAGCATAGAAAGCGAGACAGAAAATGACCTAAGTTTTAACCAAACATTTAACCAACCAATACCATGACTTATTAACCATTTTATTCAGATTGTAACAAGTTTTAAGACCCCAATAAACACACACCAAATCACAATCACAATCACACACACGATAATAATATTAACGAGCCACATACGTGTTCTAAACGAGACCAAAACAATCACCTATGTCTAATTCTTTTTAGACTCGATTAACACATATGTTTCATAGGTTTATTTAGCCAATATAACACACTTCTAACAGCCCCTAGAATGACACACAATCATGCATACACACACACAAATTTACGACACAAACAGCCCACATAAAATAACACAACGCAAGCCCTAATTCGTGTATTAATTAAGTGCACGCCCCATATTTATTTTCTAGGGTTTATATTCCAGATTCATAAGCACGAATTACAGATCATATTAGGGTTAAAGAGATTAGATTAGGTCGAATATAATAAGGGTCGAATCAGGTTAGAACAAGAGTCGAATAGGAGCAGCCAACATCAGATCGTATACACCAGCTTTATCATGTTTTAGGTTAGATTTCATGTGTCAAATAGCAAAAAAATAAACAGATCAGATATATACGATTAGGTTATAGTGTTTTATATTCAGATCATATGTGTAAGTGTCTAATAGGACAAGAAACAAGGGAATCATGGTGATACCTCTGTTGATGTTACGAAGCAAAGAGGAGAACAAAAACAAGAAAATGACCCACGAACTACTACCTAACAGCAGCCCTAATACCCACGATCAAAGCCTCAACAACACCCTTGTACACCACGAATTAACACCAACAACAACCAACCTTCGAAGCCTTGATTTTTGAGAGAGAAAAGAGGCAGAACTTGTGTGTTTATTTTGTTATTGTGTCGTATGAATAGGAGAGAGGAGGGAATATACAGATTAGACATAAGACTTAGATAGGCGGAGCGTATGTTCTCACTTAGGCAAGTTATAATTGTATTTTAATTAGGTTTGATTGTGTTTTATTGTTGAGCGTGATTAAAGGGATGTAATCATGGAATGTTTATCACTTAAATGTGTGAAACGTATGGGACCTTGACCAAGAAAACGTGTGAAGGATTTAGAGTATTTAGGAAAGTTTTTGATAATGTGACATGCTTATATTAAGTGTAGATTCTTAGGTTATACACATATGTATTTAATTAATATATAGTATAAGGTTTTAAATACTTATTAGTGTCATAAGACTTAGGCTAAAATTTCAAATTATATAGGAATTTAGGAAAACGGATTTTAGGGTTTTACAGATTGTGTGTGTGTGGGCGTGGGCGTGGGATTATGTGTGTGATTTCAAATTCAAATTTGAATGTTAAGAGTGTGTGATGAGTAGTAGAGGTATAGGTGTGTAAGAAAGTGATGTCCCCAATATAAGAAATACATATGGAGAATGTGGTAATGATGAATGAAGTTTGGACAAGAAGAATGGTGGTGAATTTTAATTTACATTATCATATGGCAAAGAAAATGTGTAGGAGATTGTGTTGGAATGTAGGGGACATAAGTACAATTGTGTAAGGGAATGTAAGAGAATGTTTATGTTTGATATTTGAAATAATCAAAAGATGTTTATATTTCATGAATTCAAATTCAAGTATTCAAACTTGATAATCCTTAGTTAACCCATAATTAAGTCAATCACTAATCATCTTGATGCAAGTAAGATGAGTGATTTGCATCAAGGTAAATAAACATTTCATAAATGAGATAGTTTCGTTTACGCAAAGTGACCTCGGCTTAATTGACCAATAAGGGAAAAAACCCATTGCGTGGTTAGTAAAGATAGACGTGATGTGCCCGTTTCGAGTGCATGTTTTAAATTTATAACACGATCTACCAATGATTCAAACAAAACACATACAAGCAAGTATACTCGTCCGTGTGTAGTAAGAGATGAAATGGTAAGCCGAGATCGTTCACTAGGATTTGTTTACTTTTTGGGGTGAGAGTTTTGATTATAATATCGAGTTTAATTAACGATTCTAATAGCAAGCAAATAATGATGATGTAAATTCAATATATAAAGACTACACTTGCCTAGACTAATTTTGTACAATTCTCATGATATGATTATGACAATGGTTCCATTTGATTATGATCAATAAATTAGATGGTGTTCTAATTTGATTAGTTGGTATACTAGTCCTATTGTTTCCAACACTTCCAATCCTCGTCAAGATTTTAAGATGACAAAAACAATATTTAAGATTTGATCAACCAAGACTAACACAACTCAATCACTCGATTCGCTTTCGTTTCACAAGTAATTGACAACCACACTATTTAGTTTTCCAAGTTTAACCAAGTTACTTATGAAATGGTCAATACATAAGGTAACACCCTCATAGACAAAGGTTTACAACTAATTGACTAACAATGTTTCTTTCAACCCATTACACTATTAGTAATTAACCAAACTTGACAACTCTTTTGGTGAAGAAAACTTTTAATAATACGATTCGATCTTAGTATTAGCTTTTCATTTAACTAGAACTATCGAGTCATAATTAATCAAGAATCATGCAACAAACATCATCTAGGCACTTAGCCACTCATGGCAAACAAAGAAATAACCACAAGAAATTTATCACTTGAAAACATGATTAAAAAGTCTTACAAAAGTTGTAATGATGATTACAAGAATTAGGAACACTTGTGAGATGATCAACAATGATTCCTTGAATGATTAAATTGATGGTTGATGATGTAAGCTTCACTCTTTTCCTGCGTTTTTCTTCCTTGTCACCCTTTGAAAGAGTAATTTGATTATAAGATTAATAGTGGTATGTATGGTGATTCTTATGATGATAATAGATGTTGTATGTAAAACCCAAAAATCTAAAACGTATTAAAAGACCAAAATGCCCTCATAACTTTGAAATTTAATTAAAACATATATAACTTACAAATAAATCACAAAACGTATGAAAACGAAACAAATATGACATGAAATGATTATGAGGCACCATAAGATAATTATACGAGCTACCAATAATATTTATAACACTTTACCTATGTTACTTAAACCGAAAATTATAAGTACTTACGAAATTGTATGTTAAGGGTTATAATAAAAAGGTTTTTATGCAACAAAAAAAAAACTTGGTAATGGTTCTACAAGATCATGGATTGTTTGTTAGGGCCTTGGGCCGATCCAAGCCCTTTTCCCCCTCCATATGCACGACCAAACATCCATTTAATCAGCCCATATCCTTTTTGTTCCTTCACACACACACCGAACATCAAAAAGGCTCCCAAGAAAACCCTAAACTAAAGTTTCTGCTGTCTTTTGTTTTCTGCTGCTGTCGAACCAAAGAGAGGGCCAAAGAAGGCTTGTTTTTGTTCCATTCTTGTGTCAAACATCTTAAGGTAACATGTTCTTCAAGCCTCAAACCCCTATGAATTGTTTCTTAACAAAAAAAAAAACCCTAATTGTCCCTTTGTTTTGTTCTTGCCGATCGACCAAAGAAAAAGGAAGGAGGAAGAAGCTTGTGTGTGGTGTCTTAATCCCTTGTGTTCGTGTTTTTCGTGGTCTACGAGGGTATTGTTTCCCTTTTTCCGGATCTTTGTTTACTTATTAATGTTCCATTCGAATTATATAGTAAAAACTTGCCACATAAAATCATAGAAACAAGAAAAACCCTAAAATCTATAACATGGATCGACTTACTGTTTTGGGTGATGATTAATTCGATTTGGATGTGTAATAAACTGATATGAGATGACCTAAATGTGTTTTGGACTCACCCAAAGTCGTTGGTATGAAGAACTAATGAATGGGATTAAGAAAACCCTAGAAATTTCATGTTATTATAAAAACTGCTACTGATGTAGAACTTTACTCGACTTTAACCGGCTGTGAATTGATGATATGAACGTATATTGTGATGTTTCTGGAGTCTAGATTGTAGTTTAATGAAATAGCTACCTGGAGAAATTTAGTTTGTAATTTTTAGAGGCTTGTAAGGCTACTTTTGATTTTTGGGAAATCATGTGTCCAGTCGTATTTAAAAGTCTGGAAAATCAGTTCGGGTTTTTCAATTTTAATTTCCAAACCGTGTCGAGTTAGAAAGATCCCTTTGAACTGGGTAAACTTTGGGTTATCTTTTAGTAGCTGGAATTTTTGTAGATTTTTGTGAATTTTTCTGAAGGGGTAATGAAGTGGTAACTTATCGGGCGTTCCATCAGACATGTTTCTGGGACAGGTTGTAAAAGTGGATTTTTCATTCGTACCCAAACTAATTAATAAAATCTGGAAAAATTAGGATAAATACTAGGAATATTGAGGAAGCTCTGTGAATTTTTGTAGATTTTATTTCGGAGTTTTTCTAGGACTCTTAAATTATATAAAACGGGTCCAGATCTTACTTAGAACCTGAAAAAGTGTATTTTGTTAGTTAAAAAAGTGTTAAGTGTTTATATTCAAACATTTGAGGGCCTATATGGTTATTTTGATAATACTAAAGGACTAAACTTGTAAGAACCTGTAACTTTACAATAATTACACCTTATACCCTAATCTCATGATAATTACACAATTGGTCCTTAAACTTATCCTAAATACTTAATAAACCCTAAATGTATAAAACTACCATAATAACCTTATGAACCTTGAACTACCTAAAATAAAAAGGCAAGCTAAACATGAAGTTAAGAACCATTTGTAATTCTCTTCTACTCCTTTAGGTGTAAAAAAGGAGAGGACCTGATCTTTTCATCTTATTTCGTTTCTGGTTGTGTTTTTCTTTTGGAATAAGGTACGGATACTCTACCCTTTTTAGTAAGGGTGTCTTATCACCTATGCATTGATGTTGAGCTATGATTCAAACCTTGCCATGATCCTTTTTGACATGAACCTTTTTGATATGACCTTGAGATATACCTTTTGATATGACCTTGAGATATACTTTCTGATATGACTTTGAGATGCACCTTTTTGATATGACATTGAGACCTGACTCTTAGTTTGATATCCGAGCCATTTTATGTTACCTAGCCAGGAAGGTAACCTGGCCATGTCTGTGATGCACCACTGGCATGACTCATGTGTGGGTGAGTGATTTCTCACACCGTCCCCTTTTATATTATTATATGGCCATTATGACTTTGAGATTATGATTTTGAGATTGACTTTGAGTTGGGGGCGTATGGATTGCAATCCTAGGCATGTTTTGTTTAGTGGATTTAACTATGACTTTGAGTATATGACTTTGAGGTGACTGGTGCTGTGTGCAATACACGCCTTTCACATTTCTGGGAGCTAGCTACTCCACCCCTTTTGATACATGAGGACACCCCTCATATTATCTGGTTGCCTGAGAGGTATCCCCTCTGATTGTGAGATTATGACTTTGAGACTATGATGTTGAGATTATGACTTTGAGTTATGGGCTCGTGGTAGATGACTATCCTATATTTCCTTAATACTCTTTTGCTTTGATTATACCTTATGACATTCCCAGTACTTCACTATATTCTGTTTCGTTATCTTTGCTTGTATTATGTATCTGTTCACTGAGCTTTGTAAGCTCAGCCGCACGTTTTCTTTTCGTGTGCGGCAGGTTTTAGTTGGAAGATGGGTATGAGTGAAGAGACTTTTGGATTTAGAAGACTTGATAATTATTTTGGCCTAGAGACGATCGAAAGTTACTAAATTGTTAGAATTTGTATTCGCTTTTGTAACCTTGTAATTTCAGTATTTCTTTTGTAACCTTTGAGAATCTTTGTATTACTATTGAATGTATGCTTTGTTATGTCTGATATGGAACCATTTGCGTGACATCTTTACCCTTGTCGGGTTGGGGTGTTACATTTGTAACACCCCAACCCCACAAGGGTAGAAGTGTCACATTTATGGTGACATATCAAAGCAAGCGTGAACATACGACTTAAATAATACAATAGAATTTCAATGGTTACAAAGGATAATTTGAAACTACAAGGTTATAATACAATAATTTCTAAACTAACTATAACTTCTTCTAATCATCTTCAATAGCTATCAAGGTCTTCTAAATCCGAGTACTCTCCACTCAAACCCAGCTTCCAAACTAAAACCTGCCGCAGGAAAGAAATGCGGCTGAGCTTAAAAAGCCCAGTGAACAGATATAACGGTACAAAGCAGTAGTAAAGGGATAGTGAAGTAAATGGTATAATACAAGGTGTAACAAGAGTAGGAAAGAAAATGAAAAGATTATCAAGAAATGTTTACAATATGTAGGTATAAAGTAAACCGTAACCCACCACCAGCCCAAGTTCAATTCAAGTCAAGTCAAGTATCAGGTCAAGCATAGGTTATAGGGTAACAGAAACAGAAATCCATTACGAGCCCAGAACAAATCCAATCAAGTCAAGCAAGGTGTACGGAGGGGTGACCTCGGTACCAAGTACAATATGAGGGGATACCTCCAAGGGTTGGAGTTGCAAGCTCCCAAGAGTGAATGACGTGTACCGCACACACCCATCATGTCACTAAGTAATATAAGAATCAAGTCAAGTCAAGTACAAATCTAGGATGCATCCATGCGCCCCTGTAGGCTACCACAATGTCTTCATCTACGTGCAAGTCAAGTATCAAGTCATGGCAGGGACGGGATAGGTAATCACTTTCCTACCCAAAAGTCAAGTCATCGGTGCATCAATGACAAGGACATGAAACCCTCATGCCTAGTATGGCTCGTAATCTCAAACTGTGGGTCAAGGGTCAAGTATTCATGTATCAAGTATCAAGCATTCAAGTTCAAGGTTTAACAAGTGGTTCAAGTCAAGTCATATATCAGGGGTTCAAGTCAAGTTTCCAATCAAGTTTATCAAGGTGCAGGTCAAGGGTCAAGACAAGAGATCGTAACAAAGGTATACAGTAAAGGTTCAATTTAAAAGTTCATTTAAAAACAATCCTTTAATAAGGGTTTTCGTAAAAATGATCTTTCAAAATAGTTTTCGTAAAATGGTCTTTTAGAAAGGTTTTTATAAAGATAGTCTTAAAAATAGTTTTCTTAAAACTTGTTCATAAACAATTAAAAAGCTTTTCTCATCCAGTTATAATATCAAGTGTATCAAGGTTCAAGTCAAGGTTTATGGCAAAGTTCATATCAAGGTTCATAGCAGGGTTCAAGGCATGGTTCAAAACAAAAGATCAAGGCAAAGGTTCAAAGCAAAGATTCAAATCTAAGGTTCACAATACAGAGGGGAACATAGCAATGGCATTGGGGAATCCTAAACGAATCAAAACAAGAGGTCAAGAGAAACGAAGGCTCCTTACAAGAAGGGCAGAATATCTGTACCTTATTAGCAAGCAAGAACAAAGACAAAAGCTGATAGAGACCAGATTACTCCTTCCTCGAACCTAAGGAGTAGAAGATAGAAGTTCAAAGGATTCTTAGTTATCTTTCCATTTTATGTAAGTTTCCATTATTAGTAGGATTTCAATATTACAATTTCAGGTTAAGTCATTACTTAATATCATTATGGAATTAGGGTTTCTTTTATCATCTTATAATATCTTAGGGTTAATTATGACAACTTCCATACTTTAGGGTTTTAAATGTAAATATATAAAAGATAAAGGTTTAAAGTGAAAATATTATAAATTACTCTTTTAGCCCATAAGTTACCCATAATTACAACTCTAGTCCCTTAATGTTAACCATTTACAATCTACACCCTTTAGTTACTAAAATTACAAGATAAACCTTATAGTTACATGATTTACAATTTAACCCTCACAATATTCATAATTACATCACAAGCCCTTATATTTACTAAAATACAGAATATACCCTCACATTATCATATGGTACGAATTACACCTCTATGTTTCACATATTTACATATTTAATCCTTTTTGTTTATAAACTTATAATTAAATCCACAAATTACCAATAATTACATATTAAGCCCATAATTATCCAAAATCTCATATTACCCTTCTAATATCGTTATTTACTCATAATAACTCTAAGTTTCTAGAATTTACACTTTTAGTCCCTCTACTTAATTAATTTCTACTTCGAACCATTAAATAACCAATAAATCATTATCTTGCAAATTTTACACTTAAGGACCTCATCTTATAATTTTTATACATTGGTACTGATCTAATTAACATTACAAAAATATCACACAAGTTTCAAAGTTGGCAAAACACACCCTTCTAATTTTATTTTCTAATCGATTTGCACTTTTAAATACTAAACCCTAACCCTAGTTCTTCCAATCATTAACCAATCATTGTACCATCATTATACTGAATTTATTAACCAGAATTCATCATAAAAAACCTAACCCTAAATCGTTACCCTTTGTTTCTCTATTTTTCTTTTTTTTTCTTTAAAACCGATTACAAAAACAATTCAAGAACACATGATTTAAGCTTCCACAAATCAAATAGCTATTTTTTGAGACTTATATGAACACCATAGAACTCAGAAAAATTATGAACAATGCCCAGAAAAATCGTAGACTAATAATTGGGAATTAAGTGTGTTTTAGCTATTTAAAATTCGTACACCATATTAAGCTTGCATGATTCACGTTTCTTATTTGATTTAGGCCTTATATGATCTAAAGAACACAAGAAAAATGTTACATGAAGAATTGAACGTTTCAAAGGGATAATGGTGAATTATACCTCTCGGCTAAATTATATTCGACAAACAAAAGCTCCAACGATCCACGAACGAACCCACGACCTCCAAACTATTTTTCCCAGCCTCCTTAGAGTATGTAGAACTCTAGAAAAATAAGCCACGAATTTTCCTTGGTCGATTTGAGGCTATACGATTTTTGGTAAAGGTTTTAAGGGTTTTCGGTATATATTATATATATATAAATAAGGAAAACGTGTATATATGATAAGGAATCATATTTTTCGGCCCAAGCAAGTCTAATTAAGGTCAAATACTGATTGTGATCTTTTTCTAATTTTATTTGCATTTATCTTGTATTTATTCTATTTATTTTGTATTTCTAATACTTATTAATACACGAAATAAATACATAATCGGTCAA
The DNA here is from genome assembly GCA_021014915.2 of Artemisia tridentata subsp. tridentata. NCBI lineage: Eukaryota > Viridiplantae > Streptophyta > Magnoliopsida > Asterales > Asteraceae > Artemisia > Artemisia tridentata. Next base: position 36,101,157 of record CP139501.1, read on the forward strand.
ATAATTATTTTGTGTATATTATACTTTTCTAAATATTAAAATGAAATCACCAAAAATTATTTTGATTCATATCTAGTTCATTCCCGAAGGTTTGGGATTTATTTGGTGATTTATATGCATTTTAATCAATTTTTAAAATTGTAGGGGCATTTTGGTCATTTTGCATGTTTTAGAATTTCAGGTATTACAACTTCTTCCCCCCTAAAAAAATTTCGTCCTCGAAATTTGCAAGGAAGCGGAAAGGCAATAGAACGGAAACTCATACGGAATGCGAACAAGATTTCAAATCCATTTAACGGTATCAACAGTAGAGAGCTCTACAAGAGTTCAAGATTTATAACTGAAATCAACAGAACGCAAAACAAGAGTCCAAACTTGTCCAGACATCTAATGAACAAGGGCAGAGTATACGAACAGGTAGGCTGAACCTAAAGTCTCACTAATCGCGGATAATCCATCGGGAATCAAGTTCTAAACTTCTTAGGTACTTCCCAAGACATCCTATGGCCACAATGAGGGCACGTTATATGGTGTAAGTATTATCACGTTAATAATACCAGCACCACATAAATATACCTTCATGATGGTCATACTTTATCTCAAGTCGTAAACTGGACAACTATCTTAATCCAGCTAGTGCTTCTACAGTCTTAAAGGTCAACGAAAGCAAGGTCATAGCAAGGCACGAATCAGAGTAATGCGGAAGTAGTGATACGTAAACAAATACCTTATAGTCTACCCATTCCTCACTGGTCAAAACTTAAGTTCATATGGGGAGATCCTAAAGCCATTTCTCAAAGGTTATCTTATGAGCGCCTACAGTGGAAATTTAATGGTCCTAACTTACACAGGCCAAGGGTAGATGTACTACTAGTCGCAAACCTGGCTCTGATACCACTTTTGTAACACCCCAACCCGACAAGGGTAGAAGTGTCACATTTATGGTGACATATCAAAGCAAGCGTGAACATACGACTTAAATAATACAATAGAATTTCAATGGTTACAAAGGATAATTTGAAACTACAAGGTTATAATACAATAATTTCTAAACTAACTATAACTTCTTCTAATCATCTTCAATAGCTATCAAGGTCTTCTAAATCCAAGTACTCTCCACTCAAACCCAGCTTCCAAACTAAAACCTGCCGCAGGAAAGAAATGCGGCTGAGCTTAAAAAGCCCAGTGAACAGATATAACGGTACAAAGCAGTAGTAAAGGGATAGTGAAGTAAATGGTATAATACAAGGTGTAACAAGAGTAGGAAAGAAAATGAAAAGATTATCAAGAAATGTTTACAATATGTAGGTATAAAGTAAACCGTAACCCACCACCATCCCAAGTTCAATTCAAGTCAAGTCAAGTATCAGGTCAAGCATAGGTTATAGGGTAACAGAAACAGAAATCCATTACGAGCCCAGAACAAATCCAATCAAGTCAAGCAAGGTGTACGGAGGGGTGACCTCGGTACCAAGTACAATATGAGGGGATACCTCCAAGGGTTGGAGTTGCAAGCTCCCAAGAGTGAATGACGTGTACCGCACACACCCATCATGTCACTAAGTAATATAAGAATCAAGTCAAGTCAAGTACAAATCTAGGATGCATCCATGCGCCCCTGTAGGCTGCCACAATGTCTTCATCTACGTGCAAGTCAAGTATCAAGTCATGGCAGGGACGGGATAGGTAATCACTTTCCTACCCAAAAGTCAAGTCATCGGTGCATCAATGACAAGGACATGAAACCCTCATGCCTAGTATGGCTCGTAATCTCAAACTGTGGGTCAAGGGTCAAGTATTCATGTATCAAGTATCAAGCATTCAAGTTCAAGGTTTAACAAGTGGTTCAAGTCAAGTCATATATCAGGGGTTCAAGTCAAGTTTCCAATCAAGTTTATCAAGGTGCAGGTCAAGGGTCAAGACAAGAGATCGTAACAAAGGTATACAGTAAAGGTTCAATTTAAAAGTTCATTTAAAAACAATCCTTTAATAAGGGTTTTCGTAAAAATGATCTTTCAAAATAGTTTTCGTAAAATGGTCTTTTAGAAAGGTTTTTATAAAGATAGTCTTAAAAATAGTTTTCTTAAAACTTGTTCATAAACAATTAAAAAGCTTTTCTCATCCAGTTATAATATCAAGTGTATCAAGGTTCAAGTCAAGGTTTATGGCAAAGTTCATATCAAGGTTCATAGCAGGGTTCAAGGCAAGGTTCAAAACAAAAGATCAAGGCAAAGGTTCAAAGCAAAGATTCAAATCTAAGGTTCACAATACAGAGGGGAACATAGCAATGGCATTGGGGAATCCTAAACGAATCAAAACAAGAGGTCAAGAGAAACGAAGGCTCCTTACAAGAAGGGCAGAATATCTGTACCTTATTAGCAAGCAAGAACAAAGACAAAAGCTGATAGAGACCAGATTACTCCTTCCTCGAACCTAAGGAGTAGAAGATAGAAGTTCAAAGGATTCTTAGTTATCTTTCCATTTTATGTAAGTTTCCATTATTAGTAGGATTTCAATATTACAATTTCAGGTTAAGTCATTACTTAATATCATTATGGAATTAGGGTTTCTTTTATCATCTTATAATATCTTAGGGTTAATTATGACAACTTCCATACTTTAGGGTTTTAAATGTAAATATATAAAAGATAAAGGTTTAAAGTGAAAATATTATAAATTACTCTTTTAGCCCATAAGTTACCCATAATTACAACTCTAGTCCCTTAATGTTAACCATTTACAATCTACACCCTTTAGTTACTAAAATTACAAGATAAACCTTATAGTTACATGATTTACAATTTAACCCTCACAATATTCATAATTACATCACAAGCCCTTATATTTACAAAAATACAGAATATACCCTCACATTATCATATGGTACGAATTACACCTCTATGTTTCACATATTTACATATTTAATCCTTTTTGTTTATAAACTTATAATTAAATCCACAAATTACCAATAATTACATATTAAGCCCATAATTATCCAAAATCTCATATTACCCTTCTAATATCGTTATTTACTCATAATAACTCTAAGTTTCCAGAATTTACACATTTAGTCCCTCTACTTAATTAATTTCTACTTCGAACCATTAAATAACCAATAAATCATTATCTTGCAAATTTTACACTTAAGGACCTCATCTTATAATTTTTATACATTGGTACTGATCTAATTAACATTACAAAAATGTCACACAAGTTTCAAAGTTGGCAAAACACACCCTTCTAATTTTATTTTCTAATCGATTTGCACTTTTAAATACTAAACCCTAACCCTAGTTCTTCCAATCATTAACCAATCATTGTACCATCATTATACTGCATTTATTAACCAGAATTCATCATAAAAACCTAACCCTAAATCGTTACCCTTTGTTTCTCTATTTTTCTTTCTTTTTCTTTAAAACCGATTACAAAAACAATTCAAGAACACATGATTTAAGCTTCCAAAAATCAAATAGCTATTTTTCGAGACTTATATGAACACCATAGAACTCAGAAAAATTATGAACAATGCCCAGAAAAATCGTAGACTAATAATTGGGAATTAAGTGTGTTTTAGCTATTTAAAATTCGTATGCCATATTAAGCTTGCATGATTCACGTTTCTTATTTTATTTAGGCCTTATATGATCTAAAGAACACAAGAAAAATGTTACATGAAGAATTGAACGTGTCAAAGGGATAATGGTGAATTATACCTCTCGGCTAACTTATATTCGACAAACAAAAGCTCCAACGATCCACGAACGAACCCACGACCTCCAAACTATTTTTCCCAGCCTCCTTAGAGTATGTAGAACTCCAGAAAAATAAGCCACGAATTTTCCTTAGTCGATTTGAGGCTATACGATTTTTGGTAAAGGTTTTAAGGGTTTTCGGTATATATTATATATATATAAATAAGGAAAACGTGTATATATGATAAGGAATCATATTTTTTGGCCCAAGCAAGTCTAATTAAGGTCAAATACTGATTGTGATCTTTTTCTAATTTTATTTGCATTTATCTTGTATTTATTCTATTTATTTTGTATTTTTAATACTTATTAATACACGAAATAAATACATAATCGGTCAAATAATTATTTTGTGTATATTATACTTTTCTAAATATTAAAATGAAATCACCAAAAATTATTTTGATTTATATCTAGTTCATTCCCGAAGGTTTGGGATTTATTTGGTGATTTATATGCATTTTAATCAATTTTTAAAATTGTAGGGGAATTTTGGTCATTTTGCATGTTTAAGAATTTCAGGTATTACAGATGTCTTCTTCTCTTGGCCAAGCATACATATAAATAAGATGACTCCCCTTGGTCACCAAGCAAAATACTTGAGCCCAAAGTGTCATAAAAATTCTGCACTTGGAGTAAATGAAGTGTAATGTCAACCCATATGAAGAGTTAGCTCATTGAAGATAGTCATTAAGTGTGCCAACAATTGTATCAACACAAGGTTGAATTCTCCACCTGAGGTTCAGATTCCAGCCCAAGGTTTGGAGTAAGGATGGCATGGCATTATTGAACCTTGGGTTGAACTTAAGCCTTAGATGTATTTCTTGAATCTTTGGTTGAAGAAGCAAGCCATGATTCTTTACATACAACTTCTCATTCATTTCATCGATTATTGATTTCTTCTTGAACTTGGAAATCATTGTAATCTTGATTCTTTATCTTTAACGATCCTTCCAAAGCCTTTATTGTGAGAAGAATCTTGCGTTTGTGCAAAAGCCCTTTATTTAGCAACTTTTCTTCATCTTTCTAGCCATTTACTTGAACTTGATTGTACCTGAACCTGAATACATCTTTTGTACCTTTTAATCATAATATGTTCAAAAATACAACCAAATACAATGCACAAACTTATAAATAACGCGACTAAAACATGTACAAAATGAGCGTTATCAAATCCCCCACACTTACACTTTGCTTGCCCCCAAGCAAATCTAGCTTTAAGAAATAAATCCACATGATATAAATGAAAATGATTCTAAAAATGGAATGCAAATCCATCAAGCACAAGTACAAGATAGATCCATCTTTTTAAGCTTATAGGTGAAAAGTCGAGATGTTTGACAATACCTTAATGATTCTCTTGCTTGATAACATGTTAAAACACCTCACGAAAAAGGAATGAAGTATAATTCACTCAACACTCATTTATTTAGTGGGTGAGTATATAAGAAAATAACACTCATTGCTCAGTCATGATCCATATATTACCATAATCTTGTACAAGAAACAAAACTCCACCGACGTGGCGTAAGCACCAAGGATAAACATCTAAGAGGACTTTTATTCGGTTTTAAGGCTTCAAGGGTTATATAGGACTTATGTGTAACTATCTAATGCAAAACATAATAGATCACTAACAACGAATCCTTGCATCATCAAATAACGGATGGTCACTAGATCGTACCTTGGTTCGCTAACAACGTTATTTGCATAACGGATGGTCACCAAAACACGTCCTAGTTCGCTAGCAACGTTACTTAATTTCTCAAGAAATCGGATGGTCACTACATGTCAATACACTTGATAATTTCCACAAAGTCAAAAAGGGAGGGATAAGACCTGGGATAAATTTATGAAATTGGTTTTTTTTTTTAACTTTACAAATAGTCAAAGTCTACAACCAATTGCTACTAGCTACATCAACCACTTTCCTTTGAACGTGAGAATTTATTCTTGATCGCTTTCATACTTTCACAGCTTATTGGCTATTCGTGTCACCATACAATGACTTATTTTTTTTAGAGACATAATCAATTGCAACGAGGATGTATTCAAATTTATGAGATTTAGGAAACGGACCCATGAAATCAATTCCCCAAATATCAAATATTTCAGAAACTTGTATGCTTTTTTGTGGCATTTCGTCTCTACGAGAAAGACTACCAGCTTTCTGGCAAGCATCACAATTCTGCACAAGCGTATGTGCTTCTTTAAAAATTGTTGGCCAATAAAATCCCGCATCAAAAACTTTTTTCGCGGTTGTGGATGGACCGTAATGTCCTCCAGTTGGGCCGTGATGACATTCATCAAGAATTTTTCGCGTCTCTGAACCGTACACGCATCTTCTAATTATCCCATCGGGACACATTTTAAATAGATACGGTTCATCCCAAAAATAGTATTTTAGGTTTGCGAAAATTTTACTACGCTCAGCGTAAGTTAGACCTTTTTGTAATACTCCTCCGGCTAAATAATTTGCATAATATGCAAACCATGGAACTTCTTCATCTACAATTCCCATAAGGGTTTCATCGGGAAAATTATCATCAATCTCGTCTTCACCGAGTTCCTCTAAATTAGGATTTTCTAATCTAGATAAATGATCTGCTGCAACATTTTCTGCACCTTTCTTATTCTGGATTTCTATGTCAAATTCTTGAAGCAATAAAATCCATCGGATAAGACGGGGTTTGGCATCTTGTTTGGCAAACAGATATTTGAGAGCTGAATGATCGGTGAATACAATTGTTTTTGACAAAACAAGATAAGAACGAAATTTGTCAAATGCAAAAACTACAGCCAATAGTTCCTTTTCAGTGACTGTATAGTTTTGTTGGGCATTATTCAAGGTTTTGCTAGCAAAGTAAATAGGAAGAAAATGTTTACCATCTCGTTGTCCTAATACTGCCCCAACAGCATAATCGCTTGCATCACACATAAGTTCAAATGGCAGCGACCAATTTGGTGAAACCATAATCGGTGCATTTGTTAACTTATTTTTGAGCGTTTCGAATGCCTTGATACATTCCTTATTGAAATAAAAAACTGAATCTTTCTCGAGAAGCTTCGTCATAGGACGAGATATTTTTGAAAAATCTTTGATGAATCTGCGGTAAAATCCCGCATGTCCCAAGAAACTCCTAACGCCTTTAACGTTAGTTGAGGGTGGTAATTTAGCAATAGCATATATTTTTGCTTTGTCAACTTCAATTCCCTTGCTTGAAATCTTGTGACCAAGCACAATGCCTTCTGTCACCATAAAGTGGCATTTTTCCCAATTAAGCACGAGATGAGAAGTTTTGCATCTTTCAAGCATTTTGTCAAGATTGGAAAGGCATGACTCAAATGAGTCTCCAAATACCGAGAAATCATCCATGAAAACTTCCATGGAGGTTTCAAGCATATCTTGAAAAATAGCAATCATGCATCTTTGAAATGTTGCTGGTGCATTACAAAGACCAAAAGGCATACGCCTATACGCATATGTACCAAAAGGACATGTGAATGTGGTCTTTTCTTGATCAGCTAGATCAATTGGAATTTAGAAATAACCGGAAAATCCATCGAGAAAACAAAAGAATTTGTTCCCCGCAAGTCTTTCCAACATTTGGTCCATGAACGGTAAAGGAAAATGATCTTTCCTGGTGGCGTCATTTAATTTGCGATAACCAGTGCACACTCGCCAGCCAGTTATGGTTCTTGTAGGAACAAGTTCATTACGTTCATTAGTCACGACAGTTGTTCCTCCTTTCTTAGGAACACAGTGAACAGGACTCACCCATGAACTATCCTCAATGGGATAAATAATTCCAGCGTCAAGAAGTTTGATTATTTCCTTCTTAACAACTTCTTTCATATTTGGGTTGAGTCTTCGTTGTCTTTGAACAACTGGTTTAGAATCGGTTTCGATATTGATTTTGTGTTTGCAAAAGTTTGGACTTATTCCACGAATGTCTGAAGTTTTCCGAGCGAAAGCTTCTTTATGTTTTTTAAGAATAGAAACAAGACATTCTTTTTCATCGGGTTTGAGTGCTGAAGATATGACAACTGGAAGAAGAGAATTTCCTTCCAAGAATGCATATTCCAGATGATCAGGAAGAGGTTTCAAGATGAGATCCACTGGCGGGTCTTCAATTGAGGTTTTGATTCTCATATCATCATTGAATTCCAACTCCTCAAAGTTGGTGTTTTCTTCCTCAAAAATTTCTTCGGTGTCTATCTGCATAAACTCAGCGAATTCTCTTTCGAGATCTTCATCACTGATTTTTCCAGATGTTTTATGAGTTTTAATTCTTTCGTCAAGCAACTCATCAAATGTTTCCTCTGTTATTTCATCAATAGAATCAATGCTATAACAAGTGTCATCATTTGCATGAGAATATTTCATGGCTTGATTAATTGAAAAAGAGATTCTTTCGTCCCCAACTCCAAGGTTGAGTTCTTTATTTTTCACTCGAATGATAGCATCTGCTGTGTTTAGGAAAGGTCTTCCTAGAATCAATGGAACTTTGCTATCTTCCTCCATTTCGAGGATCACAAAATCAACAGGAAAAACGAATTGCCCAACTTGAACAAGCATGTTTTCAGCTACTCCAACAGGATATTGGATAGTATGATTTGCTAAACGTATACTCATTCTTTTTGGTTTCAAGGTATCGATCGAAAGCTTTGCATACAATGAGTATGGCATAAGATTGATACTCGCACCGAGGTCGGCTAAATCATCACAAGTGATTGAATTTTCCAAAGTACATGGGATAAGAAAACTTCCAGGATCACCGAGTTTTTTTGGTAGTTTATTTTCAATAATGGCTGAGCAATCTTCATTCAAGAAGGTAGCGGAAATGTTTTCCATTTTGCTTTTGTTGCTCACAAGTTCTTTCAAAAATTTCCCATAATTGGCCATACCAGCTATGACATCTACAAGAGGAACGTTGATCCTAGCTTCTTTGATTAAGTCAATGAGCTTGCCATATTGCTCTTCTATCTTTTCTTTCCTCAAACGTTGAGGATATGGAATTCTTGGTTTATACGCTTTGAGCTGTGGGGTAGGTTTAACGACTGGTGTAGGAATTGGTTCGTTATCTTTTGGTTCTTCTTCTGCTTCATCCTCACTATCATCATGAACGATAGTGGTTGTTTGGGTTGGGTTGGGTGGTGGATTATAAGATAGACCACTACGAGTATATACAGCATTCACATGCTCGTTCCTCGTTTGAGGTGGACGATAAGTTCCAGATGATGGTTTTGGGTTGGATTGAGTATTGCTTGGCAAGGTACCAGACGGTCTTGCAGCAAGTTGATCAGAAAGACGACCAAATTTGGTTTCAAGATCTTGGATAGAAGCTTGATGATTCTTTTGACCTTGTTCGACTTTGCTTTTGAGCATGAAGAACTGATTTTTCATGAATTCATTCGTTTGCTTTTGAGCATGCACGAACTCACGCATGGTTTTTTCGAATTCAGATTCTACGTTTTTCGTTTCACGAGATTGTGATGATGATCGGTTATCATCACGAGAAGATGTCTGACGGTTGTCTTCACGAGTTTGGGAATTGCGATTATCATCCCTTGGTGGACGATCTTGCCAATCTCTAGAATTTCTACCGTAGTAGTTTCCACGATATCCTCCTCCTCGATATCCTCCATAAACATAATTGGCTTCAGCTTCGGGACCTCCCATTGGTTTGTCATCACACTCGGATGATGAGTGATTTCCACCACAATGAGTGCATCCCTCACGCATTTCTTTGATTTCTTTTTGGATATTTTGGAATTTAGAGGTGAGATCTTTCATCATATCTATGATTTTTGAATTTTCATTCGTTCCTTCGGCGAATGCAACGGATTTTCGTTGAGGTTTTATTTTTGCATCCTTAGACCAGTCGAGCTTAAGAAGTACACGGTCTTCTAGCAAATTATAAGCTTCGTTAGGGGTCTTATAAAAGAAAATTCCTCCGGCATCAAGTATGCCTTGAGTTGTGTCATCGAGACCATGGTAAAAGATTTGAATGATATTACCACGAGATAATCCATGCCCATGACAACTTCGGAGAATGTTTTTCATTCGAAGCCAAGCTTCGACAAGATTTTCTCCTTCTTTTTGAGTAAAGCTACGAATTTCACCCAAGAGACGATCAAACATGGCCGGTGGAAAGAAACGTCCAACAAATGCTTCTCTCATTTGGTCCCAAGTTGTGATCACTCCGGGGCTTAATTCGTTATACCAAATTTTCGCTTCTCCGGTGAGAGACGATGGAAAAAGTTTAAGACGGATTGCATTTGCATCGGTAGTTCCATAACGAAACATGTCACAAATTTCAAGAAAATTAGCGATATGTTTGTGTGGATTGGATTTAACTCGACCATCAAATTGGTTTTCTTTAATCATCGAAAGATGATGACCTTTGATAGTAAAGTTTTCTCCAAGATTAACGGTAACAATGGCAGCTGCGGGTGTAGGAGCTACAACCCTATTAGTAGCCCACATTGGTAGATCGTCAGCCATTGGAAATGGTAATTCAAGAAAAAAGATTAACAATTGGATGAACTTCGGAAAGGTTTTCAAATGGTGGGTTAACGGTTTTTGGTATTCTTTGATCGGGTGGAATGAATGGGGTTCTCTTTTTGCGAAAAAAAACTTTCGGGGTTAGACAATGGTGTACTCAATTCGTCGCTTGAAGAGCGAGTGGTCATACACGAGAAAAACGAGCCTAATCGAAAAGGATTTAAAACTAAAAATTAAAAATAAAAGATTTTTTTTATATGAATCGGCGGTTGAGAGAATGAACCAGCGGTTTGGAGTTTTGAAAGGTTACCGAGAAGATGAACCGGACGGCTGAAAGAATGAACCGGCGGTTCGATTTTTTTTTTTAACGAGAGTTGAACCGGCGTGGTTGGAAGTTAAACCGGCGGTTTGGATTTTTTAATTTTTACCGAGAAGATGAACCGGACGGCTGAAATTTGGACCGGTGGTTCGTAGGGATTTTTTTTTTTTTTTTTTTTTTTTAAAGATTAACGAATACGAATACGACTTAAACAAGAAAATTATAAACAAAAACTTCACAAAAAACGTGATCAAAACCCCGGCAACGGTGCCAAAAACTTGATGTGCCCGTTTCGAGTACAAGTTTTAAATTTATAACACGATCTACCAATGATTCAAACGAAACACATACGAGCAAGTATACTCGTCCGTGTGTAGTAAGAGATGAAATGGTAAGCCGAGGTCGTTCACTAGGATTTGTTTACTTTTTTGGGGTGAGAGTTTTGATTATAATATCGAGTTTAATTAACGATTCTAATAGCAAGCAAATAATGATGATGTAAATTCAATATATAAAGACTACACTTTCCTAGACTAGTTTTGCACAATTCTCATGATATGATTATGACAATGGTTCCATTTGATTATGATCAACAAATTAGATGGTGTTCTAATTTGATTAGTTGGTATACTAATTCTATTGCTTCCAACACTTTCAATCCTCGTCAAGATTTTAAGATGACAAAAACAATATTTAAGATTTGATCAACCAAGACTAACACAACTCAATCACTCGATTCGCTTTCGTTTCACAAGTAATTGACAACCACACTATTTAGTTTTCCAAGTTTAACCAAGTTACTTATGAAATGGTCAATACATAAGGTAACACCCTCATAGACAAAGGTTTACAACTAATTGACTAACAATGTTTCTTTCAACCCATTACACTATTAGTAATTAACCAAACTTGACAACTCTTTTGGTGAAGAAAACTTTTAATAATACGATTCGATCTTAGTATTAGCTTTTCATTTAACTAGAACTATCGAGTCATAATCAATCAAGAATCATGCAACAAACATCATCTAGGCACTTAGCCACTCATGGCAAACAAAGAAATAACCACAAGAAATTTATCACTTGAAAACATGATTAAAAAGTCTTACAAAAGTTGTAATGATGATTACAAGAACTAGGAACACTTGTGAGATGATCAACAATGATTCCTTGAATGATTAAATTGATGGTTGATGATGTAAGCTTCACTTTTTTCCTGCGTTTTTCTTCCTTGTCACCCTTTGAAAGAGTAATTTGATTATAAGATTAATAGTGGTATGTATGGTGATTCTTATGATGATAATAGATGTCTTCTTCTCTTGGCCAAGCATACATATAAATAAGATGACTCCCCTTGGTCACCAAGCAAAATACTTGAGCCCAAAGTGTCATAAAAATTCTGCACTTGGAGTAAATGAAGTGTAATGTCAACCCATATGAAGAGTTAGCTCATTGAAGATAGTCATTAAGTGTGCCAACAATTGTATCAACCCAAGGTTGAATTCTCCACCTGAGGTTCAGATTTCAGCCCAAGGTTTGGAGTAAGGATGGCATGGCATTATTGAACCTTGGGTTGAACTTAAGCCTTAGATGTATTTCTTGAATCTTTGGTTGAAGAAGCCAGCCATGATTCTTTACATACAACTTCTCATTCATTTCATCGATTCTTGATTTCTTCTTGAACTTGGAAATCATTGTAATCTTGATTCTTTATCTTTAACGATCCTTCCAAAGCCTTTATTGTGAGAAGAATCTTGCGTTTGTGCAAAAGCCCTTGATTTAGCAACTTTTCTTCATCTTTCTAGCCATTTACTTGAACTTGATTGTACCTGAACCTGAATACATCTTTTGTACCTTTTAATCATAATATGTTCAAAAATACAACCAAATACAATGCACAAACATATAAATAACGCGACTAAAACATGTACAAAATGAGCGTTATCAAATCCCCCACACTTACACTTTGCTTGCCCCCAAGCAAATCTAGCTTTAAGAAATAAATCCACATGATATAAATGAAAATGATTCTAAAAATGGAATGCAAATCCATCAAGCACAAGTACAAGATAGATCCATCTTTTTAAGCTTATATGTGAAAAGTCGAGATGTTTGACAATACCTTAATGATTCTCTTGCTTGATAACATGTTAAAACACCTCACGAAAAAGGAATGAAGTATAATCCACTCAACACTCATTTATTTAGTGGGTGAGTATATAAGAAAATAACACTCATTGCTCAGTCATGATCCATATATTACCATAAGCTTGTACAAGAAACAAAACTCCACCGACGTGGCGTAAGCACCAAGGATAAACATCTAAGAGGACTTTTATTCGGTTTTAAGGCTTCAAGGGTTATATAGGACTTATGTGTAACTATCTTATGCAAAACGTAATAGATCGCTAACAACGAATCCTTGCATCATCAAATAACGGATGGTCACTAGATCATACCTTGGTTCGCTAACAACGTTATTTGCATAACGGATGGTCACCAAAACACGTCCTAGTTCGCTAGCAACGTTACCTAATTTCTCAAGAAATCGGATGGTCACTACATGTCCATACACTTGATAATTTCCACAAAGTAAAAAAGGTAGGGATAAGACATGGGATAAATTTATGAAATTGGTTTTTTTTTAAAAAAAAACTTTACACATAGTCAAAGTCTACAACCAATTGCTACTAGCTACATCAACCACTTTCCTTTGAACGTTAGAATTTATTCTTGATCGCTTTCATACTTTCACAGCTTATTGGCTATTCCTGTCACCATACAATGACTTACTTTTTTTTTTTTTTTCTTTTTTTTTCTTCTTTTTCTTCGGCAACATGTTTCAGCCATCGATCATAATACCAATAGATCTTCCGTGAGATTATCATGGAGTTCGTAACTTTCTCAATTTCAAGGATTCCCACATAACAACCATCTTTCCAAATAGCTAGTAACCAACCAAGACTTGACTATGGGTAAGGTTAAGGCTAAAGGTGTAAAATATTTTTATGTTCTTCTGGTATAACAAAATGAAAAGGATGGCTCAGAGGATGTTCTAATGGTATCTAGCACTAAAATTGAGTGCTAACAAATGGGTTCATATAAGTGGTTAACTAACCGATGTGGCTAGCTAATATATCATCAGATGTAACATGAAAGGCCATTTGGTTTAATTACTAAGGTTGCCTCTTATCACACGAATACCCTTATATCACACAAGGTGATCTCACTGCGGTCTGATAATGATTTGCATGCACAATTTCTAGAATAAATAAGATCACCGGCACACTCATAGCAAAAAGATCAAGCATAAAAGATGTATACTATACGAAATAGGCTTAAATCCTCACAATTTAGTGGAATGGGCTATAGTTGTGCTAGCAATGTTATCAATCCTAAAAATGGATCGCAATGTCAATCAGGACACATCTCGAATTTTCAAAATTTACATGTTTTATTAGTGGATTGATCTAGTTATTCTAATATAAATTATCCTTAAATGTGCAAAAACAACTAGATTATAGGGGCAAACAAATTAAAACTAGGCTAAAAAATATAGAAAATTTAAAATCCAGTTTCATTTTCCTATTTCCTCCCCCCACACTTAAGTTTGACATTGTCCTCAATGTAAAGAATGATGAACCATAAAAATAGGGAAATGGAACATAAAAAAAATGATACTTCTTGAACCTCAGAATCTATATCAAGCTCTGGATCAGATATGTTGATCTAATGATTCCACATCTTCAAGATGAAGCATCCTAACCTGCATCAATTATTAAAAAAAAAAAAAAAAACACAAAATGCAAAATATTTTTGGATTTTATTATTTATATTAAGCAAGGCCCCCACACTTATGGTGAACCCATTGGGGCATAAACAAACGATTTAAAAACACACGGGTTGCCTCCCGAGAAGCGCTAAATTTATTAATGAGTCATCAGCCCGACTCAGTCTTTCTTACTTTGGTGGTTTATATTTGGGATTCTTTCCCGACTTCTTTGGAATATACACCACAGTTCCTTTCACTATTCCTTTCATGGTATTATCAATATCATGTAACTTCGCTGTATTGCAAGTTCTAGGGAGAACATCCCAGATGTAACCAGTTTCCGCAGCCCATGGTTTTACTTTTTTATAATCAGCTGGAAAAGGTGCCATAAATGGAATGGCAGTGTATTTCTTTTTATCGAGCAATTCAAGTGGGACTTCCTCACTTGACATTTCATTCAATTGCTCCTCATCATGATATAGTTTGATTCGATGTCCATTAACAATGAAAGTTCCACCGTGCTTGTCATATAATTCGACATATCCGGATGGAAAACCATGTTTTACCACAAATGGGCCAAACCATTTGGTTCTGAGTTTGGGAGCTTTGAATTTGTACTTAGAATTGAACAAAAGAACTTTGTCTTCGGCCTTGAATTCTTTCCTGATTCGTAGTTTCCTATCATGATAAGCATTTGTTCGAGCTTTGTACAACTTGGAATTCTCATACGCCTGGAGTCTTAATTCATCGAGTTCATGTAATTGCAAGAATCGTTTTTCTCCAGCGATTTTGAGATCGGGGTTACATTGCCTCATTGCCAAGTAGGCACGGTGTTCAATTTCAAACGGGAAATGACAAGTTTTTCCATATATGAGTCTATATGGAGTTGCACCGATTGGAGTTTTATATGTCGTTCTAAACGCCCATAGAGCATCATCGAGTTTCCTTGACCAAACAGAAGGATTATACTTAACTGTTTTTTCAAGTATTCTTTTCAAAGCTCTATTGGTGTTTTCAACTTGACCACTGGTTTGAGGGTGATATGCTGTTGAGAAACGATGGTGGACTCCATATCGTTTCATAGCTTTCTCCATTTGATGGTTACAGAAGTGAGTTCCTCTGTCTCTTATTAAAGCTTTTGGAATCCCGAATCGAGAGAAAAGTTTTTTCAGAAAATTCACAACTACTCGTGCATCATTTGTGGGTAAAGCCTCTGCTTCTGCCCATTTAGAGACATAATCAATTGCAACGAGGATGTATTCAAATTTATGAGATTTAGGAAACGGACCCATGAAATCAATTCCCCAAATATCAAATATTTCAGAAACTTGTATGCTTTTTTGTGGCATTTCGTCTCTACGAGAAAGACTACCAGTTTTTTGGCAAGCATCACAATTCTGCACAAGCGTATGTGCTTCTTTAAAAATTGTTGGCCAATAAAATCCCGCATCAAAAACTTTTTTCGCGGTTGTGGATGGACCGTAATGTCCTCCAGTTGGGCCGTGATGACATTCATCAAGAATTTTTTGGGTCTCTGAACCGTACACGCATCTTCTAATTATCCCATCGGGACACATTTTAAATAGATACGGTTCATCCCAAAAATAGTATTTTAGGTTTGCGAAAAATTTACTACGCTCAGCGTAAGTTAGACCTTTTTGTAATACTCCTCCGGCTAAATAATTCGCCTAATCTGCAAACCATGGAACTTCTTCATCTTCAATTCCCATAAGGGTTTCATCGGGAAAATTATCATCAATCTCGTCTTCACCGACTTCCTCTAAATTAGGATTTTCTAATCTAGATAAATGATCTGCTGCAACATTTTCTGCACCTTTCTTATTCTGGATTTCTATGTCAAATTCTTGAAGCAATAAAATCCATCGGATAAGACGTGGTTTGGCATCTTGTTTGGCAAACAGATATTTGAGAGCTGAATGATCGGTGAATACAATTGTTTTTGACAAAACAAGATAAGAACGAAATTTGTCAAATGCAAAAACTACAGCCAATAGTTCCTTTTCGGTGACTGTATAGTTTTGTTGGGCATTATTCAAGGTTTTGCTAGCAAAGTAAATAGGAAGAAAATGTTTACCATCTCGTTGTCCTAATACTGCCCCAACAGCATAATCGCTTGCATCACACATAAGTTCAAATGACAGCGACCAATTTGGTGAAACCATAATCGGTGCATTTGTTAACTTAATTTTGAGCGTTTCGAATGCCTTGATACATTCTTTATTGAAATCAAAAACTAAATCTTTCTCGAGAAGCTTCGTCATAGGACGAGATATTTTTGAAAAATCTTTGATGAATCTGCGGTAAAATCCCGCATGTCCCAAGAAACTCCTAACGCCTTTAACGTTAGTTGGGGGTGGTAATT
This sequence comes from Artemisia tridentata subsp. tridentata, assembly GCA_021014915.2. Classification (NCBI taxonomy): domain Eukaryota; kingdom Viridiplantae; phylum Streptophyta; class Magnoliopsida; order Asterales; family Asteraceae; genus Artemisia; species Artemisia tridentata. The sequence goes on from CP139501.1 coordinate 36,117,893, forward strand.
TAGCAATAGCATCTATTTTTGCTTTGTCAACTTCAATTCCCTTGCTTGAAATCTTGTGACCAAGCACAATGCCTTCCGTCACCATAAAGTGGCATTTTTCCCAATTAAGCACGAGATGAGAAGTTTTGCATCTTTCAAGCATTTTGATGAGAAGTTTGAGGCATAGGTAGGAGGAAATATGTTATTGTTTTGATTATAAGTTTGCTTAAGTATAATTAACTATGTCCTATAAAGATCTAAGAGTTATACTATGATATAATTAGTCTTCTTGACTTATCAATAGACCCCTCACCATTAATGGATCATCTACTACGGTTGTGGGATATCTATGTGAATCTTAGCCTTTTGTAATCTATTTATACGGGTTGTAAATTACAAAAGTAGTTTTATTCCTAAAAAGGGAATTATATTATATACTTTACTTAATTAAACTTTATGTGTATATTTTGTAGATGTCAAACATTTTGCAATCTGAAACTGCATACATTCTGCGTCTTTTGTTGGAAGATGTGAAACTGAATAGGGCAACCTTTCTGAATTGGTACGAGATGCTTAAAGCTATCTTAAAAAGGTTATATCTAATTGGAACTCCAATCCCTAATCCTCCTACTTCTAGGATTAGTCAAGTAGAAGCCAATGTTTATGGGGCCTCTGCAGCTGATGATAAATCTATGGGTGATGATATGTACACTGAAGAATTGTATATGTACACACAAAATTTGTTTCAAAAGACATTTATACCCTTCCTACAGTTACTCAATCTTTCATCCTCATCTAGCCCATTTTAACCAAAAAGGCAAAAATTCTATTCGCATATTTTGGCACCAAGAGGATTCATTATTCATAAAGAATCACATCAAATTTATTATGTGAATACATTAAAGAAAAATGGGGTTTCTCATTCTTGGTGCTAACTGACATAACCCATCGGGAAAAAAAATGTGGCCATTATTTTTTCATAAACGAATTTGATTGAATTGTTTATATTCACTCCCATTTTCTCCATCTAAAAAAAACCATCGTCTTTTTGGTTTCATTTCTAGGTAATTTGTGCTTGATATATGGGGATAACACTTGAAATGCAATTTGTAGCTTTGAAAGTCTAATAATGGGGAAGTTGATTATGTATCGACGGGGAAGATATAGATTTTGATCCTTTAAAGAAAACGGATTTGTTTTCGGATTCTCAAAGCCCAGATGCAAAATAATCGAAATTCACTATTTTGCATTACCTAACTGGTCTTCGTGCCACTATTGACATAATCGACATAAGTTCCTAACAATATCAATTATGAAATCCTATAGTTATAACTTTTGATTTATGTTCAACTTTTATGTTCAACTTTTAGCTCTAGATTGTTTTGTGTAATGCCTTCAATCATAGATGTTCATTCTTCTTAAATGGACCACTTTTTTCCCACTTTTTGAATGCTGTATCCAATTTTTGACGTACTTTCTACTCATATATTTCCAGATTTATGTAGGCTAATACCTAATATTTTGGTATTCAAGTGTTTTATGTTCAACTTTTAGCTCTAGATTGTTTCATGTAATGCTTTCAATCATAAATGTTTATTCTTCTTAAATGTACTACTTTCTTCCCAATTTTTGAATCTTGTATCCAATTTTGTAAGTACTTTCTACACATATTTTGATTTACCTGTTTATTCTTTTAATGTTAGTCCATATTACCCATTTACCAAAAAGGTTGTCACCTTTAAACATAATAAGACATTTTTAAATATATTTATGGTTAAAAAAATGGCATTTCAACGTTGTCGTATACAAACATCTCGCCGCGAAGCGCGGACCTAAAAACCTCGTTCAATACAAATTCAAGCGGCCCATTATAGATCCTCATACATCATCAACCAATCAAAATCAAGCTACTACTAAAAAAAATCATGTTGACAAAACATTGACTATCCATGCTTCGATCAAAACATTGACTATGGTTATTTACCTTCATCGATTCCAACAAACAATTAAATAATCAATTCAATTATTCAAGAAAGTAACATGTTTTAACTCATACTGTATTGATGCCATATATGCACATTTAGGAAGACAATAACCTTCCCAAAACGACCAATCATGCATCCGACTTTTTTTTCTTTCTTCTTCTTAGCAGGCGGCAAGGTTTGACGGAACAACAAATTCCTGGCTCTTGATACCATGTAGAAATCAGAGGGAATACTGAAAACAATATTGATCAGATTCAACTAACTAGTTACAATACAAAACATTAAATAGAAAAGACAACTACCTAAACCCTAAATGCTAAACGGGCCTAAACCAACGAGTCGGGCCAATAGGCCTTATTAGCTTACACTGATTGTCAATGAAGTGTAGTGGTAAAATTATCGGAATCAGACAATGAGTTTGTTTAAGTAGGTATATTTGAATAGTTTGTCATCAAATAATAATCTCAATCAGTTAGCAAACACTAAAAGGTACTTATTGTTTGTTGTTTCAAAACATAATAATAATCAGATAGCAAGAGTAATCCTAAACACCACTTGCTTTTTTTAAATTGATTTCATAAATAGAAAAACTACGTTTGTGATTCTGTATTTCTTATCGGAGGGCAGCCAATTACATTATTTTGAACTCTAATAGTAACAAAAAATTGGACTTGTTTTCTGTATGTTGTGGGTGGATGGAGTTACGAATAACCGTTGATAACTTCATTGTGTCTATTGTGTAATGTATTTAGTTAATCTTATGATAATGTAGCAAGTCTACGAGTAAATGGAAAGGTGAGAAAAGGAATCGAGGCTTATTCTCTTGTTTGTCTTGCAAGAGGAATCAAAATGGAGAATAAAAAGTCATTCTCATTCACCCGTTTTGATACTCCTTAAAATGTAAAGAATGGCAAAGAATGACCAATATAACAAAAAAAACTCTTTCTTTGGTTAAAAAACAAGGAACAAAAAAAGCGCTCAACGAAAGAAGCGTATATATAGACTCAGCCATGTGAATTGTTAGAGTTTATGGACAAATATTAATCGTGTATGACTAGAATCGAACTCGAGACCAAGGGATTGCACACTTTACGTATGAATGATTAATGTAGAATAATTAATATATATAAACCGTTATATATTTAATTATTTGAACACGAAATAACGACTAACGGACATTAAGTAATTAACGGGAATTGACTAACGAACGTTAGTGAATAAAGGAAGGACTGTAAGTGAAATTACAGGACAAGACGGTTCCAGAATTCCCTAGGGAATAGATGGGCCGATCGGTTGGAGGGTTTCCAAACCCAATCCAAGTCTAACTTGTTCTCTATGTTTCCCACTCTATAAGTACAAGGCTTAGGGGTTAGGGTTTGATACCTTTGTGCACTCTTGCTATAACCCTAACTTTGTTCTTCTTCTTTCTTTGATTGCCGATCGGATCTACACCCTTAAGGGTCGATCGATCTTGTGTTTCAATATACAAAATTGTTTTGGTTTAATATTGTGTTCTTTTACTAGCATCGAACATTAATCAGTTATAGTACGTGTGTACAAAACCTTGGTTATTAACTCACTATAGTTAATACCTCTTGGGTTGAGAAACAAAAAGGTAAGGGGTTTCTCGGTAATCCATTTGATTAATTAAAGAAGAAGATTTAAAGTATTGATCCTTGTTCTTGCTAGGATCAAAGGTACGTGTCTTTAATTTTCGGTTAATCTCTTACGTGTTAAATATTGATCTTATGCTTCCGCTATGTGCTTTGATGATGTAGGAATTATTTATATAATTGTTATGGTATTTAAATTCTAACAGTGGCATCATGAGCCGTTTAACATGTAATTGTATTACCGAAACACATAAAAATCGAATCTTTGATTAGGATTAACATGTTAGTCGAAATTTTTTAGGGTTTTAGAACATTAAAAATTTCGAACCCTAATTTTGGGGGGGGGGGGGGGTCGAGCCCTCTTTAATTAAAAATTAGTTTTGTAACCCTAAAGTTAGGAACATGTATGTTTATGTGTGTAAAGGGTTACGTTCCTTGACTTGTATTTAATCCATGGTAAATCATGCAAGTTTATCATGGATTAGGGTTTGTAATTAATTGTTAAGTTATTTACTACATGTAATAAGATAGATCTAAAATTAGGGAAGACCTAATTAATTAAATTAATGAATCTTTTATGTGCAACGTGGTATATATTTGCTAAGACTTACGCAACTAAATTGTTTGGTGCATGTGGTCCATTGGTGCATGTGGTCCATTGGTACCATTAGCTCGAAAACCAATGGGAGTCTTAGTTAAATATATGCATATTAAAACATATATAGATTATTAATAGGATTTATCAAAAGGTTTGCATGTGGCTATATGATTTAATGGTTAAGATTATATGTGTTATTATGTGGTTATTTATTTTTATTAAATTACTTGTTTTTCTTTTGTTTAAATTATATGTTGAATTGTAAGAAAAAAGAGGGTAATTTTTCGAATAGAAAATAAATTGACCTAATAACTATGGAACCTTGATTTGATAAATTATATATTGCAAAGTCTTATGTGCCAACAGTGGTTCGCTTCGCACGGTAATTTGCTCCCAGGCGAGACTAGCAATATTATAGTTTATAACATATTTTTTAAGACTTGGAATCATAAACTTTTAATTGAGTGATGAGTTTTGTACCAATAGTGTGAACAGCTCACCCAGATTAGACAAACTATAAGAGGGGTATAAGGAGGCTTGACATTAAATTGTCATCCGAAAGAGACGCCTTTTTAATTCGCCTTTGGGCGGACGTTTGTCTCTCCGCTCCTTTGTGCGTCTAATTGGAGCTACCAAGTAATGTTATTATTTTGTACAAAATCATCTTAAGGGTGAATAGACCTCAATTCCACGCGCCACTTTTCTGGCAATTATCCGAATAACTTGGGTCTTTTGACTCATGCAGCAGTAGGATATAGTGGGCGATAATTGTAGGTAATTCTTTGATTGGTGAACCCAATACCTCAATTAAAACTTTTTTGGTTTAACTCTTAGCCTAATTGGTAAATAAAAATTTTTTTGAAAACTTATGATACGAAGATGTGTGCATGCTTCTTCGTACATATTTTGATTGTCACATCAAAATAAATACCCTAAAATTTAAGTCCATGATATCTAATTATAAGAGACACTTGGAGTTAATATTTAGTGTAAGTGAGACCTTGCCTAGATATTAATAACAAGGTAAATTTCCATGGCATGATACCGTGACGTGGAGAATTTGCTGTTTCTAAATTAGACGACTTAATTAAGTTGTAAGTGAGACCTTGAAACTTAAGGCATGAGATGAGAAGAAACATGTTTACTTTGCAAATTGTATTTGGCAAATGTAATTCCCATAATGATCTAGGAGTTGGAAATTGTTTTCCGATTATTGTACGACAGATTACCATTTTTTGTACTTTCACTACTAGCAGATCAACTGATGTAGTGAAACTATGGAAATTTGGATCCTAGTTTTCAAGAAAATTCAATGGTTATATGAATATTTCCTTGGGTATTTTATTTTCTTGAAAAGATTGTATTATCGAAAATACTAAAATTGAATTTTGTAAATTCTTTTAATGTATTAATGCAACGTTAAACCGTAAACGTGGGACATTCTTTTAGTGGAAGATTGATCTACACCCATAGGGGTTTTTTGGCTAGAGTCAACTTTACTAAAAGAATAAACCTAGTCTCCTTTCTTTGAAAGAAGAGTGAGACTTAATCCTATTCCTTTTCATGAATGAGAAAGGTAAGATAGGATAATTAGAATTGTCTAAATTCTAAGAAATAACTCATAGCAAACTTTAATAGTTAAGAAAATTGCACATTTTATGAGTTATTAAATTAGAAGCTAGACTGATTACCGCAAAATTGGTAAAAGGCAAACTAGCATAATTTATCTAGTTGTTGTGCTTTGACCACTTAAAGATGCTACATACCATTGTGGGGATGGTAGACATATTAAGGAAAATTGCATGCCCAATTTTCAAGTTAATTGCATTGATGGATAGTCCATCATCTACATAGTAGAATACATTTTTTTAGTACCTAAGTAATTGTTACGAATGGGTCTTCTCAAATGTGTAGGAAAGTTAATAGCACACTGTTTGCTTTGACTGGTTATGAAACACTTACAATGTTGTCAAATCCAGTGGGAGCATTGTGTTGTAATTACTGAATAGTGAATTATTGTAATAATCTGTAATTTAGTGGGAGCTACAAGCTTTGTCATCTTGGTAGTAACCCAAATTATCTCTAGAATGTCTTGAGATAATTACTTTCCAATTATAGACACTTGTGGTTTTAAGGATAGTCATGTACGTTTCCTTACTAGACAAGGTGGTCCTATATCTACTAATATCTATGACACAATCATATTTGTTAGGAATATAAATATTCACAAGAAAGACTCGGCCACCCCGAGTATCTATTTAGCACTTAAGTAGCTCGTAGGCTTATTAGTTTTAGTTTAGTTATCGTTTCACCATGGAGTCGGCCCGATCCATAGCCTCAGTCGGGTCGGGTCTTTACCCACAGTCAGCCCGATCCATAGCCCGTGTAGGGGCGTTTTGTAAGAACTATAAATATCCCTTCCCACCCATGGGAAGGGTTGGACCTTTCATTCATTCAATCTAATACCTCTATTTCTCTCTCTAGAAAAGGCTCCCATCTCTTCTCTTTCTCTCTCTAAAACACACGACCCAAACATCAATTTATGCTTGTGTTATGATTATGAATATGTTACAATTGGTATCAGAGCCATGGTTAGGTTCGATTGATTGTATGTTCTTGGATTCGTGGTTCATTCTAGGTGTTCTTCTTGCTTTTATCTATTTCGAATAGAAAAGCCAAGAAAATCACGGGTTGAGACTTGTTCGTGGTCATATGTGTTAAAATCTTGTACTATTGTTTTGGATTAATTTTGGTAGTATCTGGTTGCGGTTTGGTGTACGTCTGAGTTGCGTTTTGGTTTGTAGCCAATTTGGGAAAAGGACAAAAGTGGGTGAAAGTGATCTGCGGTTTGACTGACAGTTGCGTTTTGACCATTGCGATTTGATCACTGCGGTTTACCTCTGAATACTGCGGTTAGTTCATTGCGTTTTGGTCCTTGCGGTTTGCCTCTGAATACTGCGGTTTGTTCATTGCGTTTTGGTCCTTGCGGTTTGTCTCTGAAGACTACGGTTTGTTCATTGTGGTTTGGGTATTGCGTTTTGCCTCAAGATCTTGCGTTTTGAGCATTGCGTTTTGACTCTTGCAGTTTGACTGAAGACTCTGCGTTTTGACTTCCTGCATTTTGACCAAAGATCCTGCGTTTTGAGTCTTGCGGTTTGGCTTATTCACGGTTTTTGTTGACTTTGTGCATCTTAGAGTTGACTTTTTACGTCAAAACTTCAAACGGCCATAACTTTTGAACCGTAACTCCGTTTTCAGCGAAATACCTGTCAAAACGACCGGAACAGCCTGAATATTGTGACGTTTCACCACGAAGTCGTGAAACAAATTTTTAGAGGCTCAAATCCCTTTCGGAAAGAAGTTATTGAAGTTTTAAGTTTTCAGTCCAAAATTTCACCGTAACAACTTGCATCAACCAAACCAAATCACAACTAAACAACAGATCACCAAGTCTAACAAACGATCATCACTTTTAACACACAATCACTAATCATTGTAGCGATCCAACTGTTATCATAACACATTCTACTAATCATTGTTTCACGGTTTCTTCTTGATTTTGTAAAATCCCGCGAAAGATTCTATTTCTCGGTTTAAGTCATAGATTTGTAAAATCCCGTGCACGTTCATATCATGTCAAACACTTCTGATTCAGTCATATTTGAGGTACTCAAATTGTACGCCATGGTCGATAAACGTAAGATTCCCAACAAAGTACAACAGACAAACGTTGTTGAGTCAGATACTGCTAATATGGGAAATAGCGATGTTATCCCATATGAACAATATGTGAAACACAACGAAGTGTCTGTTGTACCTAGTAGTGCATCTTCTGTTATTAATGATGATTATGTGTTGCATGAACATAAGATTCCCAAAAAAGTACAACCGACAAACGTTGTTGAGTCAGATACTGCTAATATGGGAAATAGCGATGTTATCCCATATGAACAATATGTGAAACACAACGAAGTGTCGGTTGTACCAAGTAGTGCATCTTCTGTTGTTGATAATGCTTGTGAGTTGCATGAGAACACCGTGTTTATCCCTGATGATACTTTGACCACTAGACTTAACATCTATAAAGATCAGGTGGCCATATATGAACAACGTGAAAAATTTGAGCTAACTGAACGTTAGCAGAAAATGGATAGTCAAATGCGTACATTCATAACTGAACATAATTTAAGGGAAGAAACATTGAAAAAGGAGTTATATTCTTTACGAAAACAATTTGATCAAACTGTTAAACAAAAACAAGAGATCCAAGAAAGTGTAAGTACACTAAAACATGATTTCAAAGAAAAAGAAACAAAACTCTTAAATGATTTTTTCAGACTTAAAACGTTAAAGAACAAGATTGAAAAGAAGTTGTACACACAAGTCCAGACCAGAAAAACTGCTCAAATGATTCAAAAGCATAAAAGTTGTGTGATGAACATAGTGAAAAGAATGTAGGTGAACATAAATCAGCTTTCCTTAGGAGTGCTAAAGTAACCCAACCTTCCTTATATGATGGAAATGAACTGCTTAAGCCTGGTCATGCCCCTCCTGATGTGTCATCATTTGAAGAGAGTAATGAGATAGAAGTAATAAATAGAGAAAGATTGGCTGAAAAAATGAAGGATCCCAAATGTATAGCAAATCGAGTCATAATCAAACCCCATGATTACTATGAGGAGAACCGATTGACTATTTTTGTACCTCAAACTAAGTTGACGCCAGAACAAATATTTTGGTCTTTGGACGTAGAAAAGAGAAAGGCCAAAGAACTTAAAGCCAAAACTCCACCCCTTAGGAAAATAGCGGCTGCAACGGTGTACCCACCCAATACACCCATGCACTTAGTTCCGTTAACTCTTCCCACAAAATGTAAAACTCTAATTAACATATATGTACTTAGTCAACTATTTGCTGATTTTGATAAAACATGTAAGAAGAGAATTACACCAACGGGAATTACTGAAGGGGAAAGGGGATTTGAACAAAAAAAACGGTGCTATCTTACTGAGGTCATTCCATTCTTTAAACTACTCAAAGAACATTTTGAGGGTTTTCAAAAATCCCTAGATGCTGAGGTAAAAGAAATGAAAGAAGTGTTTAAAGATATGGAAAATGTGGGGAAACAAAATGCGATTGAACTTAAAAGTTGTGAGATTGAAAGAAAGAATATTCTCATCACCAATGAGAATTTGATTGCTAGATGTATTGCTCAGGATGTATATTATACTGCTACTGATTCTGCATTAACTGCTTGTCAATTTCATGATTTGTCGATTGCATTGAATGTTACCCAGAATCGTGTTATAGAGCTTGAGGGGGAGAATTTAAAATTGCTTGAGAAAATCCAAAACGATGATCATGATAACATGGTCAGGCATTTGTCTAAATTAGAGGTTGATAATCTTAATTTGCAATTAAAATATCAACACCTAGAAGAAAGAAACAAAACGTCAAATGCCAAGACATCTTTGGATGCTCCTGAATTTGATGCATATTTTGAAATAAGCAAACGTGATGAAAAAATTCAAGCTCATATTAACACGATTCGAAAATTGAAAACACAAATTGCTCAGTTGAAGTCAAATAGGAGTGATGTGATTGGCACCCATAAACCATCGTCTTTAAATTCTCAGAATTTTCACTATCAAGACACCATCAATAAATTACAACATGAAAATGATTATTTTCAAGCTGAAAATTCAAAAATCAAACAGCATTACAAAGAGTTATATGATTCGATTAAAATCACACGTGATAAAACCAATGGAAAAATAACTTCTTTGCTTAATGAGATTGAGGATCTAAAGGCTCAGGCTAAAGGAAAAATTCCAGTCATCACCAGTGATAATGCGGTTCCAAAGGTTTCTGCTTGTAGTAAGTATGCAATTGATGTTGTGCCTATTTCGCTTCCCCTTAGGAACAATAGGTCTGCTCATTAAGTATATCTCACTCACCTTAAGGATAGCCTTGACACTCTTTGTGAGATTGTAGAAGAGGATATGATAGAGAAACCACTTGATAGTGCAGTTGCAGATGCCTGCTTCCTCACTAAACGATCTCAGGAACTCTTAGAATACGTCATTGGCACATGTCCTAAGACTGATAACAAGCGAGATAGGTTTATTGCATCATCCTCAATGACTAAGAACAAGCATGTAACCTTTGAGGCACCCTTGGATACTTCAGATCCCAACACATCAAAACATGTTCAGCAATTGGAAGTGAAAAGGACTAAGATTCCCATCAGTCCTTCTACAGGGGTTAATAGTGACACTAAAGCTAGTGAGTCAAAACTTAGGAGAAATATAAAGAATTATAGGACTTCACCTGCTAAAAGTGTTCCTAAGAAGAAAGTAGAAGACCACATGAGGAACAATAAGTCAGATTTGAACAAAAGGAATCATAATTCAACTCCTAATTCACTTTGCAAAGCATGTAATGATTGCTTAATTTCGGATAATCATGATAAATGTGTTGAGAAATTTTTGAAGTCGTCCAACAAACCCCCAGTTAAGAAAGTTTGGATTGCTAGACAAATTAAGCAATCTTGGAAACCTACAGGGAAAATGTTTACCAATGTGGGCTTTCAGTGGAAGCCCACAGGCCGAATATTCACACTAGGCGAACATTGCCCTTTAACGAGGATTACCATGCCTAGAGTAGTACCTGTTAAGGAATGGAAGCCAACTGGTAGAGTTATCCCTTTAGATACACCATGCCCTTTAACTAAGTCCATTGCATCTACTAGTGTTGCCCCTATTGTTAAAACTAAGGCACCTATGGTTTCAGCAGCTCCAGAGATTGTTTGCACTAACCAACTGGAACCCAACTTAAATTGGGGATCCGGTACTCCAAACTCTCTTCTTTCGTCTATTTTCAAATGCAGGTCGTACAGATCGTCCTTTAAAATTTGGACTCAGGCTGCTCACAACATATAAGGGGAAACGACAAATGACGTTTGAACACATCAGTTCAAGCCTCGTTCTTCAACGACAATGATGTTTGAACACTGCAGTTCAAGCCTCGGGCCTCAATGTCAACATAATGGCGTCTGCTCAAAACACTCCAGGCCCCGTTCCTCAAAGAAAAGAAAGGCGTACGCTTGAGTGCGCTTTATCTTCGGAAGAAGAGAAATCTTCTTATTTCTGACTATTCTCATCAACAAGCTTCATACTTGTTCCATGCTCGTTCAGTCATCAAGTGGATCTACTTTCATTAGATTGTATTTTTATTCACTCGATCAAAAATGGCAACCTCAAATGCAATTTTTGAGGGGGAGAAGTGTGAAAAGTGGATCAACCTCATATGCACTTGTTCAATCAAAAATGGCAACCTCATATGCAATTTTTGAGGGGGAGAAGTGTGAACAGTGGATCGACGTACATTTGATTGTATGTTCACTCACTTGTTGGGCATGTGACTCTAATTGTGACTACGGAGTTGATCAGGTATCACTTATTTGAGATTGAAGTTGACTTTCACAAAGGCGTGATCTCATTTTATCTTGAAGTCGGGGTTGGTTGGATGCATGACTTTCAATGATAACTTGCTCGTGCTTAAGATTTAAGTTGAAGACTTAGTTTATCTAGTTACCAGCAGTCGGGGTAAATGTTTGAAGACCTGGTTAACTATCACTTAAAGGAGTTATGTTGTAGTACTCAGTGTCACACGCCGATGACGTTGTGGATAATCGCAAGAGGTGTTAATGTCTCATACTTTGGTTGGGTATTGAGTACTTAGAGATTTTCTTGGAGCATAAATTCTCTGCACCGTTCTTCCAACATTAGAGCAAGCTTAAGTCACGATAACGGGGAATTCTACTTCAGTTTCAAGTTTGGTATATCCGGTTTGCTCCATTATTTATCACTTCAAATCAACTACTTAAGGGTTGGTAAAGATAGTCAGAGAGAGTTTTGGTAGCAGTTGATTCTCACTTGATACATTTGAGCCAATTTTGTTCTTCTCACAAGATTTCAAGTATATGTGCGTAAAATGTGTTGCTGATTCTGAGGTATCAAAACCAGCAAGGTGGAAGGAGACATACATCTGAACGCTCAACGAGTACACGTGATGAACTTTATACTTCTTCTTAATTGAAGTTATTCCGGGAAGACAAATGTCATAACCGCAGAGAAAATCAGTGTTTTAACTCGTGGCTTTTGGTGTATTATTCCAACTACGTGGGGGAAGAGATGTAAGAAACAGTTTCTGATGATTAAAGTGGTACACAATTGTATGATGATTCCTCTAGTTAGTCGGTATCCTACAGAAGGAAATGTGTTCATCCGGGACTTACTTGACTTTTTACGGTACTGTTTTGTTATTATCATTTCGACTACATCCGGTACTCAGTTGCTTTTGTGGTACTGTCTTGGTGTTATCATTTCGACTACATACGGGATAAATTGCTTACACTCGGGACTTAGTTGACTTTGGTGTAACAATTCTCATCTGCAATTTCCTGAAGGGAGAAAAGTGCATTTCCGAGTCTTAATTGATTTTGATGTTACGTTTTTGACTTCATTAATGGGATTGAGTGTGTACTTCGGGTTTTTGAGCTTCATACAATGAGACTGATTGCATCACTTCAACTACTTGGGGGAAGTGGCCTCTTGATACTTTTGGTATGCATTACTTCAGCCTTCAGCGGGAAGAAATATGAGAAGAATTACTCAAGTGTGAGATGATACGTTGCTAATCTATTTGATGATCCCCCGAACGGATAATCACGATGATTATTCTTAAAAGGAGCAGCAATATTTGATGTGGTTTGCTACGGATTCCACTGTGAACTTATCTAATGTAAGCTTGAAAGAGAGCTTTGAAACTGCTCAAAAAGAAGATTGTCGGTTTGGGGGGAAGCTATCAAAGCTTCACATTGAGAAGGCTCAAGTTCAGACGATTATTCAGGAGCCCCGAAAGCTTTGGTGGTGAAAGTTTAAGAGATGTTGACTACAGATTTCTACAACGTACAGAACGATATCCTTTTTGGGTATTCATGTCAACATCCCCTTAAATTGAATAATATATTTTGTACATATCTTAAACCAAAATGTAAATAGAAATATATATAACCAACAATAACCATAAAAATCAAAAAAATAGAAAATACCAAAAATAGTTTTTCAAGGCATGTCTTCTGGTATCGATAACATTTATGGTCCTAGAAATGTCATTCAATAATGACACGGGTCTTTAAATGAAGTTCGAGCAGAAGTTCAAAAAGTTTTAAAAACATGCCTAAATGGCTTGCTATTATTTCAGATAGCAACCCACTTTTCAAAATGGGGAAAGCACGTCGCCAAAAAGATGGTTGTTCCTCCCACTGGGTGAAGTCCACTCGGGCATGGATTACTTTATATCCATGTTTTTTCGATTTAATGTACGCTTCAGTGCATTATTTCTTGTAAAAGAAGAGAAATCTTCTATGTATACAAATAATTTTCCTTCTATGATTCTTCTGAAAATTATTTGTGAGACACATGGTGGTAACGTGTTGCTTGAAATTCTTTCAGACTTGGATTGTTCATAAAATTTGTCACTCAATCAATGACTACAGCTCTTTAACTAGAATACGGGTCATTGATTGAGGGGGAGAGTGATTTCAAATTTTATATCATCAAACGGGTTTCTTGGTTATCTCACAATTGTTAGAAAAGGTTTTGTAGTTAATGGGGTATTTGTTGAAGAGGAACTTACTAAGCTTTATCTCAAATGGCCAAATGTGTTAGTTGTTAGAAAGATTAGGGCATTATGTGCAATTTGCGTATAGTTTCCTAGCTTTATGTAACTAGAAGGTTCATTTGTGTCACTTTGGAATCCTCGTTTAATCCCCTAAATACTTTAAAACTCAAAATCTAAAAGAAGTTAGAAAACCCATTGTGTTTGATGTTCTTGAATACTCCACAGGCATTTGTATGATCTGATTGAATGAGTTTCGATTGTTGATTGACTTTTGTTAGTCGATAGCTGTTTAATTGTTGTTGACTGATTGCTTGTGCACTCAGGATATGCTTATGTATGTAGCTATCGTGTTAGAATCTTGTTTATAAGATCCTGAGTTGAATGTTGAAATATGAGTGAATTGCCATGTTCATGATTGCTGCTTGCTCTTCATGCTAGATAGCGGTTTGAAAAATTTCCTGATTGTGGTTTGATCATGACATGAATATGATTTTATGAGTAGGCAAACCGCTGCGTGGTAGCGGTTAATGTAGAGTTAATCTGTATGTATGCCCATCTTTGTGGATATTCCTATGCAGATTGCATGGCTGATGTGAATGTGCCTACTCCTACTCTAACCACTTGATCAGATATTCAAACTCCATTGACTGGCCTTGATTTCACCACAACAACAACATCGGCAGCAACAACAACAACAAAACTTTCATCATCACCACCACCACCACCACAACCTTCACTTCAACAAAGCATTACTAATTCTGATCTCGCCGAGTGGGGATCTACAATACTTGGGTAGTTTTGTTGGTGGATGGATTATTGATGTTGACTACTGACTCCCTCAGAGAAGCGAATGGTCACATCATCTGTGTGTAAAGGTCAACATCATATGTGTCGCAATAGTTATCTTGTATATAATAAGTAGTGAATATACATTTGGTGTTATGTGTTAGTGTATGATTGTTTTAATTCAAAATCTTTCAAACCTGTCATACCTGACACTAACATTCTCCCTCATAGATTGAGGGGGAGCATCGTAATGTTCCATTATCAGCACATGTTAAACCTGACCACATTTTCTCCCATATTTTCTAAATTTATTTAAATCAATTGGGATCACAAAATCTCAAAAGATTTGAAATTTCTGATCGGGGGAGAGAATGTGATTTAAATATGCAATCTGATAAAAATGTGATGTTTTGGACTTAACTGTAAGCTCTCCCATATGTGATAAACTCTTTTGTATATCAATGCACATATTAAGTGGGAGCAAATGGTTTGTGGTAACTTAAAGGATGTGGCATCTCATGTGAGCGCGACTCAGACTTTACCAATGAATTGACGAAACAAAAATTGTCATTAATCGAAAGGACTTGTCCTGGCCAAGTAATAATTTCAAGTTGTCTAACCAGTGATGTAAGCGTGTCTCGAAGAGGACTTGTCTGAGTAGAGTGTACCGTTTCGAGAAACTTTCTGTGGACTTGACCAGGCCGGGTAATAATTTCAAGCTAGTCTAACTAGTGAAGTAAGCGTGTCTCGAATCGGTCATGTTCACTGAAAGTGGATCAATTCAAAAAGTGCGAACTCCACCCAACATGTGCAAATTTATAATAAAAACATCTGAGCACATGTTAAGGGGGAGCATTTGAAAATTATAAAACTCTCAAAGTGTTAGCAAAATGTGTTTATAACTATAAACACTTTGAGAAAATTTTCAAAGATTTGGTTGACGGCAACATAGGATAGTCATGATGTTATAAGGTGGCTAAGGTTAGGAAACCCGTCCTATGATCCGCCAGAGCCGGAAGGATCTACCCAAAGACAATACTGAACAGTTAGTATTAGAAAGTCCTTAGGTATGATTATGAAAAAAAGGAGTAATATGAGAAAGGAGAAAGAAGGGGTTGAAGAATTAAAAAGAAATGTAATGAGAAAGGGTGAAAAGAAATAGCCCTCCAATTATTCAACCTTAGGGCAGAAAACGGGTTCAATTTACATGCTACTGGTTGTTACTAAGGTTGTTAGGAATATAAATATTCATCTGGAAACTCGGTCACCCCGAGCACTCATTAGCATTAGATAGCTTGTAGGCTTAGTAGTAATATTAGTAATAGATTAGTTATCCTAGTACTTGTGGAGTGGGTCGGGTCTTTACCCACTGTCAGCTCACTCCACAGCCCACTCGGGGCAATTATTATTGTACCTATATATATCCCTCTCCACCTAGGGAGAGGGTTGGACCTTCATTCACTTTTAATCTAACATATCACACTTTCTCTCTCAAGGTTCCCAATTCTCTCTTTCTCTCTCTAAAGACAATCGACCAAATCACCACAACAAGTGTGTTATACGTTATTGAATATGCTACAATTGGTATCAAGAGCCATGGTTAGGTTCTAGCTAGTCATATTCATGAATTCGTGGTGAGATTTTGGCGGTTTTGTGTTCTTTTTGGTCGACATAAAAATACTTAAGAATATCATTGTTTAATCTTTGTTTGTGGTTAAATCCGTGGAAAACTTGTACTTTTGTGTTCATTGAACTGTTTTACATCTTTCTTGAAAACATACAACTTGGTTAGTGTTTGTTCGTGGAAGATTTAAAGAGTTTCTTAGCAGCGGTTTGAGTTTCGGAAGTGTTTTCTTCATAGCGGTTTGACTCTAGGAAAAGGTTTCTTTGTAGCGGTTTGTGTTTCTTTGTAGCGGTTTGTGTATTTGGTATAGTTTCCAGCGGTTTGACCTGTTAGCGGTTTGGATTCTAACCATATTAGGAAAAAGACAAAACGTACTGAAAAGGACGGGTTGTCCACTTGTGATAGCGGTTTGTCAGTTTCTGTCGCTAGCGGTTTGTCGTTTTGTAATAGCGGTTTGACTGGTCTTAGCGGCTCAAACTTTCAGCGGTTTATACATATAGCGGTTTAGGTCTTTGTGGTTCAGCGGTTAAGGTCTTAGCGGTTTAACCTTCAGTGGTTTAGATAGTAGCGGTTCAGGTATCAGCGGTTTGATTTTTGTGTGTAGCGGTTTGACTCACTGCGGTTCAGGTCTTAGCGGTTTGAATTCTAGCGGTTTGGTAATCTGGTACAGCGGTTTGATCGTTGCGATTTGTCTGGTATTCCAGCGGTTTGAGTATAGCGGTTTGGTATTCAGGATTAGCGGTTTGATACTTGCGGTTTGACCAAAGTTGACTTTTTACGTCAAAACTTCAAACGGTTCCTTCTACCATACTTTCATCATAACAACAGATCACTAAGTCTACCATACTTTCATCATAACACATTCAAGTAATCAAATCACGGTTCCTTCTTGATTTTGTAAAATTCCGCGAAAGATTCTATTTCTCGGTTTAAATCATAGAATTGTAAAATCCCGTGCACGTTTACATCATGTCTACTACTTCAAATTCTGCTATATCTGAGATACTCAGATTGTACAATATGATTGACAAACAAAAGATTCCCAAAGATGTTCAACAGATAAACGTGTTTGAGTATGTTAGTGCCAATAGGGACTTTGTGTGCTCGAATTCACAAGAGAAAAAGCTTCATCAGCCACAGACAGGTGTTGCTGAGCCAGATTCTGCTATGAACAACGTGCAACACGTGAAACACAACAAAGCGTCTGTTGAACCTAATGGGGTATCTTCTGTTACTTATGGTGATAATGTGTTGCATGAACAAAAGATTTCCGACAAAGTACAACAGACAAACGTTTTGGAGTCAGATACTGCTAATATGGGAAATAGCGATGTTATCCCATATGAACAATATGTGAAGTACAACGAAGCGTCTGTTGTACGTAGTTGTACATCTTCTGTTCTAAATGATGATTATGTGCTGCATGAGAACACTGAATTTGTCCCTGAAGACTCATTAACCACCCAACTAAACATATATAAAGAACAAGTGGCCATATATGAACAGCGTGCTAAGTTTGAACTTACAGAACGTGAGCAAAAAATGGAAAGTCAAATGCGTACGCTTATAACAAAGCGTAATGTAAGGGAAGAAACATTAAAACTAGAGTTGAATTCTTTGAAAGATCGGATGGATCAGACTGTTAAACAAAAACAGGAAGCACAAAAATATTTAAATACCCTAAAGCAAGAATTCAAATATAAAGAAGCACAACTTTTAAATGATTTCTCCATACTTAAAACCTTAAAGAATAAGCTTGAAGATAAGCTGTACACATTAGACCAAACCAGACAGACTGCTCAAATGCTTTATAAGCACAGAAAGCTGAGTGATAAGCATAGTGAGAAAGCCATAGGTGAACCAAAGTCTGCTTACCTTAGGAATTCTATAATGGCCCAACCTGCATTGTATGATGCCAATGTAATGATTATACCTAGTCATGCCCCACCTGAGGTTTTATCTTTTAAAGAGAGTGATGAAATAGACGAGAGAAATAGAGAAAGAATGAATGAGAAAATGAAAGATCCCATATGCATAGCCAAGCGAGTAATAGTCGAACCCCATGATTATAATGAGCAAAATCGCTTGACTGTGTTTGCACCTCAAAAGAAGTTAACGCCTGAACAAATATTTTGGTCTTTGGACATGGAGAAAAGAAAGGCCGATGAGCTTGAAGCCAAAACCCCATCCCTTAGGAAAATTGCAGCTGCAACGGTGTATCCTCCCAATACACCTAGGCATTTAGTCCCTCTGACTCTTCCCACTGAATGTAAAACCTTAATTAGCATATACGTACTCTGTCAATTATTTGCGGATTTTGATAACACGTGTAAGAAGAGAATTACCCCAACAGGGATTACTGAAGGGGAAAGGTGTTTTGAACAAACAAAAATGTGTTACTTGACTAAGGTCATTCCATTCTTTAAATTACTCAAAGAACATTTTGAAGGGATGCAAAAAACCCTTGAGATTGATGTAAATGAGATGAAATTAGTGTTTAAAGATATGGAAAATGAGGTTGCTCAAAATGCGATAGAACTTAAGAGTCGTGAGATTGAGAAAAAGAATATTCTCATCACCAATGAGAATTTGATTGCTAGATGTATTGCACAAGATGTATTCTATACTGCTACTTATGCTGCATTAACTGCCTGTCAATTTCACGAGTATTCTATTGCTTTAAATGTTACCCAGAATCGTGTTGTTGAGCTTGAGGGGGAGAATTTGAAATTACAAGAGAAAATTCAAAATGATGACCATGATAACATGGTCAAGCGTTTTTCAAATCTTAATTTACAATTAAAATATCAACACTTAGAAGAAAGATGTAAAATATCAAATGCCAAGACATCTTTGGATGCTCCTGAATTTGATACATATTTTGAATTAAGCAAACGTGATGAAAAAATTCAAGCTCACACTAACACGATTCGACAATTGAGGGCTCAAATTACCCAATTATAGTCAAACAAGAGTGATGCAATTGGCACCAATAAACCATTGTCTCTAGATTCTCAGAATTTTCAATATCAAGACATCATTAATAAGTTACACTATGAAAATGAGTGTTTTCGAGCTGAAAATTCAAAAATCAAACTGCATTACAAAGATTTATATGACTCAATTAAAGTCACAAGAAACAGTCACAATGAAAAGATAACTTCTTTGTTAAATAAAATTGAGAATCTTAAGACTCAGGTGAAAGGGAAAATGCCAAGCATCACTTGTGATTGTTTTGCACCAAAGGTTTCTGCTATTAGAAAGTATGATGTTGATGTCGTGCCTATTCCACCTCCCCTTAGGAACAATAGGTCTGCCCACCAAGTATATCTCAATCACCTTAAGAATAGCCTTGATACTTTGCGTGAGGTCGTAGAAGAGGATAGGATAGTAAAACCACTTGATAGTGATGTTGCAGATGCCTGCTACATCACTAAACGGTCTCAGGAATTTTTAGAATATGTCATTGGCTCAAGTCCTAAGATTGATAACAAAAGAGATAGATTTGCTGCATCATCCTCTACGACTAAAAGCAAGCATGTAACCTTTGATGTACCATTGAAAACATCTGAACCCAACACATCAAAACCGGAAAAACAAAAGGCAGTAAAACAAACTAATGTTCCCATCTTTGCTTCTACAAGAGTAAACAGTGACACTAAAGATAGCGGGTCAAAGCCTATTCGCAATACAAAGAAAGATAGGATTGAGCCAGCTAAGAGTGCTCATGAGAAGAAAGTAGAAGACCACATTAGGAACAAAAAGTTTGGTTTGTACGAAACGAATCGGGTTGATTCTAGTATTACCTTTAAGAGTACTATAATTATTTCGAATTTTAATGTTGTCTGCAAAACATGTAATGAATGTTTAGTTTCTGGTAATCATGATGATTGTGTTGTGTCATTCATGATGTCTTCTAAACGATCCCCGGTCAAAAAAATTTGGAGAGCAAAACAAATTAAGCAATATTGGAAACCTACAGGGAAAAAGTTTATGTCAGTAGGTTATCAATGGATGCCCACAGGTCGAACATTCTCACTAGGCGATCATTGTCCTAGAACAAGGATTACCATGAATAGAGTTGTTCCTGTTAAGGAATGGAGACCAACTGGTAGAATTATCCCTTTAGATACACAATGCCCTTTAACTAGGTCCATTGCATCTACTAGTGTTGCCCCCATTGTTAAAACCAAGGCACCTATGGTTTCAGCAGCTTTAGAGATTGTTTGCACTAACCAACTGGAACCCAACTTAAATTGGGGATCCGACACTCCAAACTCTCCTTTTTCGTCTGTTTTCAAATGCAGGTCGTACGGATCGTCCTTTGACATTTGGACTCAGGCTGCTCACAACATTTGAGGGGAAACGATAATGACGTATGTTCAAATCAGTTCAGGCCTCGTTCTTCATTGACTATGACATCTGTTCACATCAGTTCAGGCCTCGTTCTTCATCGACCATGACGTTTGAACTCATCAGTTCAAGCCTCGTTCTTCATCGACAATGGCGTCTGCAGATAACACTTCAGGCCCCGTTCCTCAAAGAAAAGAAAGGTGTACGCTTAAGTGCGCTTTATCTTTGGAAGAAGAGAAATCTTCTAGTTTATGGCCATTCTCATCAACAAGTTTCATGCTCTTCCCCTGCTCATTCAGTCTTGAAGTGGATCGACGTACATTGGAGTATACTCTTATTCACTCATTCAACCAAAAATTGCAGTTGGCAGGCATATGCAATTTTTGAGGGGAGGGGGGAAGGCTGAATAAACAAAATGTCAGTCATCAAGAATCATCAAGTGGATCTACTTACCGGTGATGGTATTCTTATTTCACTCGCTCAATCAAAAATGGTAGTCATATGCAATTTTTGAGGGGGGGGAAAGGGTGAATAAACAACATATTGATTGATGTCTGAGAAATGGTCATACGAATCCTGAATACATCAGTTCAGGAGTCGTGAAAACCAAGGTTCTTCAACACTACATGTTCCATCGTCCATGAAGAAAGAAGATATGGTGGTTCAACCATTGGTTTGAAGAATACTATCTGGTAGTACTTCTCCAACAACTCAATGAAAGCATATCTCTAGTCATTCATCAAGGTGTTGAAGAACATGTTCTTGGTATTCTAATCGACATCTTCTCACGGGCTGATATAATCAGTGATAAAGGGCTTCTAGTTAATGCTTCATGTACACATCATTATGCTTCATGTACACATCATTATGATGATTTCGATTAATCGTAACCATCAGGGGAGAGAAATGTGTACATCAAGGATGCACAACAAGTTCACGTGATCGGGCTTAATATCTCATGATACAAATTAAAGATGATCAGTGTTTCAACTTGTTACTTTGGTGTCATCATTTCATGTGTACGTTACGGGCTGATGGGTTATGTGTAAGATTACTGGAATGCATTTGGTGAGATGAAGATGTTGGTATTCTGTTCCCCAAATGGACAATCTTAAAGAAGGTCGAGTCTACAGTCTATTCTACATTTTCAGCTGTGTGTTAGAACGACTAAAGACGGCATGCATTTGGTTATCTAAAGACTTCTTCATATTCTAGGCATTTGATGAAGCAAAAAGTGTACCGCTTTTAAGGGGTCATTTAAGCCCGGAATCGTATTTATTTGATCAAATATTGCCCTAAATCGTTCCTTTTGTCATTTTAGGTACTTTGAAGGAGAAATCTGGAAAAGGAAGCATTTTGGACGTTTTTGGAGCATAAAAGTGAAGAAAACGACAAAGTCTCAAATCTGGCTGGAAATGTACACGAGACGGCGTCAAGCTCCATTCTGACGCCGTCAACCCCTGACGCGCCAGAGAGCAAATTCAAGGATTAACACGAGATGGCGTCAAGAAGGACATCAAGAAACCCTAGCCGCGGCGATCTGACGGCGTCAAGACCCAAAGCGAGACGCCGTCAGACCCTAAATTCTATATATAGTTTTGCAATTTTCATTCATTGTGTGCAACTTTGTGAGGAGAAACCCTAAAGACGATTTTCTGCCACTTTTAAGGGTTTTCATACCCTTGGATCTCCCATGTTCAATTGAAGATAAGTAATCAATTAATCATTCAATATGTCTATGTGTTGTTTGATTCTATCTTGTTCTTGTCTTTTGTTTAACATGCTAGGCTAGATCTATCTTGTGTTTGCTTAGATCTAATGAAACCTAACTATTGATTATTGATTGGATGGTGTGTTATTAATTGTATTGGATGATTGTTCATCGATGTTGGGCTTAAGAAAACTGGCTAACCTCCTATACGGTAACTTGCTTGAACGTCTTAAGAAACATGAACTAATGCGTACTATGGTTATTATGGTTGTATTTAATGCATGAGCGAATTCTAATGATCCCATGTTAGGAGCTTCTTAACCGGCTCGACATAGGAGTGAAGTAGGAGTTCATAGAGTTGGGGAAGTACGTACGCCACTCCACGAATGGTATTAAGGAATACACCCGTCATCCACGCAATTAATACACACTAACCAATCGGTAAAAGATAGTTAGGGAGTAAAGAAATCTAAGTAAACACATTTCTCTCCATATAAGTTCCACGACCTTTTTATTTTCAGTTATTTTATTTTATTTGCATTTGTAGTTATCTGGGTTAGTTGACTAGCAACTAATTCCGCCCTATCCTTCAAACCCGAGATTTTACTTGCTTTTCATAAAATATAAAAATACAAAAAGAATCTTCCCTCACCCTTAGACCTATTAGAGTAGTTTTTCAATCCTAACGACACTATTCCCCTAGAGAACGATCAATCCCCCGGTACTTGCCACTACACTATACTACATCGGTCAGGTACACTGCCTGGTGGGGATTGCAAGCCTCTTGAGATCCCTCGAGAGGTAAAACCTGTTGTAAGGTCGCAAAACCACGCATCAAGTTTTTGGCGCCGTTGCCGGGGAATAGTTATTGTTTAGGTTGAATTTTTATTTTATTAGGTCTACTTACTAGATTCCTATCAAGTGAGATTTTTGTTTTTATTTTTATTAGCTTTCTCGTAGTCTATCTTTTCTTTGTGCTTTTGTTCGTAAAATTTTTCCATTGACTCTTCCGTTCGCCATTATGGAGAACGTGAATCTACCAAATCCGCGACTAGAGTTTTACATGAAGAAATATAATTTTACTAATTTGGATAAGTCAAGATGGTGGAATGAAGTAATGAGAACAGGATCTTACATAGATTTTAGTGAGTACCTTGAGAAAAGAGACCAAGTGCATAAAACTTTTGAGGAAATCACCTTAGGAGCTCCATCAAACCCTCAAAATACCTCATTAAGTGAAACCTATGCACCATATGAGCCTTCACCTAGGATAGTTTCTTATGAACCCGACCGAGATTGTGAGATGGTTAATGTTGAACTACCTAGGTGCATGCTTGGATTAGATTTCACCAAGACATATGATGAGTATGAGGAATCCTTTAGGCAAGTGGAACATAGTGATCAAGTTATTGAGAATGATTCTTATGAATCGGACCAAGAATTTGAGATGAATAGAAAAGGATTTGAGATACCTAGGTGCATGTTGGGGACTGACTTCAACAAAACACATAATAAGCACATAGATGATCTAGATATGATGGAGGATAAGGCGAAAAATCCAAGTCCACCAATTACTCTACAAAACCCACCATCATTCGAGGCATACACACCGCCCGTAACTTACCCGGAAGAAGTAGAAGAAACTATAGGAACCCCCATGGAGGTAGAACTTTTGGACCAAACACAACTAGAAGAAATAGGTTTGAATACTTGTAGTCACAACCTTTCTCTTAGTTCTATGGAAGTTCCTAGTTTTGATGTACCGGAGCCTCAACCAAAACCGTTACCTAATCTTCCATCCTTGGATGAAAAGTTAGGAATTAAAATAGGTCCCGATCCACCCATCAAACCATATAGTCCGGGTAGTTTTACGATAAAGGTAGTAGGCTCTAAGCCTTGTAGAGAGGAAGCCAATATAGGAGTGAACCATGACCTTACATACTTACATCACCCATTTATGATTGATCATAAGAAACATTATGGGTTTAAACCGGGTTTATTAGGTCAAAGTGGATTCTTAACTAGGAGTCTCTCGAAGTTGTTAGAAAATGATCCCTTTTTAGGAGAACACTTTAACTCACCCATTGACCAAAGTGAACTAGGTAAGGTTATGATGAAAGGAGCACACCCCTTTGAGCATATAATTCATCCACCAATCTTTCCTCATGTGGCATACTCCTACCGAGCTGGTGTGTATCGCTACTATCACCCGCACTTAACCCTAAGTGTAGGGAAAACCTCCCCTATTTCTGTTAAATAAGGGTAGAGTCAGGCTCGTGACTCGAACAAAAACAAGCGCTTCTTGGGAGGCAACCCAAACTTTATTTGTTTTATGTGTTTATTTATTTGTTTGTTTGATTTTATTTGCTTCCGTATGTATGTTTAATTATTATTATTATTGATTCATGTTCGAAACTAATTTGTGAAAATGCTTTATTTTGTTTTTAACCTCGTCTTAACTACATATAAATGTATTTTGCAAAAGATAAGTGTAAGGGAAATCCAAATCGGTTTATTAGAACAAATGAACATGAATCATAGTAATAGTAAATTAACATATGATGCGCGTGATGTGTCGTTGCGGTTTAGCAGTTTTAATGCCTACTAAAGTTTTAAATTTATATTTAGCCGACTTATCAATAACACACACACTTAACGAGCAGTGTACCCGGTCAGTATGAAGATAATGGTAAGTAGAGTGTCGATCACTAAGAGTGGAGCGTATTATCTCGTTATTCTAATCAGTATTTTAATATCCTAACGCAAGGGGGTTTCAGCCTGAGAGACTGGCACGGTTTGTATGCAATTAAATAATAAAATAAACCAATAGGCACGAATCAGCAAGTAGCACACACGTACACAGATAAATACTCGAGACAATAAGAGGGCTGTCCTTATGATTAAGTAGATTGTCACTTGTTTTATTGATAGCTTTATATGAAGTGTATGTAGTTAACCCTTTCTCGTTGGTCCTAATCTTATCGGCGAGTAAACCCTTAATGATTACTTATGTCTAAAAGTTATTCCTAAGTGATCAATTTAGTAATAACCGTGGGAGCCACATTATGTCCCGCAGTCAAATGCCCGCAAGCCACTAATAAACATAGAGGTTATCAATGCACTAATAAGTAGTAACCAAAGACATCAACATATAAACTTTAATTGATGGGAAAGCAAGTATTAAAGGGAGTGCAATCTTTCGTTGTCACATTACACAAGCCACCAATCCTGATGAATTAAAGTTTGCTAACACAATAAAACAAAACTACTTAATGAATTAAATACATGCAGCACCTTCTTACAGCTCTTGTATCTTTGATTTGGGTGTGTCTTGTGCTGCCTCCTTGACTGAATTCGTCCTTTAGTTCTTCTGTTCGGACTTCGGTTTTAGGTTTTCCGGAACTTGTAATTCGTCTGGTCTACGGGGTATTTATAGTTTCTGTCTGAGGGAAGATGGCGCATCTACTAAGTAGATGCGGCGCATGTACTTAACTTCGCGTGAGGTCCAAGATTATAATATTCAGGAATATTCGTACACCGCCAGAAGATGCGGTGTAACTCCATGATTAGATGCGGCGCATGTCCTCTTGTATCTTGGATCGTATCTGGTGATATCTTGATAGAGATGCGGCGCATGTCGAGAGTGAGATGCGGCGCATCTGGAGCAGAATTGACTTGATCTTGTCCATGTCAGTAGACCTTCAACTTTATGCACGTTTTGCTCCATAATTAGTCCAAAATCGCTAAGTTTCACCAAATGCTTGTTTTTACCTGAGAATTACAAAAGTAAACGATTAAGTATCAATCCTCATACATAATATAGTAAAACAAGTCAAATTAATAGGATAAATGATAGTAATAAAATGTACTTATTTGAGTTCATCAAATATCCCCCCACTTGAACTTTACTTGTCCCCAAGTAAACCTTAGAATTTCTTTTATGAAAATGTATCCTAAATGATGTTAGGATTTATTTTTATATTTAAGCATGTATTCGTTTATTTCATAATCACACAACTAAACACTTAACGATTCAGAAGTAAAATAAAATAAGTCGATAAAAGCAAATCTAATCGTTTAACTGTCCAGTCGCGACGAATATTCTATCATAAGCTTGGCAAGTATACACATCTCCACCACTAAAGTTAAGGAGTAACAAGTCTAAAGCGGTAAAAAGGGTTTTTAGGCTTAAGGGTTAATTATTCTCTTTCACTATCGATCTCAAATTCCAGAAAAGGCGACAAAATCACAAATACATGATCGAATCCACGAACACGATACTTGCAATTGCTCAAATCCTTAACTCGAATAGGCTAAAGATAGGTCCAAACTTCATCAATAATAATATATCAAAAAGGGCGACAAAATCATAAATACATAGCCGAATCCACGACTACGATACTTAAGATTGCTCAAATCCCTAATATCAATAAATTAAAGGTTTGGTTGGATAAAGAATAATAAAGGGCATGGATAACATTTGGGATATAAATTGGTGCAAAAATAAAAATAAAGAAAACAAATAAATTAAAATCCTAAGTGTGGTTAATCACTATCCCAACCATCCCATGAATAAGACTCATATCATCGAATAACTCACGCTTTAACACTTGAAACACACGCTTTAGGTAGACACGAATTATACTCAATAAGATCTTAATCAAAGAATAAACCTTAATTGGCGTTCCCATAACTGCCAATTCCCATTCAATCCATAGATATAGTACAACAAATAGTGGTGATATCGACCACTTACATAACTTTACATAAGTTGGTTAAAACTAACTTCCAACTTTTCTTTCTTTCTTTTTCTTTTCTCATTTTTTCGATTTTTTTTTTTTTTTTTTTTTTTTTTTTTTTTTTTTTTTTTAAACATAAACATAGATGTGTAAAATTTCACCACATCACTATAACTTTCTTTCCGGATAATTTTTCCATACTTTTCATGACTTCAGAAATAATGGTAATAGTGAAAGTAGTAAACACACGAAAAATAAACTCCAAAATATACAATATTTACTTTCACTCCAATTGCATTGTGCAATTTCCCGACCTAACCATAGATAATGAATTACGCACGCGAACACAGGTAATGTAAGGAAACACACTTTGCCTATAGCAATTAACCAACCACGGATTCTAATCTACAGGGTAGGCTAAGGTGTAAGGGTGTAACGAAACATTTTAAACATAGGTGTAAGAAACGAAAGGAATGGCTCTGAGGGTTTTTCTAGGGGTATCTTACTCTAAAAATGAGAGTAACAAAAGGGTTTATACGGGGGTTAACTAACCAGTGTAGTTAGTTAATAACACATAGCAAATAAAGGCTATTTGGGTGTAATCCTAGAATTTTACCAATTTAGACAAGTCACTCCAATTATATAAATAATACTTATTATGGTGGTCTCGAATAGTATACAAGCCAAGTTCTAAAGTTTACAAGTCACCGGCACACTCATAGATTTGTGAATTTTGAAAAATCACAATTTTTGAAAATAACGTCATGTGTGCAGTTATGCAACTTAGATCTTAAACAAAAACATGCTAAAATTTTTTTTAAGTTTGATATATTAAGCACATTTTAAGCATAATTTTTGAAAAAGTTTAGGACAAGTAATTGTTAAGTGTTCTAATTCTCCAATCCCCCCCCCCCACTTAAGTTAAACAACGTCCTCGTTGTTTGTATAAAAGGTTAAAAACTGGAAAATAAAAGAATTAGAACAGAAAAACTCCCCTGAGATTTGCTAGGTATGATCCTCCATTAGTATAAGAGCAAAAATCAACTTCTTGTGGATTAGAACGTTAAAGCTTCATACTTGATGTATCCACAGGAAATCCAGGAAACTATAATACCACGAACACTTTAAAACACACCTAAGATAAGAAAGGTTCAAACTTGCATAATACATTAGTAGTTAGGAGAAATAAAACTTAAAAATTAAAACTGAAAATCATCAGGTCAGTCGATGCGCCGTATCTTATGGAAGAAGATACGCCGTATCGAGCCTGGAATAAATACGGATCAGAATAAAGATGCGCCGCATCCTTAACCAGGGATGCGCCGCATTAAAATAAACTGATAAATAGTTTAAAAGTCGAAAATAAAAATGCAGAAAAATAAAATAAGATATGACCATTGCAGGAGATGCGTCGCATCTCAGAATTGAGATGCGCCGTATCCTCATGCGGGCCTGACTGACTCGACACAGAAAACAGAATAATAAAAATTCTCCGGGTTGTCTCCCGGTAAGCACTTGTCTTTATTCCAGAGTCTTCAAGTTAGACTCACGTTCAGCTCTTCATTCCAATACTTCAGGTTCAAACTCCACCACCTCGTTCTCATTATCCTCAATTTTATTATCAAAGTATTTCTTCACACGTTGCCCGTTCACTTTGAATATATAACCATTTTTATCGCATATTTCAATAGTTCCATATGGATACACTTTCTTGACAACGAACGGTCCCGTCCATCTTGATTTAAGTTTACCAGGATACATCTTTAATCTGGAATTAAATAGTAGCACTTTCTCTCCAATAGTAAACGTTTTATCCCCACGTAACCTCGAGTCATGCCATCTTTTAGTTCTTTCTTTGTAGATCTTAGTATTTTTGTAGGCCTCATCTCTTAGTTCATAGAGTTCATTAAGTTCCATGAAACGGTTCTTCGTTGCAGCTTCCATATCCATATTACAATTCGTCAAAGCCCAATATGCACTTTGTTCAATTTCGACCGGTAGGTGGCATGCTTTTCCGTATACAAGACGAAATGGAGTATATCCAGTCGTTTTTTCAAGGATTCTTTTTATAGCTCTATTGGTTACTTCAGTTTGACCATTTGATTGAGGATGGTATGCGGTGGAAACCCTATGATATACTCCATATTTTTGCAAGGCTCTTCCCAGATGGTGATTACAAAAGTGTGTTCCCCTATCACTAATCAATGCTTTAGGAATTCCAAACCTAGAGAACAAACTTTGCAAAAATTTAAGTACTACCTTGCTGTCGTTTGTTGGAGATGCTTGCGCTTCGACCCATTTTGATACGTAATCAACAGCAACCAAAATATATTTATTACCTTTAGATTCAGGAAACGGTCCCATGAAGTCTAATCCCCATATGTCGAAAACTTCACATACATGGATATAGTTTTGCGGCATTTCGTTTCTTGATGTAATATTTCCGGATCGTTGACACGCATCACATCCTTTTATATAATCTTTCGCATCCTCCAACATAGTGGGCCAATAAAATCCCGCATCCAGGATCTTTCTTCTTGTGATGACTGGACCGTGATGTCCCCCTGTTGGCCCTGAATGGCAATGTGCCAATATTGCTGCGATGTCATCACCGTCTACGCATCTTCGTATAATATTTTCAGGACATAATTTAAAGGCATAAGGTTCATCCCAAATATACTCGTTAGCGCGAGTTATAAACCTTCTTTTCTCGTCGGATGTTAGCCCTTTTGGAATTTCATTTGCAACAATAAAGTTTATAAAATCGGCGTACCATGGTCCATTATTATTGCTCTTAATTCCTACCATCATAAGGTGTTCATCAGGGAAGTCATCAGCTATTTCCCTTTCGTCAAGCACCTCCATATCAGGGTTTTCAAGTCTAGATAAGTGGTCAGCAGCTAGATTTTCGGCACCCTTTTTATCTTTAATTTCAATATCGAATCCTTGGAGCAATAAAACCCACCTAATAAGCCTTGGCTTGGCATCCTGTTTATTGAACAAATACTTCAAAGCAGAATGGTCAGTGTAAACCATAGTTTTTGACAATATAAGATATGATCTAAATTTATCGAATGCAAAAACTACTGCTAAAAGTTCTTTTTCCGTGGTGGTCTAGTGTTCTTGGGCATTATTCAATGTTTTGCTAGCATAATAAATTGGCTTAAATTTCTTATCTATCTTTTTGCCAAGTACGGCTCCAACAGCATAATCACTAGCATCACACATTAGTTCAAAAGGCAGATTCCAATCAGGCGAAATTATAATGGGTGCAGAAGTTAGTTTTTCTTTAAGTATATTAAATGCCTTTTTGCAATCTTCAGAAAAATCAAACTTTGCATCCTTTAGCAACAATTGGGTCATAGGCCTAGATATTTTTGAAAAATCCTTTATGAATCTACGATAAAATCCAGCGTGCCCTAAAAAACTTCTTACGCCTTTTACGTTAGTGGGGTAAGGTAGTTTAGCAATTACATCAATTTTAGCTTTATCGACTTCTATACCTTTCCCAGAAATCTTATGTCCTAACACAATTCCCTCTCTAACCATAAAGTGACATTTTTCCCAATTAAGAACAAGGTTAGTTTCTTCACACCTAGCAAGCATTTTATCAAGTTTAAAGAGACAATCACTAAATGAGTTACCGAACACCGAAAAGTCGTCCATGAAGACTTCCATAAAGTCTTCTACCATATCATGGAAGATAGCCGTCATACAACGTTGGAAAGTAGCAGGGGCGTTGCATAGTCCGAACGGCATTCTCCTATAGGCGAAGGTTCCATAAGGGCAGGTGAAAGTCGTCTTTTCTTGATCCTCGGGGCAATGGGTATTTGGAAGAAACCTGAAAAACCATCTAAAAAACAATAATAATCATATCCTGATAGTCTTTCTAACATTTGATCAATAAATGGAAGAGGGAAGTGATCTTTTCGCGTAGCATCATTGAGTTTGCGGTAGTCGATGCAAACTCTCCATCCGGTAACAGTTCTTGAAGGGATTAGCTCATTGTCGTCATTGAGTACTACCGTCATTCCTCCTTTTTTTGGTACAACGTGGATAGGACTGACCCACGAGCTGTCGGAAATTGGGTAGATAAGTCCGGAGTCAAGTAACTTTACGATTTCATTTTTCACCACATCTTGGACTTTTGGATTCAAACGCCTTTGAGGTTGGATAGTTGGTTTGAATTCATCCTCCATAAGGATTTTATGTGTACAAAATGACGGGCTAATTCCCTTAATATCAGACATACTCCACGCTAATGCTCCTCTTCGTTTATATAGTACCTGCAAAAGAGACTCTTTTTCTTTTGGCGTTAAGTCAGATGCAATAATAACGGGTGAATTAGTATTTCCGTTTAAATAAGCATATTCCAAAGTAGAAGGAAGATCCTTAAGCACAGGTTTAACATTATCAATTTCAGTAGCACTAGCGGAATAAACCTGTTCTTTAATTATATCGCTGCTGTCATCAGATAGATGCGCCGCATCGAGGTTTTCGATGCGCCGCATCGCGTTACATACAGCAGAGTCAGCAGCAAAATTATAATCAACAGTATTCTCATCTACTTGATCTTCTATAGCAATTGCGTTTTCTAAATTTTTAAGCAGAAAAGAATCAAGCAAATTATTCTTTAACAATTTCTGAGTAAATTGATTAATCGTATCATCAGAAACATCGATGTTATAGCATTCATCGTCATCGGATTCATCTTTACTCATAGATTGTTCCATGTTAAACTCAACCTCATCTTTCCCTATGGTAAAAGTTATCTTTTTATTAAAAACATCAATTATGGCCCTAGCAGTGGCTAAAAATGGTCGTCCTAATATTATAGGAGTTCTAGAATTTTCAGGCATATCAAGGATAACGAAGTCGATAGGTAATTCAAATTTATCAACTTTTATTAATATATTTTCCGCTATTCCTAATGGGTATTGTATAGACCTATCAGCTAGTTCTAAGCACATCCTAGTAGGTTTTGGTTCACCAAGACCTAATTTATCATACATAGAAGAGGGCATAAGACTTATACTAGCTCCTAGGTCGGCTAAGGCATTCTCAATATGCAAATTTTTAATTTGACAAGGAATAGTGAAACTCCCTGGATCTTTTTCTTTAGATGGAAGTTTGTTGAGCAATGCCGCTGAGCTTCTTTTCCCCATCGTTATGGTGCAAGCCTCTTCGAGTTTAGACTTGTTTGTAAGCAAGCTTTTCAGATATTTAGCATATTTCGGCATTTGCACTAGGGCTTCCATAAATGGTATGCTTAGCTGCAGCTGCTTGAGATTCTCCAGGAATTTCTTTTGATAGGCATCTTCTTTCTCTTTCCTTACCCTATGTGGGAAGGGTGGTGTTGATCGTTTAGGTTCAACAGAAGGTTCTCTTCTAATTACAGGTTCTGGATCAGTCTCTTTTGGTTGCTCTTGCTCAGGTGGTAAAGATTCAGGGGAAATTTTGTTTGTACTGTCATCCTCGGGTGTTTCTCCGATTTGAAAGGTTGACTTTCCGCCTCTAGTTGTAATTCCTTTCAGATCGTGCCTTACCAAAAGAACCTTGTTAAGCACTGTTGACAATTGGTGCACTTCAATTGCCAAACCATTGATCATATTGTTTTGTTCCTTTAGCAACAGCTCATGACTGCCTTTGAATTCAGCGATAAAGTTCCTTGCTTCATGATGTTCTTGTTCATTGGCTTGAGCGATTAGAAGTGCAAACTCTTCCATAGTAAGGTTTCTTTGGGGTCTTCCGAACCAGTTTGGGAAAATATCGAACATTGTTCCTGAAAATTAAGAACAAGAGGATTTCAAAGTAAAAGTTTCCTAGTATAAGGGTAAGTCAGAATATTTTCCGTTCGGAAATTAGAAAAGAATAAAAGTTGCTGATATCTGCAGACGATGCGCCGTATCCAAAAAGTTGGATACGCCGTATCTTATAATCGTTAAAATTTAATCAGACTTTATCCAGAAAATAGATACGCCGCTTTAGAATTTAAGAATGCGCCGTATCGAATTAATTAATCAAAAATCAACTTATCTAATTAAAATTAAATGCGTCGTATTAACGAAAGTTAATGCGCCGTATTTTCGTTATGTTTAAAAAATAAATATCGATTTTTGATTCAGAAAGATGCGCCGTATCGATAGAGATCGATACGTCGTATCTGTTTAATAATTCGCAAAAATTTTTTATTAAAAACAGATACGCCGTATCTGCTAAAGCAGATGCGTCGTATTACTTTATCGCTTAGAAAAATTTTCTTATTAAAAACAGATACGCCGTATCTTGGGGAAAAGATGCGTCGTATCGAATTAATTAAACGCGTTGTATTTTTTTTTAAAAATTAAACGCAATACGCCGTATCTGAGAGATCAGATGCGCCGTATCGTTTGATTTAGCACAGTACAACGATAGCAGAACAGAAAAATACGAAAAATAAAAACAAAAATTAAACACACAAACAAAAATAAACACACAAAAATAAAAGAAAACAATTAACACACAATACAACAAATATGCAAAATAGTACAATGATGCAATTAATCTAATAAAAAGAAAAACCTAATTAAAATACTAATTAAATTAACAGATAATAACAATTCACTCCCCGGCAGCGGCGCCAAAAACTTGATGCGCGTGATGTGTCGTTGCGGTTTAGCAGTTTTAATGCCTACTCAAGTTTTAAATTTATATTTAGCCGACTTATCAATAACACACACACTTAACGAGCAGTGCACCCGGTCAGTATGAAGATAATGGTAAGTAGAGTGTCGATCACTAAGAGTGGAACGTATTATCTCGTTATTCTAATCAGTATTTTAATATCCTAACGCAAGGGGGTTTCAGCCTGAGAGACTGGCACGGTTTGTATGCAATTAAATAATAAAATAAACCAATAGGCACGAATCAGCAAGTAGCACACACGTACACAGATAAATACTCGAGACAATAAGAGGGCTGTCCTTATGATTAAGTAGATTGTCACTTGTTTTATTGATAGCTTTATATGAAGTGTATGTAGTTAACCCTTTCTCGTTGGTCCTAATCTTATCGGCGAGTAAACCCTTAATGATTACTTATGTCTAAAAGTTATTCCTAAGTGATCAATTTAGTAATAACCGTGGGAGCCACATTATGTCCCGCAGTCAAATGCCCGCAAGCCACTAATAAACACAGAGGTTATCAATGCACTAATAAGTAGTAACCAAAGACATCAACATATAAACTTTAATTGATGGGAAAGCAAGTATTAAAAGGAGTGCAATCTTTCGTTGTCACATTACACAAGCCACCAATCCTGATGAATTAAAGTTTGCTAACACAATAAAACAAAACTACTTAATGAATTAAATACATGCAGCACCTTCTTATAGCTCTTGTATCTTTGATTTGGGTGTGTCTTGTGCTGCCTCCTTGACTGAATTCGTCCTTTGGTTCTTCTGTTCGGACTTCGGTTTTAGGTTTTCCGGAACTTGTAATTCGTCTGGTCTACGGGGTATTTATAGTTTCTGTCTGAGGGAAGATGCGGCGCATCTACTAAGTAGATGCGGCGCATGTACTTAACTTCGCGTGGGGTCCAAGATTATAATATTCAGGAATATTCGTACACCGCCAGAAGATGCGGCGTAACTCCATGATTAGATGCGGCGCATGTCCTCTTGTATCTTGGATCGTATCTGGTGATATCTTGATAGAGATGCGGCGCATGTCGAGAGTGAGATGCGGCGCATCTGGAGCAGAATTGACTTGATCTTGTCCATGTCAGTAGACCTTCAACTTTATGCACGTTTTGCTCCATAATTAGTCCAAAATCGCTAAGTTTCACCAAATGCTTGTTTTTACCTGAGAATTACAAAAGTAAACGATTAAGTATCAATCCTCATACATAATATAGTAAAACAAGTCAAATTAATAGGATAAATGATAGTAATAAAATGTACTTATTTGAGTAAATTAACATACATACTAGTAATTGTTTGAGTCAAATGCTTGTATCGAGTCATAATGATATTTTGCAGGATTTCCAGGAATTAAGGATTGAGTTTTTCCAGAAATTTTCCGAAAACTTAACATGAAAAATCTGTCAGATCGCTTCTGACGGCGTCAGACCCCAGTCTGACGGCGTCAGGCATAGTTTTTTGGAATTTTTTTTTTGAAGTTTTGTTATTCTTAAAATGTTTTATTAAATCTCTAACTTATAAACTCCAGGAATCTGCAAAATAATCATTCCACAAGCATTATATCCTTGTATAGATTTATCCCGCCGATGTTATGCATGTTTTTTGTGTTTGTTTTCTCAGGTCTAACAGGTTATATTGGACAAGAAGATGATTCATATTTCGGAAGGGAAGCTTTCAACGTTCATTTTCTTGGAGGAGGATTTAACCATGTTACCGGATTATCCATCGAACGAATCAGGGGAGTATTTGATTTCATTCTTTTACCTTATTTACTTTTATATCTTGTTATTTGAACATTGGGGACAATGTTCATCTTAAGTGTAAGGGGGGTAAATTACGATGCCTTAGAGAATACAATTACGCTTGATTTTTGTTTGTTTAATGGTAGATGCGTAATAAAACTGAGATAAATACTTGTTAAGGCAATTTTAGTGCCAAATTTAAAATTTTTTACAACATATAGGAGTGAAACTTTGGTCTTAATAAGCGTCTCATGGATAGGAGTTATATGACTAGCATAAAACCGTACCACAAAAAAATTTTCCACCCCCAAATATGTGAGGTTCGCCCCTAGAATTGGTAGGAAAAGCATTTATGGTATGATGTGTGTACCGATAGCACTTAGATTCTAGAACTTGCGTTAGGACCATCCCAAATCCAAAAGTGAGACTACATTCGTGTAGTTAGATTTACTACATGATAAGAGGCATTAGGATTAACCCATTGTTTTACACCTGTGTTTTTGTTATAATTACGTTGGCTACTTTGGTCAAGTAATTCTCCCACACCCTTTGCGTTGTACTCAATTTTAGTACACGATACCCCTAGTACACCCCTCAGAGCCTATCTTTTCGTTTCTAACTTTAAGCATTTTACTTAAAGGAAGAATTTGTTTACACCCCACTTAAATGTACACCCAAATCGCCTTAGCCTACCTTGTATGCACTCATCTTTAGTGCATTATTGTGACAACATTTGTTTAAACCCAAGTTAATTATCTAATTGATTACATGGTTGCTAAATCGAGTCATATCCTTGTACATATTGTTTTGGGACGATTAGGACTCATGGGGAAAGTACTAGTATAATGGAGTAATGGGGAAGAACAACATTATTACCCCCATATGTGCTAAATATTTTAAAAAGTACTCCAAGTGTTTTAATTATCTTAATTCGTGTCATTAGAATAATTAATTGTAAAGTTATGTAAAAGTTCAAGTGTAAGGGGAGAACCGAGGCCCTTATGATGTATTATTTTGGATGGTAGGGCAAGAGTGTATGAATAAAAAAAAAAAAAAAAAAAAGAGAGAGAAAAAAAAAGTAGAAAAGACATACGGACTACCATCCCGTTTCATTTTATGTTTATTTTAAGTCTTTGTTATTTTTGTTTCATTAGATTAAGTCGAGTCTAGTCTTGGCTTAGCAACGCCATATTGTACATGTAATTAATCAAGATGATTAACTCGCCACCAGTAAAATATCCTTTATCCAACAAAACCGTGTTTATCATATCCCTACACCTAACATTATAACCCATGTAAAAGCCCTCTTTGATAGTTTATCTTAGGTGCTTACGCCTAGTGGAGAAGGTTTTTGATCCTTTCCCAAGCCTATGGTAATCTATTTGCTATGACAGGTAGTGAGAGATATTATTCATTTTCATTTGTGAGATTTACTTTATGACACCTGAGAGATGTGAGTATCTAAACACTACTTGTGAGGTGCTAGTTTGTAATCTCCGTGCTTATTATGATTAAAGTGGAACGACCATTTGTTGTAATTACTTTTATATTAGCGTTAAATGACCCATAACTTGTATTTTGATTAGAATAAAAGCTCATTTGCTTGAGGACAAGCAAATCTCAAGTGTAAGGGTATTTGATGAAGCGAAAAGTGTACCGCTTTTAAGGGGTCATTTAAGCCCGGAATCGTATTTATTTGATCAAATATTGCCCTAAATCGTTCCTTTTGTCATTTTAGGTACTTTGAAGGAGATATCTGGAAAAGAAAGCATTTTGGACGTTTTTGGAGCATAAAAGTGAAGAAAACGACAAAGTCTCAAATCTGGCTGGAAATGTACACGAGACGGCGTCAAGCTCCATTCTGACGCCGTCAACCCCTGACGCGCCAGAGAGCAAATTCAAGGATTAACACGAGACGGCGTCAAGAAGGCCATCAAGAAACCCTAGCCGCGGCGATCTGACGGCGTCAAGACCCAAAGCGAGACGCCGTCAGACCCTAAATTCTATATATAGTTTTGCAATTTTCATTCATTGTGTGCAACTTTGTGAGGAGAAACCCTAAAGACGATTTTCTGCCACTTTTAAGGGTTTTCATACCCTTGGATCTCCCATGTTCAATTGAAGATAAGTAATCAATTAATCATTCAATATGTATATGTGTTGTTTGATTCTATCTTGTTCTTGTCTTTTGTTTAACATGCTAGGCTAGATCTATCTTGTGTTTGCTTAGATCTAATGAAACCTAACTATTGATTATTGATTGGATGGTGTGTTATTAATTGTATTGGATGATTGTTCATCGATGTTAGGCTTAAGAAAACTGGCTAACCTCCTATACGGTAACTTGCTTGAACGTCTTAAGAAACATGAACTAATGCGTACTATGGTTATTATGGTTGTATTTAATGCATGAGCGAATTCTAATGATCCCATGTTAGGAGCTTCTTAACCGGCTCGACATAGGAGTGAAGTAGGAGTTCATAGAGTTAGGGAAGTACGTACGCCACCCCACGAATGGTATTAAGGAATACACCCGTCATCCACGCAATTAATACACACTAACCAATCGGTAAAAGATAGTTAGGGAGTAAAGAAATCTAAGTAAACACATTTCTCTCCATATAAGTTCCACGACCTTTTTATTTTCAGTTATTTTATTTTATTTGCATTTGTAGTTATCTGGGTTAGTTGACTAGCAACTAATTCCGCCCTATCCTTCAAACCCGAGATTTTACTTGCTTTTCATAAAATATAAAAATACAAAAAGAATCTTCCCTCACCCTTCGACCTATTAGAGTAGTTTTTCAATCCTAACGACACTATTCCCCTAGAGAACGATCAATCCCCCGGTACTTGCCACTACACTATACTACATCGGTCAGGTACACTGCCTGGTGGGGATTGCAAGCTTCTTGAGATCCCTCGAGAGGTAAAACCTGTTGTAAGGTCGCAAAACCACGCATCAGCATTCATCAGAAAGGGTGTCAGTTTGGGGGAGAGCACTAATTAGGGGAGAGTGAAAAACCATATTTAATCCCTAATTAGATTTGCGGACATTATTCTTCAGCAAGTAAAATGATGGCAGCTGAGAAGATTCAGGAAGCTGAGGAGTAATGGACTTGCTTCGTATATCCTTGTATATATATTCTTTGTCTATATTTTAAACAAAAAAGAAAAGAGAAAAATTTAAAACATATAAAAACCATAAAAATCTGAAAAACACTAAAATACCAAAAATAGTTCCTCTAGGCATGTCTTCTGTTTATCGATAACATTTACGGTCTTAGAAATGTCATTCAATAATGACACGGGTCTTTAAATGAAGCTCGAGCATAAGTTATACTAACCGGTTAAAACATGTGTAAATGGCTTGCTATTACTTTAGATAGCAACCCGCGTTTAAAAATGGGGAAAGCACGTCGCCAAAAAGACGGCTGTTCCTCCAACTGGGTGATGTTCACCTGGGCATGGATTACTTTATATCCATGTTTCTTCGATTTGATGTACGATTCAGTGCATCATTTCTTGTATAAGAAGAGAAGTCTTCTTTACACCAAAAACTCTTTCGGTTCTATGATTCTTCAGGAGAGTTTTGGTGTTTCACAAGGTGGTAACTGGACTTAAATTTTCACAAATACTTAATGCTCAATTGAATGACTACATCTCTTTAAATAGAAAACGGGTCATTAATTGAGGGGGAGAGTATTTGTTCAAATTTCTGACACCTTTTTTAAGCATTGTGCAACATCAGCAGTGACACTCTTTCGTGGTTTAAGGGGGAGCATAGTACGCTTCGTAATCAGAATATATTAAACCTTACCACATTTTCTCCCATAATTTCTAACTTATTTAAATCAATTGGGATCACAAATCTCAAGTGGTTTGAAATTTTTGATCGGGGGGGGAGAATGTGATTTAAATATGAAATTCTGATAAGAATCTCAAGTGTAGGCTCTCCCAATGTGCTAAACCTTTTCGTATATCGATGCACATATTGAGGGGGAGAGAATGATTTATGATGGCAATTGTGGAAGAACACCAAAGACCGACCATTTTATTTAACGTACTGGAGTTATAAGGATGGTAAGGTTAGGTATAAGTTCCCACGATCTCGCCAGAGACGGAGGGATCTACCCAGGGACAATCCACTAGTTAGAGTAGAAGTCCTTAGGTATGATTAAAAAAGGAGAAAAGTTTGAATAAGGAAAAGTGCCGACTGAGATGGAGCTAGTACTGGAACAAACCCAACAAGGTGCTAGTGATGAAGTATCGGTAAGCGCTGAAGGGGTTGAAGAATGAAAAAGAAATGTAAAGATAAAGGGTGAAAAGAAAGAAGCCCTCCTTACACTTTAGGCAGAAACCGGGTCAATACATATGCTGTCAGAATCACTAAGTTGATTGCTGACATTGAATACAAAGTATCATGGACCCAGTGATACGCTGCACAACCCTCCCTTGCCACTCAAGGTCCCTCAAAGGACTCTTGTTTCAATGGTCATGGAGATCAATACATTTCTATCGTCTCTCTCACTCCGAGTTAGATGATATTGAAAAGGTGGCAGTTCTCTCCAGCCTCCGCTCACTAAATCAAAACGCACAATTGAGTTTAGAGCCAAGAGATCATCAATAAATCTCAATAGGACACATTTCCAATATGCTTGCTGTTTCATACACCGTGAAAAGTAAGAAAACATATATTAAGAGTCCTACGCACTATCCTTGTGGTATTGCCAGAACATCCGAGTGATACGTAAAGTATTCACAGTGAAGATGGAAATCCTTCTAGAGCGAACATCAAACAAGCTCTTGGTAGGTGACTTGTGAGATCCTTCATGGATCAAACTTGTGACAACTAGAAAGAAACGATGGAGAGATTCATATTTGAATCAATCTTGTTCCAGGAAATGAATTGACGGTCTCATTTAATCAATGAATTTAATTCATAGATTCACTCTACCGTGTTGTCTGCTTTGAGACGTTCCGGTAAGAGAACATGCTTGTATGACGAGTCCAATGATAATTCGTCGGATGAGTCGTTACAACAAGCTGGAAATTCCTGTCAAGGAGAATTCTCTTTAAAGGGAATTCTACCTGATCACAGGTCAGTCCTCACGGAACCGAAGGTTAATCTAACCACACCGAACGAATGACAAAGCCATATTCGTTCTCCAACTTTATTGCTAACTGTTTTATTTCAGATTCATATAAAGATGGTGATGGTGGTTCCTGATTCCAGAAGAGACGTGTCATTTCACACTCCATGCTCACACTTCCAATTGATTATCAAAGACATCATGATAGCTAAAAGACCTTAGACACAGCTTCCGCAACTCTGATGGTATTTATCATGATCCAGAAAAGTGTAAGCATGCGAGTCCAACGGTCACAACAAATCACAGGGAGGCAATATCACAGCAGTGGATAAGCTAAGAGATTTACGATGACTGATGATCTCAAAAAAGGCTCAAAGATTACAACTTCTCATGAAGATGATGCTGCAAGATGACTTGAAGACGCATGTTGGATGATAACTTCAAAGAATACTCAAAGATCATTCAAAGTCTAAAGATCAGTCATCAAAAGTTCACTGCTGAAAGGCACAAAGACTTATGAAGTTGAAGAATCAATAACTACGAGCTATGAAGTCAAGTTCTGAAGATAGAATGCTAGAATTCTAAATATTATTTCCGGGGTGACCTCCCTTAGGGGGAGATTGTTAGGAATATAAATATTCATCTAAAGACTCGGTCACCCCGAGCACTCATTAGCATTAGATAGCTCGTAGGCTTAGTAGTAATATTAGTAATAGATTAGTTATCCTAGTACTTGTGGAGTGGGTCGGGTCTTTACCCACTATCAGCTCGCTCCACAGCCTACTCTGGGCAATTATTATTGTTACTATAAATACCCCTCTCCACCTAGGGAGAGGGTTGGAACTTTCACTTCTCCTAATCTAATATTCACAAGTTTCTCTCACTAGAAAGTTTCCATCTCTTATCTCTCTCTCTCTAAACTAACAACCCAAGATCTCACCTTACATGTGTTTATATGTTATGAATATGTTACAAAGGTGATGCTGGTATTGAAGACAAGACGTCATGGACCCAGTGACGCACTACACTAAACCTTCTAAGACACTCAAGTTCTCTTAAAAGGACTTGTTTCATTCTCATGGGGAACCCTGCATAATCTATCGACCGCTCATTACGAGCTATGTTGATATTGAAACAGGAGACACCGCTCCAGTCTCCGACTACCAAAAATGCACTCATCGAGTCTAGAGCCACGAGATGCATCATAAGATCTCAGAGGAACACATGTTACTTCTACACTGGTTGTTCAACATTAAGGACACCAGTTGTAAACTTATGAGTCCTACGCAGATCTTAGCAATCTGCCAGAACATTTATGAGGGAATTTACAAATGTAATTCTCAGTGATTGAATGGAAATTCCTGCCAGGGTCAACATCAAATAGCCCTGTAAGCAGGTCACTTCGGTAATTCCTTGTGGATTACGCTTAGTGGTCGCGGCGGTTTCAAACGGTCTACAGTCGTGGAGTGAACTCCAACGACTCACCTAATCGTTGATGTACTTCGGTAGATCTTGTAAGCCCTCTCGGGGGTATCCGATTCAGGAACGGCCTTAGTAAGGATTGTAGAAAGTTTTCACACTATGCTATTAACAATCTCGA
This sequence comes from Artemisia tridentata subsp. tridentata, assembly GCA_021014915.2. Lineage (NCBI taxonomy): Eukaryota > Viridiplantae > Streptophyta > Magnoliopsida > Asterales > Asteraceae > Artemisia > Artemisia tridentata. The sequence goes on from CP139501.1 coordinate 36,160,083, forward strand.
AGTCCGAACCTGTAAGTATCGGACGTTTTATTGCTAACTGTCGTATGCAGGAATCCCTGGCGGTTGCAGCTGATTGCCGAAAAGATGCCGATCCATCACCCCATGCTCACACTTCACCATCATAATCAAAGAAATCATGATAATTGAAAGACCTTCAACACTGCTTCCGCAACTCTGATGCTGAAAATCATGATCCAGAAAAGTGTGAGCATGTCGGTCTAAAGATCACAACATCACATGGAGACGATACTGCAGAAAGATGACTTGGAGACGTACGTTGGATGATGACCTCAAAGAATCCTCAAAGATCATCCAAGACAAAAGAACAATCATCAAAAGTTCACTGCTGAAAGCACAAAGATTAAAGACTTAGAAGAATCAAAGACTACGAGCTAGGAACTCTAATCTATGTAATAGAATGCTAAAATTCAAAGTGTAATTTCCGGGGTGACCTCCCTTAGGGGGAGATTGTTAGGAATATAAATATTCACATGAAAGACTCGGTCACCCCGAGTATCTATTTAGCACTTAAGTAGCTCGTAGGCTTATTAGTTTTAGTTTAGTTATCGTTTCACCATGGGGTCAGGTCGGGTCTTTACCCACTATCAGCCCGATCCATAGCCCGTGTAGGGGCGTTTTGTAAGAACTATAAATAGCCCTTCCCACCCATGGGAAGGGTTGGACCTTTCATTCATTCAATCTAATACCTCTATTTCTCTCTCTAGAAAAGGCTCTCATCTCTTCTCTTTCTCTCTCTAAAACACACGACCCAAACATCAATTTATGCTTGTGTTATGATTATGAATATGTTACAATATTGATCACATAAACAAACGAGTGACGTGTTGTTTATCTGATACATGATGTTGTTCCATGCACAAGTGGGAGAAATATTATATTGTGTGCAAGGTACAACATATAGGAATATGATTTAAAGAATTGTCTTGACTGCAAGGTAAGAAACTAAAGTTCTAAATATGACTAATACACCTCTAAGTCTAGAAACACTTGTTGTTGAAATTTAGCTTAAGTGAGACCTCGACTAGATTACAACAACAAGGTGAAATTCCATGATTACGTGAGACCGTACATGGATAATTACTGTTTCTTAATTAGATACCTATTAGAACAAGTGTCAATAAGGATAATGAGACTACTTCAAAATAAATATTTATGTATTATTGAAATGACATAAATAAATGAAGTAATCTATTACTACTTCAAATTTGAATATTTATGTATTCTTGGAATGTCTTAAATATATGAAGTAATAAATTAACTTAAAATTACTATTGAAACCACATTGTGGTGTTCATGATTACTTTAGTTATACATGTTTATACTTTATTGTAAAGCTATAAATATGAAGTCTTTTAAATTATTACAAGACTTATTATAATATAAAGTAAGACGTTAACTTGTTATGCCTTCTTTATTAAGGCATATACAAGAAGTGATTGAGTTGATCAATGATTTATAACGTGTAGTGGGATTATAACAGTCTATGTCTTCTTGATTGAGAGATGGACGATAAGTGACTTAGTTAAAAGGTACTTGTGTTATAAAGCATGCAATTGGCTTGGAAAGTCTATTTCACCATTAAGTTGACTTAGTTGGTAAATAGGTAAGCCAAAAGGAGTATAAGTTTATCTTACATATTGTTAGATTGTCTCACAATATTAGTTCTAATGAAATACCACAAGTTTGTGGTGTGTTCAGTTAGGAGAATCAAACTCTATTGATATTGTTTGATTAAAGATAACTATAACTTCCTTTCTTCCAAAAGTTATCAAGGTTAGAAAATTGAGTATGGGTTATATATACTCAATAAGACTCCAACCTACAAGATTAATAAGACACCATTTATTATGGAATGTGATGAATCACATTAAAATCTTAAAATTGAAGTTCTGAATTTGTTAAACCATTTTTGAGTAGGTTATTAACAAACTTAATATAAGGAACTGTCAATATGTATTTGTAATGTCCCAAAAGAGAACAATTTTGTGTTGCTCTACTTGCTAAGTAGTTATAGATAGTCTATAAATTGCAAAAGGCAAGTGGGGGTTTTATCTTGAAAAGATAAAGTTACAAGATACATAATCTTCTAAAAATACACTAGTAAATGTCATAATGAGGATTAAACATGTTAATGTTAAATCTCAAGATGATGAAATTCTCATTCATAGATCCGCAAGGATATCTCAAATATTTGAATAATATGTTGAGGATTATGAGTTACAGGATTATGGTAAACCTGTTGGTAATTAAGATGAATTGCAAATATTGAATTTGGCAAAATACTATGAATGCTTAGATGCAGTCCAGAAAGATAACCAGTTTTGGAAACTTAGTTAATCTTGAACTCTATAGTTAGACTAGAGAATGAAGATGAGTTCTTTAAAGATAAGGTAACCCTAGTGGTTTGAATCTTTGTGTAGAAATCATATGGACAATATTGTACATATTTTAATGCATGACAAGATTATTAATCATACTTAATCAATTAACTATGATTGAATATACTTTTCTAAGCGCATTAAATTGATAAAGATGGTAATTGTCATATTTATTTTCATGAATATGAAATTTAACAATGGAATATCAAAACTCTTTCTTGAGTGATTACTTGAGCGAGGACGGTAAGTAATCAAAAGGATTTTTGAATTCATAATAATCTTTGGAAGTGTACATAGTGCAATAATTCATGAATGAATTGATGCATGCATCTAGGAGATAATTCTTTTGTTTAAATATTAAATTCAAATTTTGAATTGATAATTAAAATAAGATAATTTCTTAATATTCCTGAAAGCTAGTGGGAGTGTTATATATATTTTCTTATTTCATATATGTTGTATAACATAAAGGAAATAACATTCCATAAACATTAAATGTTAAGTCTTAGTTTGGAATGAAACTTCACTTGAAGATTTAGAAAATAAACATACAACCTTGGAATATATGTTTATTGTTATAAATATAAGCGGTAAAATAACTGATTCTAATAGAACATGATATACTATTAGAAAGTCTAAATAGAAACATATCTTTGAAAAGATATAACATGAATAAAATCTAAGTTTGACACAATGATTTTTCATGTACATCATGTTATTTGTTGTATCATGCTTGGATGCAAGATGATTTGACAACATTAATATCTAATTGAAAGTTATTAGATAACTAAGTGTAATGGATATAGTTGGATATAGAATTAACATCCTCATCCTGGAATTGCTCCTAAATTCTAAGTATGAACCATATGGCAAATTGTTGCGTAATCGTTATAGCCGACAAATCTTGAAAGATTGGAAGGCATCAAACATTAAACAATGAATATTAAAGTTTACGGAATTTTAAAGAGCATATTGTTGTTTGCATACAATGATGCTAATATTGGGATGACACCCAATACTAGTCATGGTAGGATTTCATCCTTGTTAATGGCCATGTGTACTAGTTATGCTTAACTATGAGCATAGTTGCATTATACATTAAAGAATTAGAATACTTTAAACTATAAAAGGTTTGATAGTTTAATTGTCATAAATTGGTGGTTGAGGATGTCACGCATTTTATGAAATATTATGTGGCAATATCAAGTTAGTTGAATGCACACATACAAGAACTTCACTAATTGAATTCTTGAAATAAGTATTCTCAAAATTCCGATAGATCAGAATTAGTTGATTTATGTCTTGTCAACAAGTATGATTGACATGACTTGAGACATAATTCATTAATAAGAATTATCATGCATTGATCTATTTAATATTTGGATAATGGGATGTTATGAACAATTATTATTTTAATGAAATAAAATACTTGTTATGTTTGATTATCATTTTCTTAATAATATATCATATATTTGCATGTTTAAATCCGTGAATAACTTATGTTATTCTAAATTTTACGTTGTAACTTAATGATATGGGAATATCATTAAATCAAGACAAATCTGAGTATTGGTAGAATATACTTGAAAGTATATTGATGCGTTGACATGCCAATTTCACATGATATTCAATGAATTGAATATAGGACTTATCCCAACTTCATGAGTTTACTTTATGGATCTTGTCATCAAGTAAATCATGTATATATAGTTATCCTCAGACTTGAGATACTAGATAACTGTCATGGATGTAGTGCATTTCTGTGAAGAAATTTACCGCTATACGTAACTGGTAGCTATAAGTATTGTTTTCAGGAGTGTTGCAAAGTTCATGGGTTAGGCTCGTAGTCAAAAGAGAATCTGTTCCTTCAAATTTGTTTGAAGTTTAATACTGCTAGGCCCCTCGTAGGGTTGACAAGATGTTTGCGTGCACACGCCCAAGATATCCCCTGAATATGTTCAGAAGACTTGGTAATCTTGCTCAATCAGAAACAACGAGAAACAAAATGGTTAATAAAGAATGACTGAGATCTATATCTTTATTAATGTAGTATTAGAAACAAAAGGATAAGTATGATGATGAATCATCAAATGGTTTTTCCAGGAGACCACCACTCGAGTTGTACTAGGGGCATTGGCGTGTTGCTAGACGCTAACCAATGTCATTACACTTTTAATAGATGTCCAAGTGGGAGCTGTTAGAGTTTATGGACAAATATTAATCGTGTATGACTAGAATCGAACTCGGGACCAAGGGATTGCACACTTTACGTATGAATGATTAATGTAGAATAATTAATATATATAAACCGTTATACATTTAATTATTTGAACACGAAATAACGACTGACGGACGTTAAGTAATTAACGGGAATTGACTAACGACCGTTAGTGAATAAAGGAAGGACTGTAAGTGAAATTACAGGATAAGAAGGTTCCGGAAATCCCTAGGGAATAGATGGGCCGATCGATTGGAGGGTTTCCAAACCCAATCTAAGTCTAACTTGTTCTCTAAGTTTCCCACTCTATAAATACAAGGCTTAGGGGTTAGGGTTTGATACCTTTGTGCACTCTTGCTATAACCCTAACTTTGTTCTTCTTCTTTCTTTGATTTCCGATCGGATCTACACCCTTAAGGGTCGATCGATCTTGTGTTTCAATATACAAAATTGTTTTGGTTTAATATTGTGTTCTTTTACTAGCATCAAACATTAATCGGTTATAGTACGTGTGTACAAAACCTTGGTTATTAACTCACTATAGTTAATACCTCTTGGATTGAGAAACAAAAAGGTAAGGGGTTTCTCGGTAATCCACTTGATTAATTAAAGAAGAAGATTTAAAGTATTAATCCTTGCTCTTGCGAGGATCAAAGGTACGTGTCTTTAATTTTCGGTTAATCTCTTACGTGTTAAATATTGATCTTATGCTTCCGCTATGTGCTTTGATGATGTAGGAATAATTTATATAATTGTTATGGTATTTAAATTCTAACATGAATGGCATATATTATCAATAACTGAAAATTAGTTTGAAACCCTAGCCTCTCTTCTTTTTACAAAGACTAGGGATAATAGTGTTTCTATCACGAAATCGATATTGCTTGTCACCCTCGTCGTAGTGGTGCCTCTACTCCTTCTCATCGTTGGTGTTCTCTACGTCGTTGGTGTTGCTGCTGCCCGGAATTATTGCTGGAATTATCACCTGTTGTTGACCGGAATTATGACCTACTGCTGCTCGTATTATTGTCCAAATAAACACTACAGTTCATAGAATTTAATTATGTTTATATTAACAGAATTAAAGTTTGATTTAATAAGTTGACACCTACAAAGCTTGGTTCTTGTGTCACATTTTTCCGCTGTAAACAACATAACATTTTTAGTTTAGTTTAGTTTTATTTATTTATTTATTTATTTATTTATTTTTTTATTTATTCATTTCATTTTGGTGCCAAAACAATCAACAAACATGGCATAAGAAATAAGAAACGGATTCTGTTTATAAACATGTTTTCATAGCTCTACAATTTAATGTGAAGTTAAGCTAAAGATGTCCATTGGTCTGTAACGAAACATGATATACATTGTTTTAAAATAAATATTTGGTTCAATCCTCAATGATAATGATTAATTAGTAACACAAAATGATTTTAGGAAATAGTGATTGAGCGTAAGGTAGTAAACACATTGCTCTTGATGCATAAATATCATAATTAAGTTCATTTTTGTACCCAACAATCAAACATGAGAATCATTTTTAAACACCATTCTTTTATTAGATTATGTTCTTGTACCAAACAGCTGAACTAATTCTTATTCTCTTATATATTCCCATTCTTTTTAATTCCAATTTTTGATGCAATTCTATTGTTTAGGATTCCTTCCTACCAAACATCGACCTTAAGCCCTCAACATGCAATCCAAACTATAGCACATACTACTACCAAGTACATCAAAAATAGAAACCGAACATACTACTAGATACGACATTATTAACTAGACCATAAATCTTTACTGGGTGATTCCATTCTGCAAAATCTTCAAGTCACATGCAGCTAAACTATTTTCTAATAGGTATACATTTATCCGGGTGACATTTTTGAATAGATAATGTTCCATATTGGATCTTACAGGAATAACGGGTATGTTTCTTAGGTCGAGGATAAGAAGGAAAAACAATTTCATATTTGAGTTTCCAAGCAAAATCCATATCAATTTGTATCCAGATGATTCCTTTGGTCGTAGTCTTATTTAAAACAATAGTTCTTCCTGTGGCAAGACGGTTTGAAAAGGACTAAATTTTGCAATCAAAAAATTTTTCTTCTCTTTGTGAAATTTCATAAGTACTTCTAGAAAAAGTACTTATCGGGTGATTTTCGAACATTGTAGAGCTCATGTTAAAAGTTGCTATTTTAGAGACAGGATCAACGCTGCCAGTTGTTTTAAATATTAAACCGATGTCAAGATCCCCGTCCATTATTACTATTCGTGTTCCATTTAAGTCTATGAGAACCCCATCACTTTCATTTCCCCATCATTGAAACGAAATTCTAAAAATACTATGTAGGCTACAACAAAGATAACTAAACCGAGTAGCGTGATACCATAACTCCAGATTGAATGTTGCTAAGGGTGGTGATTTTTTATGTGGCGGCGTCCGCGGTTTTGATTGTTGTTCTTAGTGTTGCGAGACTGAATTTCAACATTCATCGTGTTGGTTACTTGGTGTGTTTTTGTGTGTGTGTGTGTGTTTAACAGGATGTTTTTATTGTAGGGTGATGATATGTACACAGAAGATTTGTATTTGTACACTGATGTGAGATTTGTAAGACCTCGAAACTAAGTTTTACAATCCTCCGGGCAGTGTTCCTGATCGCTGTAGTGTAGTATAGGTAAATCCGGGGGATTGATCGTTCTCTAGGGGAATAGTGTCGTTAGTTCAAGATGTATGACGTGATAGGTCTAGAGGTGAGGGATGATTCTTTTTGTATTTTTATTATTTTATGAAAGCAGTAAAAATCTCGGGTTTTTTTATAGAGTGGGCGGAATTAGTTGCTAATCAACTAACCCAAAACTAATGATTACTGAATTAAATAAAAATAAATGAGAAAAGTACAAGTGGTGACTTCTTATAATATGGAAAGGCGTATTTACGTGTCGAATTGTCACGTCCTTGTTTTAGTTGAAGCGCTGTATTCCTTAATATCGGTCGTGGGGAGGTGCCGAAGTCCCCAACTCTATGTATCTTAGTCTCCCCTAAAAACTTTAAATTCTATTAAGTTTTCTAGGATCTACAAGACGCAATTCACGGAATAAATACAACGAGAAAAACCAATAATGCACTCTACGGTTGCATTTCTAAGACGTTCAAGCCAGTTACATATAAGAGGTTGGCCAGTTCTCTTAGCCTAACACGAAGCAATCAACTAAACAATAGACGACAAATCAATATTTAACAACTAGGTTTCACTAGATCTAAGGAAACACAAGTAAATTTAAGCTAGCATGATAAATAGAAGAAAAGATAAACAAGTAATCAAACAAGACATAGACATATTGAATTATTGAACAAGTAACTTATCTTCAATGAGACATAAGTTTTGAGGGTTGAAAACCCCTTAAAAAGCTGCTAAAATTCGTCCTTAAACCCTAATCCAAGATGTACCCAAAGATGTCACCCTTTATGATGAAAAACAAAGGAAAATATATATAGGAATACAACTCTGACGGCGTCAGCTTATGGGTCGTGACGCCGTCAGATCGCCGTGTTTAGGGTTTCGTCTTGTGCAAGTCGCCGTTATGACGGCGTCACTTAGTAAGTCCTGACGCCGTCATCTTCAGTCTGAAACCGTCCTCTTGTAAAGTGTTTGGGACGTCTCTTGTTAAATTAACACGTGACTCTCATCTTCAATTAACACCTGACGCCGTCAGGTTATAGATCTTCAGAATTTGACTGAGGCGTCTCTTGTTAAACTTGAACCAAAAATCCAGCATAATCAACAAGTGACGGCGTCACATTGTAGCTTGTGACGCCGTCATAGCTCCAGGTCTGACAGGTTTTTCGCGACTTCGTCTTTTTCTTCACTTTTCCATCCAAATACGTCCAAAAAGTGCCGATTTCCAGATTTCTCATCCCAATTACTTAAAATGAAAAAAGGAACGATTTGAGCCAATATTTGATCATATTAATATGATTTTGGGCTTAAATGACCCCTTAAAAAGGTACCAAATAAATCCTTATCAAATATACCTACACTTGGGATTTGCTTGTCCTCAAGCAAACATGCTTTTATTCTAATCAATTTACAAGTTAGGGGTCATTTAACATTAATATAAAAGTAATTACAACACATGATCGTTCCACGTTAGTCAAAATAAGCACGGAAATTACATACTAGCACCTCACATAAAGTGTTTGGATTCTCACATCTCTCGGGTGTATAAGGTTATATAACATATGGAAACGGGAAAATATAACACTCTCTACCTGTCATATCACATAGATTACCATAGGCTTGGGAATGGATCAAACCTCCACCACTTTGGCGTAAGCACATAGGACAAACTATCAAAGAGGTCTTTTAAAGGGTTGTAACGTTAGGTGTAAGGGTATAGGAAAACACGGTTTTGTTGGATAAGGGAGATTTACCCGTGGCAAGTCAATCATCTTAGTTAATTACATGTACAATGAGGCGTTGCTAAGCCAAGACTCGACTCGAATCGCTAACTACTAACTCTTTTTGTATTTTTCAAGACACTATTTTGAACAAAAATGAAAGACGGGATGGTAGTCCGTATGGTTTTTCTCTTTTTTTTTTTTTTTCTTTTTATCATGTTTTTCTTTTTTTTTTCTTTTTCTCTCTTTTTTTTTGATTTTTGTTAGGAATATAAATATTCATTTGAAGACTCGGTCACCCCGAGTACTCATTAGCATTTAATAGCTTGTAGAAATATTAGTAATAGATTAGTTATCCTAGTATTTGTGGAGTGGGTCGGGTCTTTACCCACTGTCAGCTCGCTCCACAGCCCACTCAGGGCACTTATTATTGTAACTATAAATACCCCTCTCCACCTAGGGAGAGGGTTGGAACTTCTTCACTTTCAATCTAATACACTTACATTTCTCTCACTAAGTTCTACTCTCTCTCTCTAAAACTTCTACAATGGATTTGTTCTTCCACAATCCAAGACCTCCCGAATCCCACACAATCAACACACGTATCAATCTTACAATTGGTATCAAGAGCCAAGGTTAGGTTCGATTGATTTTGTGTGCTTGGATTCGTGGTTTCTATTTCTCTCGGTTTTATTTTTTTTGGATCGTACACTATTTCATGAAATTTGGGTTTTATTCTCTCGGTTTCTAGTTGAAGTGTGATTTCTAGTTTTTATTTCTTTTTTATTCGAGAATTATATGTCAGGTACTTTATCACCACTTTGGTTTACAAGTTTTTCTTTGGGCCTTAATGTTGTCACTAAAAGGTTTGGTACAAGCCCACTAAAAGTTTATGAATTTGGTTGTAACAATTCTGGATTATTCTCTAACAGGCTTGGTACAAAGCACTCTAAAAGTATTCATATCTAACAATACTCTTGTGTCTGTTGTTGTTCGAATACTATTGCCTACAAATCCACTAAATTGTTTGCTTGTGCTTTGGTGAAAACGTCACGAGTCAAGAAGTCTCAAAAATCTGTGTTCTTAGTAGCGGTTTGAGCTTGTTCTTTACAGCGGTTTGATTTTGCTTGACAGCGGTTTGAAATTAAAAGGTTTAAAATCTGTTGCGGTTTGAATGGTCTCAGTTTGGAAGTTTGCTTAAACTGGTAAAAAGGACAACAAGGGTGAAAGTGACTAGTCTATCTTTTGAGACTTGTCTCTTAGGGTGGGAGGAGTCATGATTCCGAAAATTTCAACCCTCCCAAATTTGACCAATAAAATTATGCCAACTCAGTTCAACCCTCCAGCCCTCCCAACCAATTTCACTCGCGCCCATGATTTTCCAGCCCTCCCAAATTTTTTATTTTTTCCCCCTAAACTATTAAACTACACAATTTATAACTAAAACACATAACATTTCATTAAAAATTAAAAAAGAAAAGTACATAGATGTTTAAAAGGAACATTGCAACAATTTTTTAAAAATAATGCACAAATACGAGTAAAAGAAACATGCACTAATAAGAAACAAACTTTCACACTCATTTATACTTACCTAACTCTTCTCCCTTTTTATCCATCACATGTCTTAACGCTCCTTATCTCTTATATGCTTCTTCATCATCTGTAACCTTTTTCCGGTTCATTCCAACAAAAACTCCTCTATTTTCTTTAGGATTAAATATACGTCGAATTCGTTCAAATGAAAGTACATCGATAATATTCAAGCTATATTAATATTCACCTTCTTCCCCATCAAGAGCCAACCATATTCGTTACTTCCGGTGACTGTTCTTCTTTATTTTCATCTTAAATCTATTAATTTGATCATTTACATAAATCAAAAGTGGCAAGTCGGATTAAAAGGGAAAAAAAAATTTTACACTATGGCCCCCTCAACGTATACTTCCAACGGTTTGCTCAGAGGGTATATAGCCCTCCCACCAGCCCGTTGAGGGCAACCCGGTGGGCACGGGGCGGTGTTACCGGCGGTTTCAACCAGCCCTTTGGGCAACCCGATGGGCACTCCGCCTGCTCTTAGCTCTAGCGGTTTGGAAAGGAATTTGGTGACAGTTTGGTGGGACTTCTAAGTAGCGGTTTGGAAAGGAACTGGGTGGCAGTTTGTTTTGTAACTAAAATGGGAAAGAAGACAAATTGAGTAAAAGTGACTTTACCAGTAGCGGTTTGATACTGCTGTTTAGACTAAGTGTAGCGGTTTAATACTAGCGGCTTGATACACCTCTGTTCTAGCGGTTTGTTATACCTATGTTGGTTTGTGCCTGCTGCAGTTTGTTAGTTTGCATTAGCGGTTTGGTGATAGCAGTTTGCCGTTTGCAATAGTGGTTTGTGGTGTTGTGGTTTTGCATAATTAAAGAAAACAAATCCAAACCAGCAAAAACAAATCGAAACAAATCCAAATTCAAACAAACTACTCACAAATCGAATCGAAAAGCAACAACAACAATTTAACCACTGCTCATCTCAGAAAATTAACTACATCAACAAAAAGAAAATTTCTTACATCCAAATTCATAGTCTCATACTACAACAACAAAACCTTCCATCTCTAACCACTAGCTCATCTCAAAAGGAAAATCAATCTAAACTTAAATCGAACAAGTACAACAAAATAAAATAGATTTTTTTTCTGTCTTTTCTTTCTTTCGAAAATATTCATAGAAACATCAAGAATCTTGAAGGTATCTCAACCGAAGGAACAATTTTTTTTAATTTTCGAATCGAATGAAAGAACAAATTATTAACGTTTCATTCTCACTTCTCATTCGTTCAAAGTAACACAAGGCAAAAACGAGGCTTATCTAATCTCTACCTGTAACCTTCGCTGTAGTCATCAAGAAATCAAGTGGAAGTGTTTGATCTTGATTTCGATTTGATCTGACATCAAAACTAAGGGATGGAGTTTAGTTCTTGATTAAGCCACGGTTTTCTTCTGTGACTGCGTTGTTGTTTTGGGATCAGGGTTAAGATTGATCAAGTTAGGGTTATAAGTGAAGGTGAGAGATTATTCTTCTGTGGCTGCGTTTTTTTTAATAAGTGGAAGATTAGGGTTGAGGTTGAGTTATATTAGGATAAGTGAGATTAAGAGGTAACTGGACTTATATTGGGCTAGTACCGAAAGTTTACTATTGGGATTATGTTGTGGAATGCTATCACAAGGACGATTTTTTTTGGTGATAGGTTGCATAGACAATACTTAAACGTTTTTATAGTCAAGTTTTTTTTTCTTCTTTTGGGGTGAATTGTATTTAGTTCTTATCACAAAAAGTGTGGTATGTTTGGATCTACAAAATTTCACGAGGATACACACGTCATGGCTAATATTTGGGTATATGAATGTCAACGTGATTACAGAGTTGTGGATTTGGCAGCGTTGTCCTATTGGTGCCTGCGATTTGAGTGAGCCTGCGATTTGTTATTTGCGATTTGAGTTACAGTTGACTAATTGCGATTTGGTTAATTGCGAATTGACAAGTTGCTATTTGACTTGTTGCGACTTGACTGATTGCGATGGTACCAGTTGCGATTTGACGTTGCGAGTTGACACTTGCGATTTGGTTGACCGCGATTTGACTTGTTGCAATTTGACGAACTGTGACTTGACTTGTTGCGATTTGATCAAGTTGAGATTTGACTTCTTTGACTTGAATTTTGAAGATTAGTATTGCACTTCACTCTTGGTTATTCTTGTTGATTTCACGGTTTCTCTTGTTGATTTTAGAAAATCCCGCGAAAGATTCGATTTCTCGGTTTAAATCTCAAGAGTTGTAAAATCCCGTCAAATTAATTTTGGACAAGTAGGTTGGACTTGGATTTAGACATAATAAAAGTTACGGCTTTTGACTATTTTTTTTGGTATAAGTTTGTGCTACGAGATCGGTAGGAATTGGGAAATTATGGTAGCTTGGTTGGTTTGTTAATTCACGGGTTCGTGTACTTAGTATCTCAAATATCTCGGGGTTGGTTGGATGCACGATGTTTGATGATCCTTGTTTGAGCGTATTACTAGTGATTAGACTTGGATAGTTCAAGAGGCGGATATATACAATAAAGGATGGAAGGTTGGGTATATACCACTACTTACATTTAAAGGAGTTACGTTGTTGTGCTCAATATAGGTTCTAAATCACAAATTTAGTGCAAGTATAAGTCGCGGATTTGTCTTTTATCAAGCGTCATCAAGTGATCGTTGTTTCTCAAGCTTCTAATGAGATTGTAGTACAAGATCTTCTCAAGAGATGGTCAGACTTAAAGACACGAGGTGGATTGTTTAGAGACGTGTTTTAACCTTTTACTCCCTCTAAAGTTAAACACATTTCATCAAGTGGTTTTGGCATATTACGAGCTTCATTGAACTCTTAATCTGCTAAACCATTGATGAGGAGACAAAAGAGGGGTTACTACAAGAGAATCTTAATCACCATCTTCTTTGCAGTAGTTTTTTTTTTGGTCTTTCCATGTATCTATGTTGTGCCTGACAAAATCTCAACCATCACGGACTCTTAGCTATGGCTAAAAATGTCATTGCATGCCATTTTTGAGGAGGAGAATAGGTGCATGTCTCTTCTCCTTTTGGTTATTTAACCGCACAAGAAGATCACGAAGTTCATTTGGTATTCCTTATTTGAGATTGAAGTGGGTTTCTAGAAGGCTCGTACTTATTGTATCTTGAAGTCGGGGTTGGTTGGATGCATGACTTTCAATGATAACTTGCTCGTGCTTAAGATTTAAGTTGAAGACTTGGGTTATCTAGTTTCCAGAAGTCGGGGTGGATGGTTGAAGACCTGGTTAACTATCACTTAAAGGAGTTACATTATAGTACTCAGTGTCACACGCAGAAGACGATGTGGATAATCACAAGAGGTGATGAAAGTCTCATACTTTGTGGGGGTAGTATTGAGTACTTAGAGATTTGCATGGTGCACAAATTCTCTACACCGTTCTTCCAACAATAGTGCAATCTTAAGTAACGAATTTGGGAAATTCTACTTCATTTTTAAGTTGGGTATATTGGGTTTCCTTCACCAAGTGTTGAATATTTCGTCCCCTACGATCTGATTGTCTTGATGCCCGAACTGAAATCTCCACGTGCTGCATGAGGTATAATCGAGTCCTTTCTAAGCGTCTCTCCTCTTCTCATATGCTTCATTGATGGTAACACCAGTCGTGAATATCTTTCACTAATCTTCTGTAAGGTTTCTAACTCCGATAACGGTCTTAAATCTTGGTCCTTTCTGTGGGAAACTCTGTCATCATAGGATACCTGGTAGTGCTGTCTGCTACATTCTTTAAACGCCAATCAAACCTACTCTTCCAGAACAAAGGGTCATTCTACTTAATACGAAGATGATCTACATGTTCCTCTTTCGTCTCTGAGCACAAACACACTGTCATACTATGACAATTGTCCAAATACTCGCGAAAACATGATTCTTTTAGCCAATACCATTGGCATTATTTAAAACTTATAATGATCACAACGAGTACGAAAGCAGCTTCAGGAATCGTCTTAGGGAAACTTCATATCTATTTCACATCACCTATCTTCCTCTTCACGAATAAAACTGAAATGCTTTGCGGAGGTTACTCTCAGTTAGTCAACTCCCTTCTTAGAAGTTCTTGTGGTTGCTTCTTCAGTCCTTCAAACTTAATTGAGGCCGTCTGCTACGGAGTTTCAAAGATAGACCAAATCAATCATTGATACGCGGAAATGGGTAATGATTTCGGATAGTGGTACGGTTAAGTTCACGATAGTCGATACGCCGCCGCATACTTCCCTCTTTCTTCTTCATAAACCAACAGGAGCATCCAAAGAGAAACACTGAGGTGAACAAAATCACATTCCATCAGCTCCTTCAATCTCTCAACTTCTATAGCATCATGATTTCGTCAACTGAGATCAGTTCAATGCCAACTCTACCTCCGAAGCAGGAGGGAATACCAAGAGGTTCATCAGAGGACACCAGAAGATTTGTACAACAAATACTTCCAATGCCAGAGCTTTCTAAGGGTGGATACTAATAGGTGTCAGGAGAAATTTGACAATCAAATGAGATCGGAGTAAGTGTTTCCATAGCAGCATTAATCTTAACAGATTTAAGTGGTTGAGAGTCATCAAAGCAAAAGTAGAACGAAGTAAATTGTTAAAGGTCACATATCGGATATGGTAGTCCATGGTAGCTTTACGAAAGCCATCCAATCCATAACCAAAAGACCTCAAAATCAAATATATCAAAAGTAAATGGATTCGTAGAACGAATACGGTCGTCAAGCCAGACGGATAGTTCATGTATCAAGGTCAAGTGCATGGTTTATTTTAGTGTTGAGATAGATAGACGAACAGTTCAAGGTGTTGGAATTTTGTTTAGCTTTTTAGCATAAGTGGCAGGTAGGGTGTGTATCATTGGTAATACGAACATCGTATAACTGTCAAAAGTGAGATGTATGGAATATCAGTTATCAGCATTATCATGCTCAGTTAACAATTCCATAATGAGATAATATTTCCGTCATATCCTTCCAAAGGAACTGGTTGGTGGACAAGGTTCATCATTAAAAAGGGAGGGAACAAAACTTCCTATATTCGTGGTTAATAATTACCAGAGTTCTCATAGGAGTAGTGATGGATTATGTAGAGTTGAGTAGTATCAGATGATACATTTATATCCAGCACGGGTAATGAATTCATAGAATGTGTCAACCACATTAGGGTTGAATGACCTTCGGGATGGTCGGAAAGGTATCAAACTGTTTATCAAACAGATCGGAATTGGGGATCAAAATTAGAAGGTGAAACTTAAATGGTGTAAGGTATCCATGTAGTTCCCGGGGTACTCTAAACTTACTTGGTTACTAAGCTTATGTTGCGCATAACTTTCTAACCTCTGAAACAAATGTTCTTATAATGCTTAAGTAAGGGCAGAGGCACGATTCAGAGTGATGCGGAAGCAATGCTACTTACATAGATGTCCTAGTCTACCCATTCCTCACCGGTTATAACTTATGTGCCTATGGGGAGATCCTAAAGCAAATTCTCAAAGGTTGTCTTATGAGCGCCTACAGTGGAAACTTAATGGTCCAAACTTCACAGGTCAAGGTTAGATGTACTACAAGTCGCAGCCTGTGCTCTGATACCATAATTGTAACACCCCAACCCGATAAGGGTAGAAGTATTACGTTATGGTGACATATCAAAGCAAACACAAGCATATGACTTAAATAATACAAATGAATTTCTAAGGTTACAAAGGAAAAATCTGAAATACAAGGTTACAAAGGGAACAACAATAAACAATAAGTCTAAAAATGTAAATCTCTTCTAGTCATCTCTAATCCAAAATAGCTATCAAAGTGTAGTCTTCTAAGTCCAAAAGTACTCTCCACTCATAACCCAGCTTCCTACTAGAACCTGCCGCAGGAAAAGAAATGCGGCTGAGCTTAAAAAGCCCAGTGAACAGATATACATAGAACGAAACGAAAGATAAAGAACGAACATATAAATATGGTGCATTGGGAAAAGCATAAGGCATAAATAAACTGATAACAAAAGCAAGAAAGAACAGAAATCTACCACAAGCCCAGACAGATCAAATCATATCAAAGTAACCATTGGATTCGGAGGGGTGACCTCGGAATACCAAAAAAAAGAGGGGAGTCCTCAGTAACCATTGGAGTAGCTAGCTCCCAGAATGTGCAGACGTGGATTGCACCCAACATCAAACACCAGACAGATCAAACATAACATATACAGAACATACACAAAACGTACCTAGGATGCATCCATACGCCCCTGCAGACAGATTAGTGGCCAAATATATATATAATAATAATTGAGCTCATAATAATAACAGATAAGGGACGGTGTGGAACATCACTCAAACCACACTAGAGTCGTGTCAGAGGTGCATCAATGACACGGCCATGGAACCCCCATGACTAGGAAACAGATTGGCTCGGGTATCAAACTATAGGGTTCAAAAGTCATATTATATCAAAGGTCCATAAGTTTCATAGCAAAAGTTCATAATCAAAGTTTTCTATCAAATGTTCGTTTAAAGAAATCTTTTAATAATGGTTTTCATAAAAATGATCTTTCAGAACGGTTTTCACAAAAATGATCTTTAAAAGTAGTTTTCATAAAAGATAGTAAAATTCCATATAAAAGTAGTATCGTATCGTACTCATAAACGTCATTCTAAAATAGTTTTCTCAAAACATTTCCATGTCATAATTAAGAAGGTTTTCACATCCAGATACAAAATCAATGGTTCACAAATCTAAGGGAGCATAGCAAAGGCATAGATCAAATAAGAAAGCCAAAATAAGAAGGCTCAGATCAAAGACATCATAATCAAAGCTAATATCAAACCGATGTGAACGAATCATAAGAAACCTTAAAAGATAAGGTCAGAATATCTGTACCTTAGACCGCAAGTGAAAACACAATAGAAACGTAAGATCGGAAACAAACTCCACCTTCAGCGGATCTACACGAATTCATGATTGTCTTATTAATAACTTATTTAAGTCAGATTGCTCATTTTAGTCGGCTTTCCATTTTTAGTAACTTCCCTTTTATAGCAGCTTTCCAAAAATAGTAATTTCCAAAAATAGTAAGTTTCCTCTTTAAGTAGTTTAACCATTTTAAGTAACTTTCTATTTTTAGCAGGTTTCCCGAATTAGCAAGTTTCCATAATTTGTAGGTTTCCATATATAGTATCTTAGTGTTACCTTATTCTAATTAGGGTTAATAACGTAGGTTTCACAAGTTTTAGGGTTTATAATGCAAATATAACAAGTTTAGGGATTATAGTGCAATCATAGTAAGGTTAGGGTATGAAATGTAAATATCATAAAGTTACATGGTTTAACAAGTTAAACCCTTTTAGTTTAGAAGATGATAAGTTCAACCCTTAATAATACACAAAACTCCTTATTTAGCACTTTTTAACTTTTATCAGCTTTTAACTAAGAACAGATCACACTTGTCGAATTTATGAACCACATTAGAACTCAGGAATAAAATCCACAAAAATTACCACAGATACTTCAATGTCTTGAGAACCCACACAAATGTTCCCAGAATTTATTAATTAGTTTAACCCCACACGAAAAATACTCTAACTCAGACTACCCAGAAAACATGTCTGCTGCTGTACCCAAAAAGTATCCACTTGGTTGACCCACCAAAACCTGTAGGAAAAATCCCCAAAAATTAATGACATTACTACACATATAGAAGTTAAATACTGGAAAGGTTCATGACCTAACTCTTCATAGTTTATAAATGAAAAATCGTCCAATTGGACTGATTTCTAGACTCCCAAAAACAGTTTCGATACTTGAACTTATAAAATCAAAAAGTACCTTCTCCTGACCTCTAAAAATTACACGGCTTATATATTCAGAAAGCTCTTTTCCAGAACTCGATTTTAGACCCAAGAATCACTAAAAAATACGTTGATATCATCAAGATCTACCCTAATCAATTCGACTTAAATTCCTGACAGCATCTTAGGGTTTCGTTTTAGACTACTATAACATTTGTTAATGCACCCAAACACATCCACGACCCTTATAATTCATACAACATGAATCTTAACATTATTTTAACATGATCACCACATCCCACCAAATCATCCGCACAATTTCTATTAAAAACCCTAACTCCAATTCATCATTTCATGTATAAATCTTATGATTTTATGTGACCTTTTATTCGTGTATATGTGTATAAGCATTAAGCCGATTCATATGAGCTTTAGATGACATGTTATACGATTATAGAAGGATCAAAAATTAAGGAACACAAAACACAATAATATTCGTTACCCTTGATGATTGATTCGAAGAACAAGATCAAGAAACCACAAAAAGATCCACGGATCGAACCTTCTTCGAACTAGAACAAGCCCACGATCACTCTCTCCTAACGAACCTGTAGCAATACGATCACACCTACGTCTCTTGCTTGCATTTGATTCGAATAAGGAAGAACAAGGAGGGGCGACCGGATTTCTATGTAGATTTTAGGGTTTTATTTCTTTTTTTTTTCTAGATGTTGAATAGAATGGGGAGGAGTAGAAAACCGGTCTTTCACAAGTACTTGGGGCTTTGGATTGGGCCAAGTGGGCCAAAAAATAGCAGGCTAAGTTTATTAGATCCATAGTTATTTATTAGTTGCGTATCAAAAGAAAAACGGCCCAAAATGGATGTCCGTGTAGCGAAAATAATCCCTCGAATTTTACTTTATGTTCATAACTATCTTAGAGTTCAAATATGTTCAAAATCTTCCATGGTGGTGTTTTGTTATAATTATTTGGGTTTACGGTTAATTCGTTTAATTTCTTTCAGTTTTATAATTATTCGTATCCATAACTTAGGAAAATTTCAAATTAGACGTAAAATCAGGTATTTAAAATTTAGGGTTTTACAACTCTTCCCCTCTAAAAAGAAATTTTCGTCCTCGAAAATTGAAGTGAAGCGAAACGGAAAACACAACGGATCGTGAATGGAAATGTGAATGACTTGTTTCTCATGACTCTATCCTGTTGATCAAAATAGCTTCGGCTTCCTCAGAAAAGACATACCATACTGAATCCAGACAAAAGAATAATACACCAAACGTAACAGATGATAATCGTATTCTCTCCGAAAAGATACAGGGAATACGTAGGATTTGACGGATATATCGTCCGTGGAATCTGATTAGACAAACCAGATGAGGACGTACCGAATCGCAGAAATATGAGGGTGATAAATATGCTTATGGAAGATAATTCAATCGATAACATCGGACGGTAGAAAGCTCTACAATGAACCCTAAGATCGTTATCAAAATACAGAGGTCAACAAACACATCTCAAGGATCCGAACATACCAAATCGTATGGCGATAGGGCAGATCAAACATATAGGTAGAATGAACCTAAGGTCTCAATCAGATATCAGCAGTTCTAAGGCTTCTAAGGCACTCCTTGAAATATCCTATGATCACAATAAGTGCACGTTATATGATGTAAGTATTATCACGTTGGCCAGACGTCATAATACTAGCATCATATAATTATGCCCTTATGATGACCATACTTTATCTCAAGTCGTGAAAAGCAACTTATCTTAACCACCTAACAGTCCTTCTATTCCTTAGGGTTGGTCCGAATCGATCATCATTACGAATTCAAAATCAGGGTAACATAACGTACGAATAACGTAACGGAATTAGTAAGTATTAAATGAAGTACGTCGTCCAAAGCGTCAGGTCTTCCACAATACATCAAAATTCTCATGTCAAAACCGTCATCCAACATACGCAGAAAGAACACTAAACGGAAATATTAATTGAGAACCCGAATCATTCAAAGGATCTTATCCACAGGTAACGGGAGCTTAAGTAGGTTAAGCAGAAGTGAATACGTCATCAATAACTTCATCCTTCACGAAATCAACTCATCCAACCATAATGTTCATTCCAAAATCGTCCACTCAAATACATGATTTCAAAATTTCTTCCAAGTCCGAGTAGTCTGTCTACGCTTGTCCATCTGATCATGAGGTGAAAAGTAATTATAAACTTGAGTCTGGTCCCTCAAGCCTTCGGCACCCCTTCTTGAAACTGTGGTGTAGTAACGCGAACCTATTACAAGATCACCGTGCATCCCTTCATCCGCAAGTCTGCTTCTGCTCTCAATTCATCTTAGTACAAATAAAATGAATGGAGAAGCAAGACTGCGTGTCTTCAACAGGTCTTCTAGCACAGCTCCAAATTCGCCAACTAGATTACATTCTCCTTCTATGTTTGCCACCACCTTCGTCTTTGCAAGAACTGTCTTCCAAGTTTTAAGGTAACACCGTTGCTGTCAATTCCAGGTTATGTGTTGAATATTTCATCCCCTACGATCTGATTGTCTTGATGCCCGAACTGAAATCTCCACGTGCTGCATGAGGTATAAGCGAGTCCTTTCTAAGCGTCTCTCCTCTTCTCATATGCTTCATTGATGGTAACACCACTCGTGAATATCTTTCACTACTCTTCTGTAAGGTTTCTAACTCCGATAACGGTCTTAAATCTTGGTCCTTTCTGTGGAAAACTCTGTCATCACAGGATACCTGGTAGTGCTTTCTGCTAAATTCTTTAAACGCCAATCAAACCTTCTCTTCCAGAACAAAGGGTCATTCTACTTAATACGAAGATGATCTACATGTTACTCTTTCGTCTCTGAGCACAAACACACTGTCATACTATGACAATTGTCCAAATACTCGCGAAAACATGATTCTTTTAGCCAATACCATTGGCATTATTTAAAACTTATAATGATCACAACGAGTACGAAAGCAGCTTCAGGAATCGTCTTAGGGAAACTTCATATCTATTTCACATCACCTATCTTCCTCTTCACGAATAAAACTGAAATGCTTTGCGGAGGTTACTCTCAGTTAGTCAACTCCCTTCTTAGAAGTTCTTGTGGTTGCTTCTTCAGTCCTTCAAACTTAATTGAGGCCGTCTTCTACGAAGTTTCAAAGATAGACCAAATCAATCATTGATACGCGGAAATGGGTAATGATTTCGGATAGTGATACGGTTAAGTTCACGATAGTCGATACGCCGCCGCATACTTCCCTCTTTCTTCTTCATAAACCAACAGGAGCATCCAAAGAGAAACACTGAGGTGAACAAAATCACATTCCATCAGCTCCTTCAATCTCTCAACTTCTATAGCATCATGATTTCGTCAACTGAGATCAGTTCAATGCCAACTCTACCTCCTAAGCAGGAGGGAATACCAAGAGGTTCATCAGAGGACACCAGAAGATTTGTACAACAAATACTTCCAATGCCAGAGCTTTCTAAGGGTGGATACTAATAGGTGTCAGGAGAAATTTGACAATCAAATGAGATCGGAGTAAGTGTTTCCATAGCAGCATTAATCTTAACAGATTTAAGTGGTTGAGAGTCATCAAAGCAAAAGTAGAACGAAGTAAATTGTTAAAGGTCACATATCGGATATGGTAGTCCATGGTAGCTTTACGAAAGCCATCCAATCCATAACCAAAAGACCTCAAAATCAAATATATCAAAAGTAAATGGATTCGTAGAACGAATACGGTCGTCAAGCCAGACGGATAGTTCATGTATCAAGGTCAAGTGCATGGTTCATTTTAGTGTTGAGATAGATAGACGAACAGTTCAAGGTGTTGGAATTTTGTTTAGCTTTTTAGCATAAGTGGCAGGTAGGGTGTGTATCATTGGTAATACGAACATCGTATAACTGTCAAAAGTGAGATGTATGGAATATCAGTTATCAGCATTATCATGCTCAGTTAACAATTCCATAATGAGATAATATTTCCGTCATATCCTTCCAAAGGAACTGGTTGGTGGACAAGGTTCATCATTAAAAAGGGAGGGAACAAAACTTCCTATATTCGTGGTTAATAATTACCAGAGTTCTCATAGGAGTAGTGATGGATTATGTTGAGTCGAGTTGTATCAGATGATACATTTATATCCAGCACGGGTAATGAATTCATAGAATGTGTCAACCACATTAGGGCTGAATGACCTTCGGGATGGTCGGAAAGGTATCAAACTGTTTATCAAACAGATCGGAATTGGAGATCAAAATCAGAATGAGAAACTTAAATGGTGTAAGGTATCCATGTAGTTCCCGGGGTACTCTAAACTTACTTGGTTACTAAGCTTATGTTGTGCATAACTTTCTAACCTCCGAAACAAATGTTCTTATAAGGCTTAACTAAGGGCAGAGGCACGATTCAGAGTGATGCGGAAGCAATGCTACTTACATAGATGTCCTAGTTTACCCATTCGTCACTGGTTATAACTTATGCGCCTATGGGGAGATCCTAAAGCAAATTCTCAAAGGTTGTCTTATGAGCGCCTACAGTGGAAACTTAATGGTCCAAACTTCACAGGTCAAGGTTAGATGTACTACAAGTCGCAGCCTGTGCTCTGATACCATAATTGTAACACCCCAACCCAATAAGGGTAGAAGTATTACGTTATGGTGACATATCAAAGAAAATACAAGCATATGACTTAAATAATACAAATGAATTTCAAAGGTTACAAAGGGAAAATCTGAAATACAAGGTTACAAAGGGAACAACAATAAACACTAAGTCTAAAAATGTAAATCTCTTCTAGTCATCTCTAATCCAAAATAGCTATCAAAGTGTAGTCTTCTAAGTCCAAAAGTACTCTCCACTCATAACCCAGCTTCCTACTAGAACCTGCCGCAGGAAAAGAAATGCGGCTGAGCTTAAAAAGCCCAGTGAATAGATATACATAGAACGAAACGAAAGATAAAGAACGAACATATAAATATGGTGCATTGGGAAAAGCATAAGGCATAAATAAACTGATAACAAAAGCAAGAAAGAACAGAAATCTACCACAAACCCAGACAGATCAAATCATATCAATGTAACCATTGGATTCGGAGGGGTGACCTCGGAATACCAAAAAAAAGAGGGGAGTCCTCAGTAACCATTGGAGTAGCTAGCTCCCAGAATGTGTGTTAGGAATATAAATATTCAGATGAAGGCTCGGTCACCCCGAGCATCTAATTAGCATTTATATAGCTCGTAGGCTTATTTATATAAGCTTAGTATTATTAGTATTATTAGTTTTATTAGATTAGTCGTATCTATATTTTTGGAGTGGGTCGGGGCTTTCCCCACTGTCAGCTCACTTCACAGCCCACTAGGGGCACTACTATTAGGAAGTATAAATACCCCTTCCCACACTTGGGAAGGGTGGGAACTCTTGTCACATTAATCTAATTTCCAGATTTTCACATAGTTCCCTCTCTCTCTAAACTTCTCTCTACAAACTAACTCAAATGGGTTTCTTGATCTTTCAAGATCCAAGACCACCTGAATAGATCCACACAATCATGATGGGTATTTCCTACAATTGGTATCAAGAGCCATGGTTAGGTTCGGTTTGATTGTGTGTTGGTCTCATTCTTTTTGGCTCGAATCCTTTTATACTAACTGCTCTACTTATTTTTTTGGTTCGAATGCTTTGAATGGATTTGGTTCGGTTGTTTGTGGGCCGTAATTTTTTTTGTTTTGGAAAATCGCTGGTACACTTTGTTTTAAAGATCATTTGAATATCATTTGAAAATCATTTTGTTTGTGGGATGTAACTTTTAAGTCAAAGATCACTCTTGATTTATATTTGCTAACTATTCTGTTCGATCTGCTTGTGTCTTGTGGTACTTATCTCAGTCCAGTTTGGTTTGCACTCGAATAGTTCGAACCGGGTATCATCTTGTCTTAACAGTTTTAGTCACATCATTTTGTTATCACTTCTTTGTTCGAATAGTTACTCTCACAACCGCAAGAATCCATGTTTTGTTAATTCAGTTTGGTCTTAATATTCAAATGGGCCTCCAATTTGGGCTTCAAATGTTTAAATGATTATGGCCTTAATTTTATTAAATTCTCTGGTTCAAAATACCATTTCTCAAGATCTGGTATCTTGTCGGTTTTATTCGTTGGTGATCTACATGGTTTCTACGTTGGTGTTTGTGGCTTATTTGTGATGGTATAAGCTCGGTTTTGAAGGATGTTCTTGAATGCGGTTTGTGGTATTCTTGGGAGCAGTTTGGAGTGTAACCAAAAAAGGGGTAAAAGACAAAAGTGTGAGAGTGACAGCTGACTGGTCAAACATGCGGTTTGTCCTGGACTCGGTTTGTCCATACAGTCATGAACTCGGTTTGTCCATTTACTCACGAACTCGGTTTGTCCATGCAGTCATGAACTCGGTTTGTCTGTTTAACCACGGACTCGGTTTGTCTGTTTAACCACGGACTCGGTTTGTCTGTTTAACCACGGACTCGGTTTGTCTGTTTAACCACGAACTCGGTTTGTGTATATAAGGTGTACGCGGTTTGTCTGTCAAACGGTCAAACGGTCAAATTTGGTCAACGAGTTATCTAATATCAGGATGGAAGTTGAAGAAGAATATGACCACAACCTAACAAACCAACAACACCAGTATTATCGACCTCAGTCATACAAGAACATCATCAGTTCAATACAATCTATCCACAATCTAAAACCAAAACCAACCACATCCTAACACTAGACACAACCTCAAATACCATCACAAATTCAGCATATCACGACAAGACTAGAACCAAACATATGACATAAAGATCTCAGTAATCTCGTTGTGTGAACCAAGATTCGTTCATAGATAAAACCACAAGAGACTTTTCATCACTGATCTAAATTTTCTTTGAAGACTAAGCTTCAATTAATTATCCGAAAATCAAAAGAAAGATATATAACAATTATGTTACATTCTTACTTTGGCTCGTTGAAAGATAAACAAAATAAAAACACATAAAAACCACCTTACCCGTACTCATTTTAGTCGAACCAATTAATGAAGAAAGGAGTGCGACTGTGTTTTTCTTTGTTGGATATTTCGGACTCAAGAATATGAATGTTGATCGGTTTGAGTTGATGTTTCAAAGAAAAGTGATTAGGGTTTACCTGATTTGGGATTAGGATTTGAGGAGATGAAAAGATGAAGGGGGACGGATTTATATTAGATAAGGAATTAGGGTTTGAGTTATGTTAAAAGTGGGAGTTAAATACCGGATTATTAGGGTTTGGAGAGAAATGGATTGGGTCTCATGAGTGGTTGAATGGGCTGGACGATTTGAGTGGTTTGGACCGGACTTATAAAAGAGCTAGTTGGGCCAATGTATACGTGAACAATTTTTTCGTAAACAATTTGTTTTGGCTGTAACTTAGTTAGCCGAAATGTGCTTCAAAATGGCTGCGTGAACTTAAAGCTTTGCATTGGATCTTTTGTGTTGAGCTGTGGTTACTTATGATCGGGTTGTTATAGTACTTATGATATTGTGGACTGAAGTACATGATGCGTGGATTGGGCTGTAGTGTTTATCCAAATAAATTTAATAATTGTGGCTGAAATATAATTAACAAGTGTACTCTTCATACATTGTGTTAATTTATTTCTGTTACAATTGATTGTTAAAAGGAGTGGCATTTCGGTTATTATTGTCACATGGACTCACACGTCACGGCTAGTATTTGGGTTCATGAATATCAATGTGACTACAGAATAGTGGATTTGGCTGCACGGTCCTATTAGTGCCTACGACTTGAGTGAGCATGTAATTTGATATTTACGATTTGAGTTACAGTTGATAAATTGCAATTTGATTAATTGTGATTTGTCAAGTTGCGTTTTGACTTATTGCGACTTGACGGATTGCGACTTGACCAGTTACGATATGACGTTGCTAGTTGACACTTGCGATTTGACTAATTGTGACTTGGTTGATTGCAATCTGACTTGTTGCAATTTGACAATCTGTGACTCGACTTGTTGCGATTTGATCAAGTAGTGATTTGACTCCTGTGACTTGAATTTCGAAGATTAATATTGCACTTCACTCTAGGCTATTCTTGTTGAGTTCACGGTTTCTCTTGTAGATTTTAGAAAATCCCGCGAAAGATTCGATTTCTCGGTTTAAATCTCAAGAACTGTAAAATCCCGTGAAATCAATTTTGGACAAGTAGGCGGGACTTGGATTTAGACAAAATAAGACTTACGGGGTTTGACTATTTTTTTTGGGATAAGTTTGTGATACAAGATCGGCAGGAATTGGGAAATTATGATAACTTGGTTGGTTTGTTAATTCACGGGTTGGTGTACTTAGTGTCACAAACATCTCGGGGTGGATGGATGCACGATGTTTGATGACCCTTGCTCGGGCATATTTAGAGTGATTAGACTTGGATGTTCAAGAAGTGGATATATACAATAAAGGATGGAAGGTTGGGTATATATCACTACCTATATTTAAAGGAGTTACGTTGTTGTGCTCAATATAGGTTCTAAATCACAATTGCAATTTAAAGTGATTAGACTTGGATGTTCACGAAGTGGATATATACAATTAAGGATGGAAGGTTGGGTATATATCACTACCTATATTTAAAGGAGTTACGTTGTTGTGCTCAATATAGGTTCTAAATCATAATTTAGTGCAAGTTTAAGTCGCGGACTTGTTCTTTATCAAGCTTCATCAAGTGATTGTTGTTTCGCAAGCTTCTAATGGGATTGTTGCTCGAGATCTTCTCAAGAGGTAGTCAGGCTTAAAGACAAGAGGTGATCTGTTTGGAGACATGTTTTAACCTTTTACTCACTTTAAAGTCATATGCATTTCATCAAGCGGTTTTGGCATATTACGAGCTTCAATGAATTGTTAATCTACTAAACCATTGATGATGAGGAAAGCAAGGGGTTACTACAAGAGAGTCTTAATCACCATCTTCATTGCAGTAGTTTCATTTGTCTCTTTCCATGTTGTGTGCCTGTCAAATTCACAAACATCACGGACTCTCAGCTTTGGCAAAAAGGTCATTTCATGTCCTTTTTGAGGGGGAGAATTATCGCAAGTTTCCTAGAAGTTCCGTCCCCAGCGATGTGAATTTTAGCGGTTCCGGTTACAGCGGGTCAGATCGTATCGGTTCAGTCTCCAGCGGTTTGAATCTTAGCAGTTTCGGTTACAGCGGGTCAGATCGTAGCGATTCAGGATTCAGTGGTTCAGTCTACAGCAGTTTGATACTTACTGTTGTGCAGTTAGTTCTTGAATTTATTTCTCAGATAAATCTCAAGAACTGTAAAATCCTGTACACAGTACGACAACTATGATAGGACTGACTATGAGTCATGGGCACTTCTAAGAATTATGTTTCTTCTCTTTTTGGCTAGTCAACAGCACAAGATGATCACGAAGTTAATCTGGTATTCTTTATTTGTGATTGAAGTTGAATTTCACGAAGGCGTCTACTTATTTTATCTTGAAGTCGGGGTTGGTTGGATGCATGACCTTCAATGATAACTTGCTCGTGCTTAAAATTTAAGTTGAAGACTTGGGTTATCTAGTTACCAGCAGTCGGGGTAACTATCACTTAAGAGTTATTGGAGTACTCAGTGTCACACGTCAATGACGATGTCGATAATCGCAAGAGGTGTTAATGTCTCATACTTTGGTTGGGTATTGAGCACTTAGAGATTTTCTTGGAGCATTAATTCTCTACACCGTTCTTCCAACATTAGTGCAAGCTTAAGTAACAAATTTGGGGACTTCTACTTCAGTTTTCAGTATTGGTATATCGGGTTTTCTTCATCGAGTGGTCACTAATCTATGTTCAAGGTTGGTTAGTTGGCCAAAGGTTTTAAAAGTTGTGATGTGATCTGTAATTCTCACGAAATATTCTTAACCCAAACTGATGTTCACCAAAACCAAATCAGTCACGCCACATTCAATCAGGTACTGTCTCACGGTTTCTTCTTGGTTTTGTAAAATCCCGCGAAAGAACTTATTTCTCGGTTTAAACCATAGATTTGTAAAATTCCGTGATGATGGGCTATGCGTTCTTGACCAGGATCGGGTTAAAACCATTATCGGAGTTCAGTTATAACATCACAAATGGCTGGATCGAGGCTTTTAATTGACAAGATGTGACTACGGGGTCAGTTCAGTATTATTTATTTGAGGCTGAAGTGAAATTTCATGGGTGCGTGTACTTAGCATCTGAAGATATCGGGGAGGTTGGATGAAGATTCTTCGAGATCCTTGTTCGAGCTTTCAATATAATGACAAGGACTTGGATATCTAGTTATTTTTTCTTTCTCCCTATTACAAAATAACTATCACTTTAAGGGGTCACGTTGTAGTGCTCAGTGTCACACGAAGTTGTGGATATCCAAGAGGTGATGTACGTCTTATACTTGATGGTTGGTTGGTTGAAGAGTATAGAGTACTTAGGGATTCGATGTTGCACGAAGTCTCTACACCGCTCTTTGTCACTCATTAGTACAAGTTTAAGTCACAAGTTCGGGTTATATTACTTCTGTATCAAGTTCATCATATTGGGTTTTTCTCCATCAGTGGTCACAACATCAAGCCGACAGAATGATAATGGGGTTGGTAACGAGTTAGATGAGAGAAGAAGTAAAGAGAGAGATAATGACGTCTGTACACTTCAGTGCAGGCCTCGTTCTTCATCAGATGACGTCTGTACACGTCAGTGCAGGCCTCGTTCTTCATCTAATGACGTCTGTACAAGTCAGTGCAGGCCTCGCTCTTCATCAGATGACGTCTGAATACATCAGTTCAGGCCTCGTTCTTCAAAGAAAAGAAAAGTGTACGCTTGAGTGCACTTTATCTTCAAAAGAAGAGGAATCTTCTTGTTTATGGCCATTCTCATCAACAAGTTTCATGCTCTTTCCGTGCTTATTCAGTCTTC
Source organism: Artemisia tridentata subsp. tridentata (assembly GCA_021014915.2). Taxonomy (NCBI): domain Eukaryota; kingdom Viridiplantae; phylum Streptophyta; class Magnoliopsida; order Asterales; family Asteraceae; genus Artemisia; species Artemisia tridentata. The sequence goes on from CP139501.1 coordinate 36,189,483, forward strand.
AAGTGGATCGGCGCACATTGGAGTATATCCTTATTCACTTGTTCAACCAAAAATTGCAGTTGACAGGCATATGCAATTTTTGAGGGGGGGAAAGGGTGAATAAACAACATGTCAGTCTTCAAGAACCGTCAAGTGGAGCTACTTACCGTTGATGGTATTCATATTCACTAGTTCAATCATCAAAAATTGCAGTTGGCAGGCATATGCAATTTTTGAGGGGGGGAAAGGGTGAATATTAATCTACATGTTAGTTGATGATTGAGAAATGGTCATACGACTCCTGAATACGTCAGTTCAGGAGTCGTGCAAACCATGTTTCTCCAACACTACTTCTTCCGTCTATCAAGGTGTTGAAGAACATGGTCATGGAATGCTAATCTACATAGTCTCACGGGCTGGTTCATTCAGTAACAAAGGGTTTCTAGTCAATGCTTCATGTATACGTCATTAGGCTACATGTACACATCATGATGATGATTCCGATTAATCGTAACCATCATGGGGGAGAGAAATGTGTACACCAAGGACGCACAACAGGTTCACGTGATCGGGCTTAATCATATATTCCGGTGTTGAGAACCGCAGAGATGATCAGTGGTTCAACTTGTTACCTTGGTATTTACGTTTCACTGTTATGTCATGGGCTGATTAATCGTAACCATCAGGGGAGAGAGAATGTGTACATCAAGGACGCACAACAGGTTCACGTGATCAGGGCTTAATATCCAAGGATGGATATATACTATAGATGATCAGTGGTTCAACTTGTTACTTTGGTGTTATACTTAAGACTGAAGAAGGTCGAATTGTCAGTCTATTCTACATTCTCTGTTGGGAGTTATCTTCTCATGTGTATGTTGCGGGCTGATGGGTTACATGTAAGGTTACTGGAAGGCATTTGGTGAGATAAAGATGATTGGTATTCTGTTCCTCCACATTGGGCAATCTTGAAGAAGGTCGAGTCTACAGTCTTCTCCACAGTCAAAAAAATGTTGAGCTCTTTTCTTACAACTTGATATTTAACTTAATCCCATGACAGTTCTTGTTTGATGAGTTGTGGAGTTAAGTTAGGTTCAAGTTGTTCTGTAGTTTAAGGTTTGGTCCAACTTGATTTTAACCTAATCTCATGACAGTTCTTGTTTGATGAGTTGTGAGGTTAAGCTAGATTTCAGTTGAGGCTCAACTTAAACTACCGAAAAGTTGCCTAAGGTTTTTGACGGAGTCACTCTAGGACGGGAGTGTTAGAAGATTAAAGACGGCATGCATTTGGTTATCAAAAGACTTCTTCATATTTCGGGCGTTCATCCAAAGTCTTCTTCCTATTATGGGTGATCGTCAGAGGTTGTCAGATTGGGGGAGAGCACTAATTAGGGGAGAGTGAAAAGCCAGAATCATTCCCTGATTGAAAGTGCTCACATTGCTCTTCAGCAAGTCAAGTGATGAATGCGGTGAAGATTCAGAATGCTGAGGAGTAATGGTTTCTGGTTCGTATCCTTGTACATATATACTTAGGCATATTTTATACCATCTTGTAAATAGATTTATAGAATTCTTGCTAATTGTAAATAGAGAATCTTAAAATGAGAAAAACCCATAAAAATTGAAAAATAGAAAAGACCAAAAATAGTTTCACCTAGGCATGTCTTCTGATTATCGATAACATTTACGGACTTAGAAATGTCATTCAATAATGGCACGGGTCTTTAAATGAAGCTCGAGCAGAAGTTATACAAACTGGTTAAAACATGTCTAAATGGCTTGCTATTACTTTAGATAGCAACCCGCGCTTCATATTGGGGAAAGCACGTCGCCAAAAAGACGGCTGTTCCTCCAACTGGGTGATGTTCACCTGGGCATGGATTACTTCATATCCATGTTTCCTGATTTGATGTACGTTTCAGTGCATCATTTCTTGTAAAAGAAGAGAAATCTTCTTAGTATAACAAATAGTTTTCATTCTATGATTCTTCTGAAAATTATTTGTGAGACACTTGGTGAATATGTGTTGTATGAAATTTGTTTATACTTGGATTATGCATAAAATTTGTCACTCAATCAATGACTACAAAACCTCATGACAGTTCTTGTTTGATGAGTTGTGGGGTTAAGCTTGATTTTAGTTGAGGTTCAACTAGAATACGGGTCATTGATTGAGGGGGAGAGTGAATTCAAATTTTATATCATCAAACGGGTTTCTTGATTAATTCATGACTCTTAGAAAAGGTTTTGCAGTTAATGGGGTATTAGTTGAAGAGGATATTGCTTAAATATATCAAATGACCAAGTGTGTTAGTTGCTAGAAAGCTTAGGACATTATGTGCAATTTGCTTGTAGTATCCTAGCTTCATATAACTAGAAGGTTCATTTGTATCTCTTTGGAATCCTCGTTTAATCCCCTAAACACCTTAAGACTCAAAACCTAAAAGAAGTAAGAAAACCAGTTGTGTTTGATGTTCTTGAATACTCCTATGACATTTATATGAACTAAGTGAATGAGTTTCAAATGTTGTTTGTCTCTGCTGCTTAATTGTTGTTGATATTGTGCATATGTTCTCAGGATTCGCTTAGGTAGATTGCTATTATATTAGAATCATGTTCCTAAGATCCTGAATTGAATATTGAAATTCGTGTGAATTGCCATGTTCATGATTGCTATTTGCTCTTCATGCTAGATAGTGGTTTGACGTAGTTCCTGATTGGGGTTTGATTATAAGATGAACTTGGTATTATAATGTGGCAAGCTGCTGAAGGGTAGCAATTAAGGAATAGTGTATCTGTATGCATGTATATCTGTGTTGATATTCTTATGCAGATTCCATAGCCAAAATGAATGTACCAGTTCCCATTCTAACCATTTGATCAGACGATCAAACTCTATTGATTGGCTCGAAATTCACCTCAACAACAACATCGGCAACAACAACAACAACAACACCTTCACCTCCACCACCATCATTACAACAAAGAAGTACGTACTCGGATCTCGCCAAGAGGGGATCGACAATACTTGAGAAGATTTTTTGGTGGATGGATAATCGATGTTGACCACTGACTCACTCAGAAAAGTGGGTGATTACATCATTTGAGCAAAAAGGTCAATATCATTTGTGTCATAATAACCAATTTGTGCAAAATTAGCAGTGAATCTCCCTCTTAGATTAAGGGGGAGCATAGTATGTTTCATCATCAGAATACATTAAATTGGACACATTTTCTCCTACATTTTTCTAACTTATTTAAATCAATTGGGATCACAAATCTCAAAAGGTTTGAAATTTTTGATCGGGGGAGAGAATGTGATTTAAATATGAAACATGATGAAAATGTGATGTTTTGGAATTAAACGATAGGCTCTCCCATATGTGCTAAACTCTTTCGTATAACGATGCACATATTGAGGGGGAGCAAATGTACTAAAAGGATTTGGCATAGCATGAGATCGTGACTCAGACTTCACCAAAGAATTGACGAAACTTGAATTGTCATCAATCGAAAGGATACGTCTTGGCCGGGTAATAATTTCAAGCTGGTCTAACCAGTGATGTAAGCGTGTCTCGAAAAAGACGTATCTGAGTAGAGTGTACCATTTCGAGAAACTTTCTGTGGACTTGACCAGGCCGGGTAATAATTTCAAGCTAGTCTAACTAGTGATGTAAGCATGTCTCGAATCGGTCATGTTCACTGAAAGTGGATCAATTCATAAAGTGCGGGCTCTACCTAACATGTGCAAATTTATAAAATAATCAACCGAGCACATGTGGAGGGGGAGCATTTGAAAAAATATAAAACTCTCAAGTGTTTGCAAAAATGTGTTTCAGAATCATGAACACTTTGAGAGATTTTTCAAAGAATTGGTTTGGCAATCGTGGATGAATACCAAAGACCGACCATTTTAATTAATGTATGGAGTTATAAGGATGGTTAGGTTAGGCTCAAGTTCCCACGATCCCGCCAGAGCCGGAGGGATCTACCCAGGGACAATCCACTAGTTAGTGTAGAAGTCCTTAGGTATGATTAAAAAGGAGAAAAGTGGATAAGGGAAAAGTGCCGACTGAGATGGAGCTAGTACTGGAACAAACCCAACAAGGTACTAGTAAGGAAGTCTCGGTAAGCACTGAAGGGGTTGAAGAATGAAAAAGAATTGTAAAGATAAAGGGTGAAAAGAAAGAAGCCCTCCTTACAACTTAGGCAGAAACCGGGTCAATACATATGCTGTCAGAATCACTTAGTTGATTGCTGGCATTGAAGACAAAGTATCATGGACCCAGTGATACGCTGCACAACCCTCCTTAGCCACTCAAGGTCCCTCAAAGGACTCTTGTTTCAATTGTCACGGAGTTCAATACATTCCTATCGCCTCTCTCACTCCGAGTTAGATGATATTGAAAAGGTGGCAGTCCTCTCCAGCCTCCGATCACCAAATCAAAACGCACAATAGAGTCTAGAGCCACGAGATTCATAAAAAGATCTCATAGGAACACGAATTATTTCTACACTGGGTGTTCAACATTAAGGACACCAGTTGTAAACTCATGAGTCCTACGCAGATCTTAGCAATCTGCCAGAACATTTATGAGAGAATTTACGAATGTAATTCTCAATGATTGAATGAAAATTCCTGCCAGGGTCAACATCAAGCAGCCCTGAAAGCAGGTCACTTAGGTAATTCTTTATGGATTACGCTTAGTGGTCACGGCAGTTTCTAACGGTCTACAGTCGTGGAGTGATCTCCAGCGACTCACCTAATCGTTGATGTGCTACGGTTCGATCTTAAAAAGCCCTCTGTGGGTTTTCGATTAGGAACGGTCTTGGTAAGGATTAGAGAGAGTTTTCACACTATGCTGTTAACAATCTCGAAGTCCGAACTTGTAAGTACCGGACGTTTTATTGCTAACTGTCATATGCAGGAACTTCTGGCGGTTGATGCTGATTGCTGTTGCAGCTGTTTGCGGTTGTAGCTGATTGAAGTTGCAGCTGAATGCGGTTGTAGCTGGTTGCAGTAAAGATGCCAATCCTCTACCACATGTTCACACTACATCATCATTGTAACTCAAGAATGTCATGATCAACCTAAAAGACCTTTAACACGGCTTCTGCAAACTCTGATGCTAAAGATCATGACACCAAATAGTGTGAGCATGTCGGCTCAAAGAATATCACATCACATAGAAACATATTGCTGAAAGATGACTTGAAGACAAATGTTGGATGATAAACTCGAAGAATTCTCAAAGATCATCCAAGACTACAGATCAGTCATCAAAAGATCACTGCTGAATGCACAAAGTCTCAAGACTTTGAAGAATCAAAGACTACGAGCTATAAAGACAAGTTCAGAAGAATGAATGCTAGAATTCGAATTATTATTTCCAGGGTGACCTCCCTTAGGGGGAGATTGTTAGGAATATAAATATTCAGATGAAGGCTCGGTCACCCCGAGCATCTAATTAGCATTTATATAGCTCGTAGGCTTATTTATATAAGCTTAGTATTATTAGTATTATTAGTTTTATTAGATTAGTCGTATCTATATTTGTGGAGTGGGTCGGGGCTTTCCCCACTGTCAGCTCACTTCACAGCCCACTAGGGGCACTACTATTAGGAAGTATAAATACCCCTTCCCACACTTGGGAAGGGTGGGAACTCTTGTCACATTAATCTAATTTCCAGATTTTCACATAGTTCCCTCTCTCTCTAAACTTCTCTCTACAAACTAACTCAAATGGGTTTCTTGATCTTTCAAGATCCAAGACCACCTGAATAGATCCACACAATCATGATGGGTATTTCCTACAATGTGCAGACGTGGATTGCACCCAACATCAAACACCAGACAGATCAAACATAACATATACAGAACATACACAAAACGTACCTAGGATGCATCCATACGCCCCTGCAGACAGATTAGTGGCAAAATATATATATAATAATAATTGAGCTCATAATAATAACAGATAAGGGACGGTGTGGAACATCACTCAAACCACACTAGAGTCGTGTCAGAGGTGCATCAATGACACGGCCATGGAACCCCCATGACTAGGAAACAGATTGGCTCGGGTATCAAACTGTAGGGTTCAAAAGTCATATTATATCAAAGGTCCATAAGTTTCATAGCAAAAGTTCATAATCGAAGTTTTCTATCAAATGCTCGTTTAAAGAAATCTTTTAATAATGGTTTTCATAAAAATGATCTTTCAGAACGGTTTTCACAAAAATGATCTTTAAAAGTAGTTTTCATAAAAGATAGTAAAATTCCATATAAAAGTAGTATCGTATCGTACTCATAAACGTCATTCTAAAATAGTTTTCTCAAAACATTTCCATGTCATAATTAAGAAGGTTTTCACATCCAGATACAAAATCAATGGTTCACAAATCTAAGGGAGCATAGCAAAGGCATAGATCAAATAAGAAAGCCAAAATAAGAAGGCTCAGATCAAAGACATCATAATCAAAGCTAATATCAAACCGATGTGAACGAATCATAAGAAACCTTAAAAGATAAGGTCAGAATATCTGTACCTTAGACCGCAAGTGAAAACACAATAGAAACGTAAGATCGGAAACAAACTCCACCTTCAGCGGATCTACACGAATTCATGATTGTCTTATTAATAACTTATTTAAGTCAGATTGCTCATTTTAGTCGGCTTTCCATTTTTAGTAACTTCCCTTTTATAGCAGCTTTCCAAAAATAGTAATTTCCAAAAATAGTAAGTTTCCTCTTTAAGTAGTTTAACCATTTTAAGTAACTTTCTATTTTTAGCAGGTTTCCCGAATTAGCAAGTTTCCATAATTTGTAGGTTTCCATATATAGTATCTTAGTGTTACCTTATTCTAATTAGGGTTAATAACGTAGGTTTCACAAGTTTTAGGGTTTATAATGCAAATATAACAAGTTTAGGGATTATAGTGCAATCATAGTAAGGTTAGGGTATGAAATGTAAATATCATAAAGTTACATGGTTTAACAAGTTAAACCCTTTTAGTTTAGAAGATGATAAGTTCAACCCTTAATAATACACAAAACTCCTTATTTAGCCCTTTTTAACTTTTATCAGCTTTTAACTAAGAACAGATCACACTTGTCGAATTTATGAACCACATTAGAACTCAGAAATAAAATCCACAAACATTACCACAGATACTTCAATGTCTTGAGAACCCACACGAATTTTCCCAGAATTTATTAATTAGTTTAACCTCACACGAAAAATACTCTAACTCAGACTACCCAGAAAACATGTCTGCTGCAGTACCCAAAAAGTATCCACTTGGTTGACCCACCAAAACCACCAGGAAAAATCCCCAAAACTTCATGACATTACTACACATATAGAAGTTAAATAATGGAAAGTTTCATGACCTAACTCTTCATAGTTTTTAAATGAAAAATCGTCGAATTGGACTGATTTCCAGACTCCCAAAAACAGTTTCGACACTTAAACTTATAAAATCAAAAAGTACCTTCTCCTGACCTCTAAAAATTACAAGGCTTATATATTCAGAAAGCTCTTTTCCAGAACTCGATTTTAGACCCAAGAATCACTCAAAAATACGTTGATATCATCAAGATATACCCTAATCAATTCGACTTAAATTCCTGACAGCATCTTAGGGTTTCGTTTTAGACTACTATAACGTTTGTTAACGCACCCAAACACATCCACGACCCTTATAATTCATACAACCTGAATCTTAACATTATTTTAACATGATCACCACATCCCACCAAATCATCTACACAATTTCTATTAAAAACCCTAACTCCAATTCATCATTTCATGTATAAATCTTATGATTTTATGTGACCTTTTATTCGTATATATGTGTATAAGCATTAAGCCGATTCATATGAGCTTTAGATGACATGTTATACGATTATAGAAGGATCAAAAATGAAGGAACACAAAACACAATAATATTCGTTACCCTTGATGATTAATTCGAAGAACAAGATCAAGAAACCACAAAAAGATCCACGGATCGAACCTTCTTCGAACTAGAACAAACCCACGATCACTCTCTCCTAACGAACCTGTAGCAATACGATCACACCTACGTCTCTTGCTTGCGTTTGATTCGAATAAGGAAGAACAAGGAGGGGCGGCCGGATTTCTTTGTAGATTTTAGGGTTTTATTTATTTCTTTTTTTTCTAGATGTTGAATAGAATGGGGAGGAGTAGACAACCGGTCTTTCACAAGTACTTGGGGTTTTGGATTGGGCCAAGAGGGCCGAACAAATAGCGGGCTAAGTTTATTAGATCCATAGTTATTTATTAGTTGCGTATCAAAAGAAAAACGGCCCAAAACGGATGTCCGTGTAGCGAAAATAATCCCTCGAATTTTACTTTGTGTTCATAACTATCTTAGAGTTCAAATATGTTCAAAATCTTCCATGGTGGTGTTTTCTTATAATTATTTGGGTTCACGGTTAATTCGTTTAATTTCTTTCGGTTTTATAATTATTCGTATCCATAACTTAGGAAAATTTCAAATTAGACGTAAAATTAGGTATTTAAAATTTAGGGTTTTACAGTCTAAGCAAAATCTTTCAAGATCCTTCAACATCATTCATGATTTTTCAAGATGCTTGCTTAAGAGGCCGTACATGTCAATGATGCTTCCGAAAGTTCGAAACCATCATGGGGGAGAAAGGTGTACTGTGTTATAAGGGCAACCTCCAGGGCGAAGTAGTTTATACTACTTTACTTAGTATGCTTTGTGAAGTGTTCTACATATGTGAGAATTAGTTTATATTACTTTACTTAGTATGGTTTGTGAAGTATTCTATATATGTGAGAAGAATTGTTGCTGAGCTCTTGCATGTTACCCCAAACTGATATTCACCAAAACCAAATCTGTCGTGACACATTCAATTTATCATTGTGTCACGGTTTCTTCTTGGTTTTGTAAAATCCCGCGAAAGAATCTATTTCTCGGTTTAAATCATAGATTTGTAAAATCCCGTGATGTTTTCAATGTTCATTTAATACATCAAAAAGGCCTAGATCTGGGCATTTAAACCACAAGATGTGACTACGGTATTAATTCATTATTATTTATTTGAGGTTGAAGTGAAATTTCACGGGTGTGTGTACTTAGTATCTGAAGATATCGGGGTTGGTTGGATGAAGATTCTTCGAGATCCTTGTTCGAGCTTTTAATCTTTACAATGACGAAGACTTGGATATCTAGTTATTTTTTGTGATTCTTCCTCTCTATTACCAGAAAATAACTATCACTTTAAGGAGTTACGTTGTAGTGCTCAGTGTCACACGAAGTTGTGGATATTCAAGAGGTGATGTACGCCTTATACTTGATGGTTGGTTGGTTGAAGAGTATAGAGTACTTAGGGATTCAAAGTTGCACGAACTCTCTACACCGCTCTTTGTCACACATTAGTGCAAGCTTAAGTCACAAGTTCGGGTTATGTTTTTTCAGTCTCAAGTTCATCATATTTTGTTTTTCTCCATCAGTAGTCACGACAAAGAGCCGACTGAATGATAATAGGGTTGGTAACAAGTTAGCTGAGAGAAGTAGAAAAGAGAGAGATGACGTTTGAACACATCAGTTCAAGCCTCGTTCTTCAACGACAATGATGTCTGTTCACATCAGTTCAGGCCTCGTTCTTCATCGACTATGACATTTGAACACATCAGTTCAAGCCTCGTTCTTCAGTGAAATCTGGCGTCTGTAGACAACACTTCAGGCCCCGTTCCTCAAAGAAAAGAAAGGTGTACGCTTAAGTGCGCTTTATCTTCGGAAGAAGAGAAATCTTCTTGTTTATGACCACTTTCATCAACATGTCTCATGCTTTTCCCATGCTCATTCTGTCATCAAGTGAATCAACGTTCTGGAGTCATCGTTATTTACTTATTCAATCAAAAATGGCAACCTCACATGCAATTTTTGAGAGGGAGAAGTGTGAATAAACTAAATGTCAGCCATCAAGTGGATTTACTTAACGTTGATGGTATTCTTATTCACTCGTTCAATCAAAAATGGCACTCACATGCAATTTTTGAGGGGGGGGGGAAGGGTGAATATACTACATGTTGATTGTTATCTTTAAATGGTCATACGGACTCCTGATGTTTATCGACACCTTCTCACGGGCTGATATGATTAGTGATAAAGTGCTTCCAGTTAATGCTTCATGTACACATAATTATGATGATTCCGATTAATCGTACAACAAGTTCACGAGAAATGTGTACACCAAGGACGCACAACAAGTTCACGTGATCGGGATTAATGACTTATGATACAAATTTCAGATGATCAGTGTTTCAACTTGTTATCTTGGTATTATCATTTCATGTGTACGTCACGGGCTGATTAATCGTAACCATCAGGGGAGAGAAATGTGTACACCAAGGATGCACAAAAAGTTCACGAGAAATGTGTACATCAAGGACGCACAACAAGTTCACGTGATCGGGCTTTATCTCATGATACAAATTAAAGATGATCAATGTTTCAACTTGTTACTTTGCTGTTATCACTTCATGTGTACGTTACGGGCTGATGGGTTATATGTAAGATTACTGGAAGGCATTTGGTGAGATGCAGATGTTGATATTCTTCTCCCCAAATGGACAATCTTGAAGAAGGTTGAGTCTACAGTCTGTTCTACATTTTCAGCTGTGTGCTAGAAGACTAAAGACGGCATGCATTTGGTTATCAAAAGACTTCTTCATATTCAGGGCATTCATCAGAAAGGTTGTTAGTTTGGGGGAGAGCACTAATTAGGGGAGAGTGAAAAGCCATATTTAATCCCTAATTAGATTTGCGGACATTGTTCTTCAGCAAGTAAAGTGATGGCAGCCGAGAAGATTCAGGAAGCTGAGGAGTAATGGACTTGCTTAATATATCCTTGTATATATATATATATATATATATATATATATATATATATATATATATATATATATATATATATATATATTTGTATATACTTTTAACCAAAAAGAAAATAGAAAAATATAAAACCTATGAAAACCATAAAAATCAGAAAAATAGAAAATACCAAAAATAGTTCCTCTAGGCATGTCTTCTGTTTATCGATAACATTTACGGTCTTAGAAATGTCATTCAATAATGACACGGGACTTTAAATGAAGCTCGAGCAGAAGTTAAAATAAATTGTTAAAACATGTCATGATGGCTTGCTATTACTTTAGATAGCAACCCGCGCTTCAAAATGGGGAAAGCACGTCGCCAAAAAGACGGTTGTTCCTCCCACTGGGTGAAGTTCACCCAGGCATGGATTACTTTATATCCATGTTTCTCCGATTTGATGTACGATTCAGTGCATCATTTCTTGTATAAGAAAAGAAGTCTTCTTTACACCAAAAACTCTTTCGGTTCTATGATACTTCAGGAGAGTTTTGGTGTTTCACAAGGTGGTAACTGGACTTAAATTTTCACAAATACTTGACGCTCAATTGAATGACTACAGCTCTTTAAATAGAAAACGGGTCATTAATTGAGGGGGAGAGTATTTGTTCAAATTTCTGACACCTTTTTAAACTATTGTGCAACATCAGCAGTGACACTCTCTCTTGGTTTAAGGGGGAGCATAGTATGCTCCATAATCAAAATATAGTAAAACTGACCACATTTTTCTCCCATAATTTCTAAATTATTTAAATCAATTGGGATCACAAATCTCAAAGGGTTTGAAATTTTTGATCGGGGGAGAGAATGTGATTTAAATATGAAATTCTGATAAAATGTGATCTTTTGGACTCAAGAGTAGGCTCTCCCATATGTGCTAAACTCTTTCGTATATCGATGCACATATTGAGGGGGAGCGAATGATTTATGATGGCAATTGTGGAAGAACACCAAAGACCGACCATTTCATTTAATGTACTGGAGTTATAAGGATGGTAAGGTTAGGTATAAGTTCCCACGATCCCGCCAGAGCCGGGGGATCTACCCAGGGACAATCCACTAGTTAGTGTAAAAGTCCTTAGGTATGATTAAAAAGGAGAAAAGTGTGAATAAGGGAAGAGTGCCGACTGAGATGGAGCTGGTACTGGAACAAACCCAATAAGGTGCTAGTGATGAAGTCTCGGTAAGCGCTGAAGGGGTTGAAGAATGAAAAAGAAAATGTAAAGATAAAGGGTGAAAAGAAAGAAGCCCTACTTACACTTTAGGCAGAAACCGGGTCAATTCATATGCTGTCAGAATCACTAAGTTGATTGCTGACATTAAAGACAAAGTATCATGGACCCAGTGATACGCTGCACAACCCTCCCTTGCCACTCAAGGTCCCTCAAATGACTCTTGTTTCACTTGTCACAGAGATCAATACATTTCTATCGTCTCTCTCACTCCGAGTTAGACGATATTGAAAAGGTGGCAGTCCTCTCCAGCCTCCGATCACTAAATCAAAACGCAATATTGAGTCTAGAGCCAAGAGATCATCCATAAATCTCAGTAGGACACATTTCCAATATGCTTGCTGTTTCATACACCGTGAAAAGTAAGAAATCATATGTTAAGAGTCCTACGCACTATCCTTGTGGTATTGCCAGAACATCCGAGTGATACGTAAAGTATTCACAGTGAAGATGGAAATCCTTCTAGAGCGAACATCAAACAAGCTCTTGGTAGGTGACTTGTGAGATCCTTCATGGATCAAACTTGTGACAACTGGAAAGAAACGATGGAGCGATTCATATTTGAATCAATCTTGTTCCAGGGAATGACTTGACGGTCTCATTTAATCAATGAATTTAATTCATAGATTCACTCTACCGTGTTGTCTGCTTTGAGACGTTACGTTAAGAGAACATGCTTGTATGACGAGTCCAATGATAATTCTTCGGATGAGTCGTTACAACAAGTTGGAAATTCCTGTCAAGGAGAATTCTCTTTAAATGGAATTCTACCTGATCACAGGTCGGTCCTCACGGTACCGAAGGTTAATCCAACCACACCGAACGAATGACAAAGCCATATTCGTTCTCCAACTTTATTGCTAACTGTTTTATTTCAGATACATATGAAGATGGTGATGGTGGTTCCTGATTCCAACAGAGACGGGTCAATTCATACTTCGTGCTCACACTCCCAAATTAATCATCAAAGACATCATGATAGCTGAAAGACCTTAGACACAGCTTCCGCAACTCTGATGGTATTTATCATGATCTAGAAAAGTGTGAGCATGCGAGTCCAACAGTCACAACAAATCACATGGAGGCAATATCACAACAGTGGATAAGCTCAGAGATCTACGATGACTGATGATCTCAAAGAAGGCTTAAAGATCACAACTTCGCATGAAGACGACGCTGCAAGATGACTTGAAGACATGTGTTGGATGATAACTTCAAAGAACACTCAAAGATCATCCAAGTCTAAAGATCAGTCATCAAAAGTTCACTGCTGAAGGCACGAAGATCAATGAAGTTGAAGAATCAATGACTACGAGCTATGAAGTTAAGATCATATGAAAGAATGCTAGAATTCTAAATATTATTTTCGGGGTGACCTCCCTTAGGGGGAGATTGTTAGGAATATAAATATTAATCTGAAGACTCGGTCACCCCGAGTACTCATTAGCATTTAATAGCTCGTAGGAATAGTAGTAATATTAGTAATAGATTAGTTATCCTAGTATTTGTGGAGTGGGTCGGGTCTTTACCCACTGTCAGCTCGCTCCATAGCCCACTCAGGGCACTTATTATTGTAACTATAAATACCCCTCTCCACCTAGGGAGAGGGTTGGAACTTCCTTCATTCTCAATCTAATACACACATAGTTTCTCTCAAGTTCCCTCTCTACTCTCTCTCTCTAACTCTATCATGGATTTGTTCTTCCATAATCTAAGACCACCCGAATCACACACAATCAATACATGTATCGATTCTACAATTTTTTTTCTCTTTATATATATATATATATATATTTTCATACACTCTTGCCCTACCATCCAAAATAATACATCATTACAAAGGGATTACTTGCAACCTCCCTACACTTGACCTTTTAAATACTTTACACATAACTAACTAATGACCCGAATAAAGAAAATCAAAACACGTGGAGTACCTTAAACATTAACGCACATATGGGGGTAACAATTCTTCCCCATTACTCCATAACAAACTAGTACTTTTACCCATGAGTCCCAATCACCCCAAAAACTGTATTTACAAGATATGACTCGACTTAGCAACCATGTAATCAATTAGATAATTAACAAAGGGTTTAACATATAAGTTGTAACAATAATGCACTAAAGGTGAGTGCATACAAGGAAGGCTAAGGAGATTTGGTTGTACATTTGGGGGTAGATTGTAAACAATGTTCTTCATTAATACTTCGGAATCCACCAAAATATCACGAGAACCGCGAAAAAGATGGCTCTGAGGGGTGTACTAGAGGTATCGTGTACTAAAAGTGAGTACATCGCAAAGGTGTGGGAAAATTATTTGACTTTATTGGTCAAGTAACTTGGCTCATCTGTCAAGTAATTATAAAACAGGTTTAAAACAAGGGTTATCCTAATGCCTCTTATCATTTAGTAAATCCTAACTACACGAATGTAGTCTCACTAGCGATCTCGGGATGCATCACAAACGCAAGTTCTAGAATCTATATACTACCAGCACACTCATAAGTATTAAAGGTAAATGATTTTTCCTAAAATCTAAAGGCGAACATCACATTTTTGGGGTGGAAATTTTTGAGTGGAAGGGTTTTTATGCTAGCTATATAATTCCTATCCATGAGAAGCGTATTAAGACTAAAGTTTCACTCCTACATGTTGTTAAAAATTTTAAATTCAGTGCCAAAATTGCCCTAACAAGTATTTCTTTTAGTTTTATTACACATTTACTCTAAGACAAAACAAATATCAAGCGAAGTTATAGTTTCTAAGGTATCCCATTTTACCCTCCCTACACTTAAATTGAACATTGTTCCCAATGTTCCGAAAAGTATCAAATTTATGATAACGGGAAAAATAAAATAGATGAAAGAAACTAATACTCCCCTGATTTGCTCGGCATGGACGATGTGAAAACATGGTTAAATCCTCCTCCAAGAAAATAAATGCAATAAACGCTCATCATACTTCATCATTTATCTTCTTATCCAATATAACCTGTAATTCACTAAGAAAACAAACACAAAACCTCGCATAAAATCGGCGGTAAACACTATATATATATATATAAAACTAATTCCTAGAAAACACTTAAGATATAATGCTTGCAAAATAAATGTCTACAGATTCCTGGAAATTTAAAATTCTGAAAATTTTCAAAAATTAAGTTCCAGCAGAAAAACAAAATCCTGGAAAACTGTGCTGCTACAGTGCCTGATGTCGTCAGGTTATAGACCCTGACGCCGTCAGGTATGACCTGACAGTATTTTTTACGTTTTGTTTCTGGAAGATTTCTGGAAATATCCGATTAATAAAACCTGGAAAACTGTAGAACATTCATTGTGACTCAATACAGGCATTTGACTCTAACAAACACACAAATATATATGCTAATCAATAATTGTTAACTTTCATGTTCGCATTCGTTCTTGTAAACAAATGTGATCTTCCCTACACTTATCTTTTTGTAAAATACCTTTATATGTGATTAAGACGAGGTTAAAAACAAAATAAAGCATTTTCAAAAATTATTCGAAACATGAACGATAAACAAATAAAGATGGGGCATATATATAAAATCAAACAAAAGAAAAAACAAACAAACAAACAATAAAACATGGGTTGCCTCCCAAGAAGCGCTTTTCTTTATTAACGAGTCTTGTAGCTAGACTCAAAGTCATGACCTATCTTGTATCATCAATGCTCACATAACCAAGCGTGAGCCACCTAATTATTGCCTCATCTTTCTTATACTCATCATTCGACTCTAAACACCCATGATAATATCTCTTATTTTTTTCATGTAGATATTTAAGTCCACTCCTTTTATCATTCTCACTCAAAATCGAGATTGGAGCAAATCGATTACATGCCTCAATTGAAAAATCCTTAAACCTAGGGTGCGAACGGGGGATTTGATAAGCAAAATCCTCATCTCCATCCGAGAATGTAATTAACCCATCCATAAGCTTTTCATCTAACTTAGTTAGCCTCTTAAAGGGTTTCCCAAAGATGACTTGGGTTAATTTGTCATCAATAAACTCTCCTAAGTTCTCCATGACCATAAAATCTACCAAGTATACAAAACTTCCAACGAAAACATGCAATGGTTCAACCCTAGCCACAATATTATCTCCTTGATATTCTAACTCATTTACCATGATTTTATTATAATTAGCACGAGAGATTAAATTCATTGGCAAAGATGAGTTAAGGTAAGCATCAAAACTCCTATATCCGATTTTACAAGGAAATTGCATATTAAAAAGGCTATCTTTCTCAATTCTTGTCCTAGGGTCAACATAAGAGGATCTACATCATCTTCTTTTCTAACCTCATTAATAACTTCTCCATTACCTAAATCCTCATCAGAATCCGTAAAATAGAAAGGGCCATTCTCATGGTCGGTGTCATGATTGGATTCATCATTTTCAAAGTCATTGCCAAATTGATGGTCGGGTGAAAGGTTTGGTGGGTTTGCGTCCTCCATAACGGGGGCCGGAACAGGTAACTGAAAATTTCTACGAAGAAAAACACGAATAACAGACATATATCACAAACAAATGCACAAAGAGAAGATAGACTACAAGAAAGCTAAAAAAAGAAAATAAAAATCTCACTTGATAGGAATATAGTGAGTAGACCTATACGAGATAGAAATTGAACCTAAACAATAACTATTCCCCGGCAGCGGCGCCAAAAACTTGATGCGAGATTTGTAAGACCTCGAAACGAAGTTTTACAATCCTCCAGGCAATGTACCTGATCGCTGCAGTGTAGTATAGGTAAATCCGGGGGATTGATCGTCTCGAGGGGAATAGCGTCGTTAGGTCAAGATTTATGACAAGATAGGTCTAGAGGTGATGGATGATTCTTTTTGTATTTTTATTATTTTATGAAAGCAGTAAAAATCTCAGGTTTTTTGATAGAGTGGGCGGAATTAGTTGCTAATCAACTAACCCAAAACTAATGATTACTGAATTAAATAAAAATAAATGAGAAAAGTACAAGTGGTGACTTCTTATAATATGGAAAGGCGTATTTACGTGTCGAATTGTCACGTCCTTGTTTTAGTTGAAGCGTTGTATTCCTTAATATCGGTCGTGGGGAGGTATCGAAGTCCCCAACTCTATGTATCTTAGTCTCCCCTAAAAACTTTAAAGTCTACTAAGTTTTCTAGGATCTACAAAACGCAATTCATGCAATAAATACAACGAGAAAAACCAATAATGCACTCTAGGGTTGCGTTTCTAAGACGTTCAAGCCAGTTACATATAAGAGGCTGGCCAGTTCTCTTAGCCTAACGCGAAGCAATCAACTAAACAATAGACGACAAATCAATATTTAACAACTAGGTTTCACTAGATCTAAGCAAACACAAGTAAATTTAAGCTAGCATGATAGATAGAAGAAAAGATAAACAAGTAATCAAACAAGACATAGACATATTGAATTATTGAACAAGTAACTTATCTTCAATGAGACATAAGTTTTGAGGGTTGAAAAACCCTTATAAAGCTGCTAAAATTCGTCTTTAAACCCTTATCCAAGATGTACCCAAAGATGTCACCCTTTATAATGAAAAACAAAGGAATATATATATAGGAATACAACTCTGACGGCGTTAGCTTATGGGTCCTGACGTCGTCAGCTCGCCGTGTTTAGGGTTTCGTCTTGTGCAAGTCGCCATTATGACGGCGTCACTTAGTAAGTCCTGACACCGTCACCTTCAGTCTGACGCCGTCCTCTTGTAAAGTGTCTGGGACGTCTCTTGTTAAATTAACATGTGACTCTCATCTTCAATTAACACCTGACGCCGTCAGGTTATGGATCTTCAGAATTTGACTGAGGCGTCTCTTGTTAAACTTGAACCAAAAATCCAGCATAATCAACAAGTGACGGCGTCACGTTGTAGCTTGTGACGCCGTCAGAGCTCCAGGTCTGACAGGTTTTTTGCGACTTCGTCTTTTTCTTCACTTTTCCATCCAAATACGTCCAAAAAGTGCCGATTTCCAGATTTCTCGTCCCAAGTACCTAAAATGCAAAAAGGAACGATTTGAGGAAATATTTGATCATATTAACACGATTTTGGGCTTAAATGACCCCTTAAAAAGGTACAAAATAAATCCTTATCATACATAGAAAATTTGTTTGAAAAGACATTTATACCCTTCCTACAGTTACTCAATCTTTCATCCTCATCTAGCCCATTGTAACCAAAAAGGCAAAAATTCTATTCGCATATTTTGGCACCAAGAGGATTCATTATTCATATTGAATCACATCAAATTAATTAAGTGAATACATTAAAGAAAAATGGCGTTTCTCATTCTTGGTGCTAACTAACATAACCCATCGGGGAAAAAAATTGTGGCCATCATTTTTTCTAAAACGAATTTTATTGATTTGTTTATATTCACTCCCTTTTTTTCTCCTTAAAAAAAAGGATCGTCTGTTTGGTTTCATTTATGGGTAATTTGGGCTTGATATGTGGTGATAACCCTTGAAATGCAATTGGTAGCTTTGAAAGTCTAATAATGAGGAAGTTGATTATGTATCGACAGGGAAGATATAGATTTTTATCCTTTAAAGAAAACGGATTTGTTTTAGATTCTCAAAGCCAGATGCAAAATAATCGAAATTCACTATTTTGCATTACTTAACCGGTCTTCATGCTACTATTGATATAATCGACTGGGGAAGAGCAACAAAACTGAAAAACCGAACCAAAAACCAAAAAACCAAAAAAACCGCCCAAAAAACCGAACAAATTCTAAAACTGATGGTGCGGTTTTAGTTTAAAAAAAAACCGAAAGTTTTGGTTCGGTTTTTGGTTTTATATGAAAATTCAAACCGAAAAAACCTAACCGCCCCATACTAATATTCATAAAACTAGTAAAATATATATATATATATATATATATATATATATATATATATATATATATATATATATATATATATATATATATATACATATATAAATATTAGATTTGATACAAGTAATCGGCAAAGTACAAAAACTAAGAGGCACATGCATTAGATATCCGTACATATATTTTTTAGCTAACACTACAATAAATTCGTAAAGTTAGTTTTTTTTATTTCATATATGTTCGCGCATCTCATGTTTTATATACATGTTGTGTAATTTTATTGTTTTTCAACAAAATATTCAACTTACTTTCTAGAATTTCTTAATTTAGTAGTGGGTGTTCAAAAAATATCCGCATTCGGATATCCGAAAAATTGATAATAATTTATTAAAAAGTTGGGTTTTATGAAATGTCAATTCTGGAACTTAGATAAAAGTTTTTCGAAAATTATAGATATTTAGATATTCGGATTTACAAAACAGTTATCCGAAATTTCAAATATCCGAATTGAAAAAATTTAGCTTAAACAAGTACTATAGTATTATTTAATGAACATCACTGTTCATCGTCTTCAACAAACTTCCATATCTTTTGCTGTATATTTTTCTTCATAAAAAACTCAAAATCATTTATATCTTTTTTTTCTATTTACTTATGTCCATCTCTCTGAACTAGATGTAGCACTATCCGCCCCTGTCTCCAGCCACCTCCGTTGTGCATGATGTCATTGAGTCAATACTCGGCGACACGTAGGACATGATGAACGTGACCCAAACCACGTGTTAATACATGTGACATGATAAACATGTATACATGTGGGGCAAAACCCTAATCTCATCAGTCATCAACCTCGTCAAATTCGGTCAAACAAATAGTACAATTACTCACCTCACACTCACTAACTGAGTAAGTAACCTTGGGTAGGTTTTAAAAATCTTTTTCTTTAGACCCTTGTTAGCTACTCCATGTACTGGCCGTGCTTGGTCGGTCCAACCAATCATATGAAACTAAACTAGTGTTATGAAACCAAGCACGGATATTAATGCTGCTTGGATATATACGAACCGGGGTAGGCCGGTGGTGGCCGAAAAATATTCAATAAAATATTCATGTTTATATACATTTCATCTTCATATATGTTCGCACATCTCATCTTTATATACATGTTATGTAATTTTATTGTTTTTTGACAAAATATTCAACTTACTTTCTTGGATTTCTTGATTTAGTAGTGGGTGTTCAAAAAATATCCGTATTCGAATATCCAAAAATTTGATAATAATTTATTAAAAGTTGAGTTTGATGAAATGTCAATTTTGGAACTCAGATACAAGTTTTCCGAAAATTATAGATATTTAGATATTCGGATATATAAAATAGTTATCCGAAATTTCGAATATCCGAATTGAAAAAAGTTAGCTAAAATAATAGGTCTATAAAGCCATCATCGCAAATTTCGGATGTCCAAATTTCTGATATAACTAGTTATTGACAAGTCCTTTAAATTATTTAAATTAACAATAAAAAATTATTGTCGAAAATATCTTATTTCATATTTTTGCTTTAGGCCTCAAAAAACAATGAGACGACTTTGATACCATCAAAATCGTATTTATCTCTCAGATAACTTTGTCTAAATTCACGCGTCAACTGTTTGCGAAAGTGATTTTAAACTTGCAGAAAATATGACCCTCCAATGAAAAACCGAAAAAACCAAAAACCGAACCGCAAAAAATCAAAAACCGGAAAAACCAAACCGAAATTTTGGTGCGGGGTTTAGTTTTAAAAAACTTAAAACCCAAATTTTCGTTTAGGGTTTGGTTTTAGCCAAAAACCGCCCCAAACCGCCCCATGCTCACCCCTATAATCGACATAAGTTCCTAACAAAATCAATTCTAAAATCATGTAGTTATAACTTTTGATTTAGTATTCATTTCCTACAAACAAGTTATAGAAAAGTTTGGTAGTCAAGTGCTTTATGTTCAACTTTTAGCTCTAGATTGTTTCGTGTAATGCATTCAATCATAGATGTTCATTCTTCTTAAATGGACCACTTTCTTCCCACTTTTTGAATGCTGTATCCAATTTTTGAAGTACTTTCTACACATATTTTTCCAGATTTATGTAGGCTAATAACTAATATTTAGTAGTCAAGTGCTTTATGTTCAACTTTTAGCTCTAGATTGTTTCGTATAATGCTTTCAATCATAGATGTTCATTCTTCTTAAATGTACCACTTTCTTCCCAGTTTTTGAATGTTGTATCCAATTTTTGAAGTACTTTCTACACATATTTTGATTTACCTGTTTATTCTTTTAATTTTAGTCCTTATTACCCATTTACCAAAAAGGTTGACACCTTTAAAAACAATAATACATTTTTAAATATATTTACGGTTAAAAAAATGGCATTTCCGTTGCCTACAGCGCGGTCGTATACAAACATCCCGCCGCGAAGCGCGGACCTAAAAACCTTGTTCAATACAAATTCAAGCGGCCCATTATAGATCCTCATACATCAATTATTCAAGAAAGTAACATGTTTTAACTCATACTGTATTGATGCCATATATGCACATTTAGGAAGACAACAACGTTCCCAAAATGACCAATCATGCATCCACCTTTTTTTTTCTTTGTTCTGCTTAGCAGGCGGTAAGGTTTGACAGAACAACGAATTCCTAGCTCTTGATACCATGTAGAAATCAGAGGAAATACTGAAAAATATAATGATCAGATTCAACTAACTAGTTACAATACAAAACATTAAATAGAAAAGAAAATGACCTAAACCCTAAATGCTAAACGGGCCTAAACCAATGGGCCAGGCCAATAGGCCTTATAAGCTAACACTGATTATCAATCAAGTTTAATGGTAAAATTATCGGAATCAGACAATGAGTTTGTTTAAGTAGGTATCTTTGAATAGATTGTCTTCAAATAATAATCACAATCATTTAGAAAACACTAAAAGGTACAGATTATTTTTTGTTTCAAAACATAATAATAATCAGATAGCAAGAGTAATCCTAAACTACATTTGTGATTTTGTATCTCTTATCGGAGGGCAGCCAATTACATTATTTTGAACTCTAATAGTAACGAAAAACTAGACTTGTTTTCTGTATGTTATGGGTGGATGGAGTTGTGAATAACCGTTGATAACTTCATTGTGTCTTTTGTGTAATGTATTTAGTTAATCTTATGATAATGTAGCAAGAATACGAGTAAATGGAAAGGTGAGAAAAGGAATCGATGCTTATTCTCTTGTTTGTCTTGCAAGAGGAATCGAAACGGAGAATAAAAAGTCATTCTCATTCACCCGTTTTGATACTCCTTAAAATGTAAAGAATGGCAACGAATGACCAATATAACAAAAAAAAAAAAAAAAAAAAAAAAAAAAAATCTTTCTCAGGTTAAAAAACACAGGAAACAAAAAAAGCACCATGTTTTTATAGCTCTGCAATTTAATATGAAGTCAAGCTAAAGATGTTCATTGGTCTGTAACGAAAACATGACATACATTGTTTTAAAATAAATATTTGTTTCAATCCTCAATGATAATGATTAATCAGTAACACAAAAATGATTTTATGAAATAGTGATTGAGCGTAAGGTAGTAAACACATTGCTCTTGATGCATAAACTACATAATTAAGTTCATTTTGTACCCAACAACCAAACATGAGAATCATTTTTAAACACCATTCTTTTATTAGATTTTGTTCTTGTACCAAACAGCTTAACTAATTCTTATTCTCTTATATATTCCCATTCTTTTCAATTCCATTCTTTGATGCAATTTTATTATTTAGGATTCCTTCCTACCAAACATCGACCTTAAGCCCTCAACATGCAATCCAAACTATAGCACACACAACTACCAAGTACATCACAAATAGAAACTGAACATACTACTAGATACGACATTATTGACCAATGAAACATTGTATACACTGCCACATCAGTTAACTAGACCATAAATCTTTACTGGGTGATTCCATTCTGCAAAATCTTCAAGTCACATGCAACTAAACTATTTTCCAATAGGTATACATTTAGCCGGGTGACATTTTTGAATAGAGAATGCTCTATATTGGATCTTACAGGAATAACCGGTATGTTTCTTAGGTCGAAGAAAAGAAGGAAAAACAATTTCATATTTGAGTTTCCAAGCAAAATCCATACCAATTCGTATCCAGATGATTCCTTTGGTCATAGTCTTATTAAAAAACAATAGTTCTTGTGGCAAGATGGTTTGAAAAGGACTAAATTTTGCAACCAAAAATTTTTCTTCTCTTTGTGAAATTTCATAAGTACTTCTAGAAAAAGTACTTATCGGGTGATTTTCGAACATTGTAGAGCTCATGTTAAAAGTTTCTATTTCAGAGACAGGATCGACGCTGCCAGTTGTTGTAAATATTACACCGAGGTCAAGATCCCCGTCCATTATTAAAGTTCGTGTTCTATTTAAAATTTTTTGCTTGACATCGATATAATCTATGAGAACCCCACTCCCTTTCATTTCTCCATCACTGAAACGAAATACTAAAAATACTATGTATGCTACAACAAAGATAAATAAACCAAGCAGCGTGATACCACAACTCCATATTGAAGGTTGCTGAGGGTGGTGATTTTTTATGTGGCGGAGTCCACGGGTTTGATTGTTGTTTTTAGTGTTGCGAGATTGAATTTCAACATTCATCGTGTTGGTTACTTGGTGTGTTTTTTTGTGTGTGTGTGTTTAACAGGATGTTTTTGTTGTAGGCTGATTAGTATGTACACTGAATAAATCCTTATCATACACAGAAAATTTGTTTGAAAAGACATTTATACCCTTCCTACAGTTACTCAATCTTTCATCCTCATCTAGCCCATTGTAACCAAAAAGGCAAAAATTCTATTCGCATATTTTGGCACCAAGAGGATTCATTATTCATATTGAATCACATCAAATTAATTAAGTGAATACATTAAAGAAATATGAGGTTTCTCATTCTTGGTGCTAACAGACATAACCCATCGGGAAAAAAAATGTGGCCATTAATTTTTTCATAAACGAATTTGATTGATTTGTTTATATTCACTCCCATTTTTTTCTCCTTCTAAAAAAAAGCATCGTGTTTTTGGTTTCATTTCTGGGTAATTTGTGCTTGATATATGGGGATAACCCTTGAAATGGAATTTGTAGCTTTGAAAGTCTAATAATTGGGAAGTTGCTTATGTATCGACGGGGAAGATATAGATTTTGATCCTTCAAAGAAAATGGATTTGTTTTGCCCAGATGCAAAATAATCGAAATTCACTATTTTGCATATTTAACCGGTCTTCATGCTACTATTGATATAATCGACTAGGGAAGAGCAACAAAACTGAAATAATGAACCAAAGACCAAAAACCGAAAAAACCGCCCCAAAAAAACCGAACAATTTCTAAAACCGATGGTGCGGTTTTGGTTTAAAAAAAAATACGAAAGTTTTGGTTCGGTTTTTGGTTTTATATGAAACTTCAAACCTAAAAGACCGAACCGCCCTATACTAATATTCATAAAACTAGCAAACATATATATATTAGTTTTGATACAAGTAATCGGCAAAGTGCAAAAACTAAGAGACACATATATTAGATATTTGTACATATATTTTTTTAGCTAACACTACAATAAATTCGTAAAGTTAGTTTTCTTTATTTCATATATGTTCGCACATCTCATATTTTATATACATGTTATGTAATTTTATTGTTTTTCAACAAAATATTCAACTTACTTTCTTGGATTTCGTGATTTAGTAGTGGGTGTTCAAAAAATATCCATATTCGGATATCCGAAAAATTGATAATAATTTATTAAAAAGTTGGGTTTTATGAAATGTCAATTCTAGAACTTAGATAAAAGTTTTTCAAAAATTATAGATATTTAGATATTCGGATTTACAAAACAGTTATCCGAAATTTCGGAATATCTGAATTGAAAAAACATAGATAAAACAAGTACTATAGTATTATTTAATGAACATTACTGTTCATCGTCTTCAACAAACTTCCATATCTTTTGCTGTATATTTTTCTTCATAAAAAGCTCAAAATCATTTATATCTTTTATTTTTGTTTACTTATGTGCATCTCTCTGAACTAGATCTAGCACTATCCGCCCCTGTCTCCAGCCACCTCCGCGGTGCATGATGTCTTTGAGTCAAAACTCGACGACACGTATGACATGATGAATGTGACCCAAACCACGTGTCAATACATGTGACACGATACACATATATACATGTGGGGCAAAACCCTAATCTCATCAGTCATCACCCTCTTCAAAGTCGGTCAAACAAATAGTACAATCACTCACCTCACACTCACTAACTGAGTAAGTAACCTTGGGTAGGTTTTAAAAATCTTTTTCTTTAGACCCTTGTTAGCTATTCCATGTACTGGCCGTGCTTGGCCGGTCCAACCAGTGATATGAAACTAAACTAGTGTTATGAAACCAAGCACGCATATTAATGGTGCTAGGATATATACGAACCGGGGTAGGCCGGTGGTGGCCGCAAAATATTCATGTTTATATACATGTCATCTTCATATATGTTCGCACATCTCATCTTTATATATATGTTATGTAATTTTATTGTTTTTCAACAAAATATTCAACTTACTTTCTAGGATTTCTTGATTTAGTAGTGGGCGTTCAAAAAATATCCGTATTCGAATATCCAAAAATTTGATAATAATTTATTAAAAAGTTGAGTTTTATGAAATTTCAATTTTGGAACTCAGATAAAAGTTTTCCGAAAATTATAGATATTGAGATATTCGGATATTTTCGGATATCCGAACAGAAAAAGTTAGCTAAAATAATGGGTCTATAAAGCCATCATCGCAAATTTCAGATATCCAAATTTCTAATATAACAAGTTATTGACAAGTCCTTTAAATTATTTAAATTAACAACACAAAATTATTGTCCAAAATATCTTATTTCATATTTTCGCTTTAGGCCTCAAAAAACAATGAGACGACTTTGATACCATAAGAATCGTATTTATCTCTTAGATAACTTTGTCTAAATTCATGTGGCAACTATTTGTAAAAGTGATTTAAAACTTGTAGAAAAGATGACCCTCCAATGAAGAAACCGAAAAAAACCAAAAATTGAACCGCAAAAAACCAAAAACCGAAAAACCCAAACAGAAATTTTGGTGCGGGGTTTGGTTTTAACAACTTAAAACTGAACTTTCCGTTTGGGGTTTGGTTTTAGCCAAAAACCGCCCCAAACCGCCCCATGCTCACCACTATAATCTATATAAGTTCCTAACAATATTAATTCTGAAATTATATAGTTATAACTTTTGATTTAGTTTTCATTTCCGACAGACAAGTTATAGAAAATTTTGGTAGTCAAGTGATTTATGTTCAAATTTTAGCTCTAGATTGTTTCGTGTAATGCTTTCAATCATAGATGTTCATTCTTCTTAAATAGACCACTTTCTTCCCACTTTTTGAATGCTGTATCCAATTTTTGAATTACTTTCTACACATATTTTTCCAGATTTATGTAGGCTAATAACTACGTAATATTTTGGTAGTCAAGTGCTTTATGTTCAACTTTTAGCTCTAGACTGTTTCGTGTAATGCTTTCAATCATAGATGTTCATTCTTCTTAAATGTACCACTTTCTTCCCAGTTTTTGAAAGTTATATCCAATTTTTGAAGTACTTTCTACACATATTTTGATTTACCTGTTTATTCTTTTAATTTTAGTCCATACTACCAATTTACCAAAAAAGGTTGACACCTTTAAAAATAATAAGACATTTTTAAATATATTTACGGTTAAAAAAATGGAATTTCCGTTGCCTACAACGCGGTCGTATACAAACATCCCGCCGCGAAGCGCGGGCCTAAAAAACCTCGTTCAACACAAATTCAGGCGGCCCATTATAGATCCTAATACATCATCAACCAATCAAAATCAAGCTACTGATAATAAAAAAATAGAGAGAGAGAAAAGAAATCCTGTTGACAAAACGTTGACAATCCATGCTTTGATCAAAACATTGACTAGGGTTATTTACCTTCATTTGATTCCAACAAATAATTAAATGATCAATTTTATTATTCAAGAAAGTAACTTGTTTTAACTCATACTATATTGATGCCATATATGCACATTTAGGAAGACAACAACATTCCCAAAACGACCAATCATGCATCCAACTTTTTTTCCCTTTCTTCTTCTTAGCAGGCGGCAAGGTTTGACGGAACAACGAATTCCTGGCTCTTGATACCATGTATAAATAAGAGGAAATACTGAAAACTATATGGATCAGATTCAACTAACTAGTTACAATACAAAACATTAAATAGAAAAGACAACGAACTAAACCCTAAATGCTAAACGGGCCTAAACCGAAGGGCCGGGCCAATAGGCCTTATTAGCTAACACTGATTATCAATGAAGTTTAATGGTAAAATTATCGGAATCAGACAGTGAGTTTGTTTAAGTAGGTATCTTTAAATAGTTTGTCTTCAAATAATAATCACAATCATTTAGAAAACACTAAAAGGTATTGATTGTTTGTTGTTTCAAAATATAATGATAATCAGATATCAAGAGTAATCCTAAACTACGTTTGTGATTCTATATTTCTTATCGGATGGCAACCAATTACATTATTTTGAACTCTAATAGTAACGAAAACCTGGACTTGTTTTCTGTATGTTGTGGGTGGATGGAACAAAAAAAGCGCTCAACAAAAGAAGGGTATATATAGACTTAGCCATGTGAATGGCACATGTTATCAATAACTGAAATTTAATTTGAAACCCTAGCCTCTCTTCTCTCTCAAAGACTAGGGATAATAGTGTTTCTATCACGAAATCGATATTGCTTGTCACCCTCGTCGTAGTGGTGCCTCTACTCCTTCTCATCGTTGGTGTTCTCCACGTCGTTGGTGTTGCTGGTGCCCAGAATTATTGCTGGAATTGTCACATGCTACTGACCGGAATTATGACCTACTGCTGCTCGTACTATTGTTCAAATAAACACTACGGTTCCTAGAATTTAATTATGTTTTTATTAATAAAATTAAAGTTTGTGTAGAAACTAGATGGGGGGGGGGGGGTTGAATAGTTTCACCGTTTAGAATTACGTTTTAAAATATTTTTTGTTCTTTTAAATTCTTTTTGAAACACCGTTAGATTCAATAGTTATGTGAGATCTATAAACACAATAGTAATACGTAAAGTGAGCAAAGTAAAGACAAGAGATAAGGAAGAACACAACCAAACCGAGACGCATAGATTTATAATGGTTCGGCACGAAGCTCACTCTTCGCCCTACTCCACTCCCCAAGTACCACACTCGAGAGTTCACAATCACTATGTCAACACACTCCCTTCTGGCGGAGCAAACCGTACACCAAAGCTTACACCAAGTTTAACGACACTAAGCGGAATATCGGGTCCTAATCCTAGCTAGAACCAATCTACACAAAGCCCACGTGGCTACACGAACAAGCACTCTTGTCCACTTGGATTTACACACAATCCAAGTCTTCACACAGACGATCACCCCGTCTAAATCTTCACACGGACGATCACCCTGTCCACTTGAATCTTCACCCGATCTATCTCATCACGAACCTTCACTCGGTCCAAGTCTTCACTTCAAGGACTCACACCAAGTCCACGTCTTCACACACCGACACACTAACTTACACAAAGTCCTAATCTAGATACACCACTTCACGGACTTACACTTTGTCCGTATTTATCCTAACACACCTAATCACGACTCACACACAAGTCGGATATACAAATTTACAATATATACAATGAGAGAGTTTGGGAAGAATAGAATCGTAACACTAGTTATGTGTGTGTGTGATGACTCTAACACTTCGTTGACGAATACGAGTGTTCTTCTCTTTCACTTTGATGTAGAGGGTAACGGGATCACTTATAAACACATATCGACACGTTATAGTGATCAAAGAAAGGAGAAAGAAAGAACATAATTTTTTTGTGCAAAGAGGGTTGATTTTTCCGAGAAAACAGTGCAGTATTTATAGGCACCAGGAGGAGCGGGGGACGGTCCCTTATATATACGGGACCGTCGCCATGTTTACGGGCCCGTCCCGACATATGCTCCTATTTTTGTCCTGATGTGGTGAAAGTTTATCTGGTGAAAAACTTATCTGATTTAAGCGGGAAAACTAGCTGTTTGGAGATTTGAAATTCAAATTTATTTTCTTTAATAAAACATTTCTTTTTAATTACAAAAATACTTTTGTAAAAATGTTTTGTCATATAAAAATGTGAAGTTTTGAGAAAATAAAATCTTTGATCACTTTACTAATGTCGGTATTGTGTTTGTTCATACCTGAAGTGATGTTGTAGTCGGTACGTTGTCGAAACGATTTTCCTCGATTAAAAACTTATCAAATGTAGTTTTACGTATCGTGTTTTTACATTTTGTGATTATCAAAACGTATAGAGACCGAATAATGCAAATGACATTTTTGACATTATTTGTATTAACAATCTCCCCCTTTTTGATGATTACAAAATATAAACTCATTTTAGGTTAAATTATATGTTAATAAGATTTTAATGAGTTTTCATTTACTTCTCCCCCTTTTTGTAGAATCAAAAAGGCTTCGTCGATGTATAGAGAGAAAAGAAATCAACGGTAATAATGCTCCCCCTAGCTTAGTGTTACCCCAAGATGAGGGCACCAGGGAATCTAGCTATGGTGTTGTGCTACAAAAACAAGTTAAAATACAATGCACATACACATATTTATATGAGAATTAGAGGGGATGAGAAGAGAATTAAGATAGATAGAAGGAGATAGGAGAAGAAGAAAAGATGAGAGGAGGGTGAAATCAGATAGATTAAGCATGAAACAGATAATGTAGAGAATAGAAATCAGATTTTTAAAGCTGACTGGGGACGGTCCTTAATATATACCGACGGTCCCTCAAATATTGGGGACCGTCCCTATATAAGGGACCGCCGCCAGTGGGCGTGTTTTAGACAGATGTGTTGTGATTTTATTATTTTCCTATTTTGAGGGTGGTTAATATCACACATTTTAAAGACAACTATCACAAATATCACAATATAATAGCATAGATTTCATTAAACATAATACATTCATTCATGATAGCATAGATGATAGAAAGCATACATCACATAACAATTCATACATCACACAAACAAACTACAAGCTATTTCTAGAAAAACCTAACTTCCTAGGACATGCTTGGCCCAAACGATACTCATTTGATTATTTTTAACCAAAACATGCAGAGATTTTTAGTTAAAAGGTGGTGAATAAGATGGTGGAGAAGATGGTGGAGCAGAAGGTGGCATGGTTGCAAGAGGAGTTGGTTGCACATTGGGTTGAGAAAGAAGGTACTAAATGTGGCCAAACATGTAGTGGAGTTCACCTCTTAGGGAAGAAATTAGGTTGAAGTTGTGAAAACAACATGCACAACCCATGGTGTGGTTGTTCACAAAGTTGTAGGGAATGGGAAACCCCATGATTGGAGATGGTGGTGGAGTAGAAGGAGTGTAGTCCAAAGGCCCATTTGGTGATAGAGACAAAGAGGTATTTGGTGGAAGTGGATGTGAGCTTCTTGGTGGAGGTGACAAGTCTCCAAGATAAGGTGAGAAGTTACCAATGAAAGTTGAGAATTGAGAAGATGATGGTCTAGAATAAGAGAAGGATGTTCCATTTGTGGATGGAGTTTTCATTGGTGCACTTGGTGCTTGAGGAGATAATGGTGGAGATTTTGGAGAGGGAGTAGTGTCTTCTTGAGTGAGGTCAATGAAGTTGGTTTGTGGTGGTATAATAGTGATTTTAGGCCTTTTATTTGGGAGACACAATGAGGTTGAGGAAGAGCCCATTGTGGAGAATGAAGAAGATGAAGTGAAGAAGAAAAGTGGTGATGAAGAAGAAGAGAAGAGGAGTTTCAATAATCAAAGATGATTATAGTTTAGGCAAAGCATGCATTAGGAGGTTTATAGCACTAATATTTGTTTAACTAAACCTGGAAATGGTGGTGATAAACATGCAGTAGGGTCAAGGATTGCAGGAAGGAAGAAATAGTCCAGAAACCCGTGACCTATGTTGGACGGTCCCATAAATAGGGGACGGTCCTTTAAATACCCGGGACCGTAGCCCATTTAGGAGACTGATGATATCAAATAAGTACATTTTATTGGCATCATTTATCCTATGTTATTCGCTTGTTTTATGTTATTTTATATGAGAATCGATACTTAATTGCTTACTTTTGTATTTTTCAGTTATAAACAAGCATTTGGTGAAAGTTAGCTATTTTGGACGTAAATTGGAGAAAAATGGATCAAGTTAGAAAAGTCTACTAAACTGAAGGAATATACGCCGTATTATTCTAGACAGATACGCCGTACATCAAGACTTAGACGAATATGAAGACCATTGCCTGACTTTGAAGCATGCGCCGTATGGAATTTATCTCATACGCCGTATATGAAACCTTGGTCAACGAGAAGATCTGACTTATTTTACTCCAGATATGCCGCATGACATTCCAGATATGCGGCGTATCAATCTCAAGACTTCACCAAGATAATCCAAGATAATCCAAGATACTGAAGAACATGCGCCACATGAAGACTGAAGGTACGCCGTATCTTATGGCGGTGTATGCATATTCCTGAATACTATAATCTTGAACCCCACGCGAAGTTACCTAGATACGTCGTATCAACTTAGTTGATACGCCATATCGACCCTGCAGACAGAAAGTATAAATACCCCATTCGACATCCACATTCGTGTGACACACAAAAACCATGAGGAGCAGAATACAGACGAATTGGCAGCACAAGACACAACCTAAAAGAAGAATTCAGAGCAGTAAGAAGGTCCTGCTAGTACTTTAATTCATAGGAAAACTCGTTTACTTGTATTAGCAATCTGTTAATGGTTGAGTTAGTGTTTTTTTCACTATTTGATCGGACTTAATAGTTTCCAGCTGTTATAAAGAGTATTTGATGTTTATTTTGTTTCTTTATGCATATGCTTTGATTACATATTAGGATTTATCGCGCCTTGTCAACGTAGGCTAGCGCAATTACTTCATTAACATCGTTTGCATAGTTAATGTAAGCCTGTAAAATGGATAAATAATACATAAACCTAATAATCATTAAGTGTTTACACGCCTGTAACTAAGACTCCACTGAGAGAGAATAGATTTTAGCACTCATCTTATACAGCTAAGGAATTAAACGTGTGACAAGTCTCTCAGGCTGTTTATTTAAACGTGTGGCCATTCGCTTATTCGTTCTTTTTTTTTTATTTACTGTTTATTTAATCTGCACAATTATGCCAGTCTCTCAGGCTGAAAACCCCCTTGCATTAGATTAGGGCATTAAAACTAACTTAGGATTAAAATACTGATAGATATCTAGGTGTTAACATTCCACTCTTAGTGTTCGGCACTCTACTTACCAACTAGCTACATTGATCGGGTACACTGCTCGTTAGTGTGTGTGTAGAACCGTAGAGGGGGGGGGGGGTGAATACGGTCTCTTCGGCCTTTTGAGTGTTTAAAAACTTTTAGCCCTAAAGAGCACCAAGTGGTTTATATAACAACAAGCACTAGCACAAACACAATCCAAAGTATATAAAGCAAGTAAGTGACACCATGTTATATACTGGTTCGGGATGGGGGTTTATACCATCCGTACGTCCAGTTGCGAATCCACGACACTATACTATACACTAAGTATAATCCTTTCGGTGGATTACAAACCGTTACAACTTCGCTCCACCGATATGCACAAAGATCGGTGCTCACTAAGAAGAGCTACCCCCCAATGGTATTCCGCCCTCGGAAACCACCCTCAAGGACTCGTGATTCGACTTAACCACTAAGACCACAAAGACTTCCGACCGGAAGTATCAAACCCCGACTAGATCCCCAATGATCTAGACTTGGTCACATCGACACAAGACTTACCTTACAACCAAATCGAATTAATAAATGTTTGATTGTTTAATCAAGTCCTAACCTAACCTAGAGAATCGATTCTAGTAGAAAGGGTATAGAGAAGAAGACCCTTGACACAATCACAAGAGTGGATTAGGTTCTAGTGATTCTTCCCTTGCAAGGATATGTGTTCTTTCAAATGATGTTATGTGAAAGATTAAGAACACAAGATAGAATTAGAGGATTGAGAGAAAAGAAATAAGAGAGAAAGAATAATGGCAAGGGGTGAGGAATACAAGAGGAAATGGTGGGTATTTATAGGCCAAAATCCAAAATGAGGAAAAATGTTAACGAGGCTGGCGCGCTGCTGGTGTGTCGGAGCGCCAACGACGCGCCAGAGTACCTGGACATTTTTCTCTTTTGGGTCTTGGTCTTTTAAATACCCAACCTTGCTAAACCCCCAATTGTACTTCACACATTTAGACCTTTACATCATTCATCCTCAAGGTCTACCAACTCAAATAGCCAATTTGGAAAAATGTTTTGCGAAGTGTTTAAGTGAAACCAATTAACAAAGAGAGAAGGGTAGGAGGGATAATTGGATAGGGGTAGTTTGGGTATTCCTCACATGGCATAGAAATGAGAGAAAGAATATGCCATGGAATATTCCTTTTCTTGGAAAAGAAGTGTGGATGTTAGAGATAGAGAGAGAGGGAAGAACTTGAATTTGAAATTCAAATTATGTGAGATAGAAGTGAGAGATTGAGGTTGGGTTAAGGTAAACCATGGTTGAGTTAGAAGAGTAACCATGGTTGGGTGAGAAGGGAATATTCTATCCTTGGAGAGAAAGATGAGATGAAGGGTTAAGATGAGTTTGGGTGAGTTGGAGGTGATGTGATGGAAGGGAGCCTAAGGTTTGAAATTCAAATTTGAATTTGAATGTTGGAGTGTGAGAAAGTGAAGAGATAAGGTGGTGAGTTGGATTGTGTAAGAAGGATGTGATAGAGATGTGATGGGGAGCCTAAGGTGAGAATTCAAATTTGAATTCGGCATGTGATGAAATGAGAAGGAGTGAGTTGGCAAGTGTGTGAAAGATGGAAAGGGTTGTGAGGGGAATATGTGTAATTTGAATTTTAAGTGAGGAAGAGAGTGTAAGAGAGTGAGTTGTAAGGATCGGATGTTGAAGTGATGGGGAGCCTATGTGTTGAGATTTAAAATTGAAATTTGAATGTTGGAGGTGAGGAAGAAGGTGGTGTGTGAGGAAGGTTTATTTGTTTTGAAATGAAGGGTTGAATGAAGAAGGTGACGTGGTGGAGAATTCTAAGTGGTTGGATTGGAATGTTGAGAAGGGAATGTTAGGAAGATATGGTGTGGGTAAGTAGGAGACAAGAAGTACAATGTGTAAGGGAATAATAAGAGAATGTTGAGGATAAGATTTGAGAGGATTTTGAAATGGTTGGAGGATTTGTTTGGTGTAGAGATTAATCAAAGGAGTGATTAAGAATTAATCATAATGTCATTAAGAGAGAAAAGAGTTGACAATTATAATTATGGGTTGAGAAAATCAAAGGTTACTTATAATCTCAAGTAACTCAACATCGAGTATTCATAATCTCATAACACGTGAATTTCCACGACTCGACGTAATCAATAATAACCTTGATGCAAACAAGCTAAGTGCTTTGCATCATTGTAAAGCATATCCCACAATGGGAAAGGATGCATTTATGCAAAGGGACCTTTGACTTAGTTTGACCAATAAGGGAGTAAACCCGTTATGTGATTAGAGAATACATAAACATGGATTATGGCCATATGTATACTTTCACTTTATGTCACATGAAATATATAAGCTCCCTAGGTTTAGAAAAGCCTTGGCTAGAGGCATTTATCAAAATACTTGAGTTGGCGTTTTGCCAAAAACGGGAGTTTGTAAATTTGGATCCCTCTAATTCTAAAACTCGTTTCGAGTGTTCCCAATGAAGCAAATAACATATTCATACCTGTATTGAAAGATCCAAATTTTTCGGGTAAGGGGAAAGCCGACTTTGAAATTTCGTCCAGAACCAAACAGTGGGTTGGCGCGTCGCTAGCGCGCCAGAGCGCCGGCAACGCGCCTGGCCCAGTTATGGGTCGAGATGATATTGGCTAACGTTTGTTATTTTATGTGTTTCGAAGGCTTATTTTTCATCATTAAAACATAAGGAGATCTAACAAATGTTGTCCCAACAATCTCCCCCTTTTTGATGATGACAAATAAATTCCGAAAGCAAATAAAATTACAAATTGTAGCGAAGATTAAGAACGCCTTTGGTGTAGCTTGCATCTTGACCTTGCCTTGTAATTTGGTGAAGCCTTGATCTTTATCTTGAATTGGTCTTCACTCTTTCTTTCTTTCTCCCCCTTTTGTCGAATCAAAAAGGCGAGACTACATATCAAGCCAGGTTTCGAACTTGGGCTTGTGGGAGATTGTGGAGCTTCTCTATTTAGCCGAACATGCTCCCCCTTGAACATAACTCCCCCTAAATTGTTGCTCCCCCTTGTTCCAAGGCAGGGATCCATGGGTCAAGAGCCACACCTTTGCGATATCCTAGCTACACAAGAAAACAACCAACAAACAACACAAACAATCCTCACATGTGGAAGTCCAAAATGTGTTAGGTAACCATTTGGATACTTTCAACATGGGTTAGTCCAATATCATATGAATGATGATTCATTTTAATACCAAAATATTTCACTTCATTCCATGCATACATGAACAAAATATGCCACATTCTTTATTCTAAAAGAACTATCCGAGTACTCTTCTAGAAAAGCACTATACTAGTACTTGGTAGGTACAACAAGCAAGAGATCGAGTTTCCTAAGTTGTATCCTAAGTTATCCCCCTTCTTCACCATTTTCTCCTTTCCTTTCAACTTATCATCTTCCAACTTTCTATTCATTTTGGAGATAGTGGTTAACAACTCCATGATTCCTTCATGAATAGATAAAAGCATCACACTAGCTTCAATCCTTGATTCCTTGAGAACATTAACCATGTGTGCGGTATTCTTGCAACAAATGGAGTACTCATTTTCATACAACCTTGGACTTAAAGGTTCCTTAGTTAAGTCCCACACCTCACATTCCGCAAACCTTCTCAACTCATATTCAAACATTATCCTATCATCACCTTCATTCTTCATCATGTCCATGGATGATCTTTTCAATCTCCTAGAGCTCTCCGGATTTTGATTTCCTTGATTGTTATTCACCGATCTTTCCGAGAGAGACATGATTCCTATTATGAGAATTGCATTCTTTCTTACCATTTACATCCTCCTCCTCTTCTAGCAATCTCATTCCAAGTCCTAATCTTATGTGATTAAATTAATCCTTATCTAGAGGCTTGGCTAAGATTTTAGATGTATTTTCTTCGCAAGGTATTTTCTCAATAGTGATATGTTAGGAATTAAATATGAGTTGATATTGACAAAATATGAAAGATGGAGGAGACTTATGAAGACAAAGATGAAGGACCTTAATTGTCAATTTAGAGTCTTTGTAACCCTAATCCTCTATTATATAAAGAGGGTAGGGCGTAGGTTTTAACAACAGGTCTTCCTAATGTAGTCATTAAAAAGTGTGTGTGTGTCTAGGCATCGAGTCCTCTAATGGATGCCTAGGGTTTATAATCGTTCGACAAACCTTGTGCAATGATAATGAATCGTTTGATTATTCCGCTGCGTACTATATTGTTGTTCATTATTATTGTGTTAATCCTAGATGAGGTCTAACAAACCTCGAGCAAACGATCTCCACATGATATGATTTTTAGCTATGTTATCTCTTAAGAAGTGGTGCCTAATTTCTATATGCTTGGTACGGGGGTAATCAGTTGGACTTGATGTTAGATTGATAGAACAGTTGTCGTCACATAGGATAGGTATTTTGTTTAACATGATGTTATAATCAAAAAACGCTTGCTTCATCCATAACGCTTATTGGCAAGCCCTTCCGGCCGCAACGTAATCGGATTCCGTTATGGAATTAGCAAACGACGTTTGTTTCTTATAGAACCATGATGTTAAACAAGCACCTACAAATGTGCATATTCCACTAGTGCTCTTCATATCAATTATATCTCCCGTATGATCCGAGTTGGCATAAACCAACACTTTTACCCCCGTATCCTTTGGATACCAAATACCTAAGTGTTGAGTTCCCTTAACATATCTAAATATTCTCTTAACGGCCTCTAAGTGTGAGATCTTAGGATCTTCTTGAAACCTAGTGCAAAGGCAAACACTAAACATTATATCTGGCCTACTTGCCGTGAGGTAAAGTAAACTACCTATCATCCCTCTATACTTAGTGTTATCTACGGATTCATTGTCTCTATCTAAAGTGAGAACTCTTTTTCTAGATATTGGGGTTTTGATAGCCTTAGAATTTTCCAAACCAAACTTCTTAAGCATCTCACCAATGTACTTAGATTGGTTGAAAAATATCCCATCACTCAATTGCTTAATTTTCAATCCTATAAACAAACTAAGTTCATCCATCATACTCATTGCGAATTCATTATGCATTAATTTTGCAAATTCATCGCAAAGCGATTGACATATTGAGCCAAAGATAATATCATCTAAGTAGATTTGAATAATAATGAGATGTTCACCTTTAGTTTTAGTAAATAAATTATTGTCTACCATTCCCATTTTATATTCATTATGAAAGAGAAAAGATTGTAACCTATCATACCAAGCTTTAGGAGCTTGTTTAAGTCCATACAAAGCCTTTTTGAGCTTATAAACATGATCGGGTTTTTGAAAATCTACAAAACCGGGGGGTTGTGCAACATACACTTCCTCTTCAATGACTCCATTTA
Organism: Artemisia tridentata subsp. tridentata; assembly: GCA_021014915.2. Lineage (NCBI taxonomy): Eukaryota > Viridiplantae > Streptophyta > Magnoliopsida > Asterales > Asteraceae > Artemisia > Artemisia tridentata. Next base: position 36,227,365 of record CP139501.1, read on the forward strand.
GGAAAGCACTTTTGACATCCATTTGAAAAAGTTTAAACTTATGACTACATGCATATGCAAGCAAAATTCTTATAGACTCTAGTCGTGTAACGGGGGCATAAGTTTCATCATAATCTATACCTTCTTGTTGATTATAACCTTGGGCAACTAACCTAGCTTTATTCCTACATACTACCCCATTCTCATCTAGCTTATTCTTAAAGACCCACTTGGTTCCTATAATAGTGTAACCGCTAGGACATGGAACTAAAATCCATACATCATTTCTTAAGAATTGATCTAATTCCTCTTGCATTGCCATGACCCAATTTTCGTCTTTTATGGCTTCTTTAATGTTCTTAGGCTCTATGGTTGAAACAAATGCAAAGAAATTACTTTTGTCTTGGGCATGTGACCTAAGGCTTCTTTCTCCTAACTCTCCTATGACTTAATCTATAGGATGATCCCTAACTTCCTTAATGTTTTCTACTCTAGGTACTACTTCCTCTAAATCATTATTTGGTGATTCTATCCTATTTTAAGTCGCATCTTCTTCAATTATATCATCATCTACCAAGGGCAATGTCCTAGATTTTGGTGGAGTTTCATCAAAGACTACATTATAAGATTCTTCAACCTTTAAAGTTTCCATATTGAGTACAATGTAATCTTTTGATGTTAGTGAATATTGTAACACCTCGTGCCCGCTTAGACCAAAAATCAAAACTTTATACGCGGAAACGACCCAACTTTAACGGACATTCTGTTACTCTTTTAACCATTAACAAAACTCCATGAACATTCAGACCTTTAGATTATTTTTAAATGAAACTATACTCAATTACCTTCAAAACTCCGGGTGGCACGACCCCTAACGACTTACGGATCAAAAGATACGATTTTTCAAAGTTTGCCAAAAACTTTACCGAGCTGCCCATCCGATCGGATTGCCCCCGCATCCGATCGGATGGAGGCTTCCATCCTTTACTGAGCCTCCCATCCGATCGGATGGCCCTCTATCCGATCAGATGGAACCTTCTGTCCACCCGACTTCTTTTCAAAATCTTTTCTTGAAAGTCCGACCTCCCGAACTCGATACTCAACCAAACTCTCCAGATTTACTTAGTATATCAATGGGCTCATTTTCGTACAAAAATATTCACCGTTTGACTCTCGGAAATGTACTTTACACAAGCACGGGTTTTGCTCCAAAACCCGTTTGACCCATTTACACTACAAACCACTTATACCACTTCCTTTTCCCACCAAACTTAACCAATATTATTACCTTATCATACCAAACATGTTCCATATACACTTGACCCATTTACAACCCAAAATGGGTATATTCATACATTTTCCAAACACCCCCTTAAACATTGACATAACACGTTAAACACACTTTGACACACCCTTAGACCACCAAATCGTTAGGACAACCTAAACATACAACTTGCCATACGGCTACACTTTACCAACCCATAAAAGACCAACGGGGGTACAAACTTTACACTTGGGCTCGGTATTCTACCTAAGCTCCTAAACACATACTACCTTGATCTTGCATAACCAAAACCTTAATCCCTATATCCAAGCCATCCATATAAGCAAGCCAACCTACAAAACGGTTAGACAACTAAACCGTAAGCACAAAGGCTTAGTAAGTGAAACGATCATAACATACAATTATACTTCAATCAACATATAAGCATCATATACATAAAACACTTACATTACGGCTTACTAATCCACATCTAATCCCACACATAACATCAATTTATCACATAAACCATATTCATCACATAACTTAAGCATATCTCAAGTCCATATATTTTGGCATAAAACATACATAACACATATATGTTAGAAATCCATATAACACATGTCATCATCATTTTACTTACCTTAGCTCCAAGCTAAGCACATCAAGGCCTCATTATCAACCTTATCATCATCATCATCATAAACACCCTAAATCATAACATCATAGAAACATTTAACACATAATATAATAATCATAACAATGGTTCATACAACCATTAACTTACTTCTTCCATCTCTAATCATCATATAATCATATATTGATTACATGATAATCAATCCCATCACTTACTAACTTAAACCCATCATCAACCCATCACATAATCATCATTACCTCTTAATTATACTTAAAACACCATTCACCCATCTTTCCCAAGTTAGGGTTTATAAACCCTAACTTCTCAATTCGTCAACTAACACTACTTAGAGAGATTACTTACTTGTGATGATCATAGCTAAGGATGGCCATAAACATCAAGACTTGATCACCTTCTTTCTTAAGCCATCAAGACACTTCTTTCCCTCCCTTTTCTTTCTCTAAGAACCTGCACCCTCACACACTCATGAATATTTTGGAAATGTCTAGAATTTCCTGGACATTTCTTATCTAAACACAAGTTTGGAGTAAAGGCAAGAATGGCCCCTCAAGTCTCATTCCTTCTATTTTGGCCACAACACACTTTATAACATATTTAACACTTGGCAACCTAAGTCCATTTAGTTATACATCATATTTTATATAACTACTTTAGTCATACTTTGACTATTAAGTTTGACCACAACGCAACATTTGTTGACTGGCCAATCACGTAAGGCCTTTATCCATTTCATCTAGGGTGGGGTCCGAGTAGCCGGGAAACGGGTCTAACAATTCTATTCCCCTTATTTAGATTTCGTCCCCGAAATCTCTTGTCTAAACTATCCGAAACTAAAATCACAACATACATCCGTTCTCATACTTTCGAATCCTGAACCATTACATTGCAACGATCTAAGTGATCTTGCAATTCTAAGCTTCTATTTCATAATCATAACTCATAATCCACTAAAAGTACATTTCTCATCACAAACTTATTTAAAATTTCCAACCATGACTACTTGTCATCCGGAAACATCTACTATTTGACTTTATATAAGTCAAACTTCAACACTATAACCAAGTCATATACCCATGTACTAACATGACATAAAGTCATATACCGGCTACTTTTACATTTTACATAATACTAACACTTATCTACTTCAAAAACCGGTAACTTAATTAAATTTATATCAAGTACCATCTAAATGGCACTTTCAAAATCTTTTTCGCGCATTACTTAAGCAATCTTCTCATTAAATTTTGGGAATGCTTACCCATTATCTTATCAACTTAATGCACAAACTCGTTCTAGGCGTCTATCTTAAGGGTTCACACATGACCTTAACGCCGCTATAAGTTTTTATTCATGTATAGCCTCTTCTTATGACGTCTAACTTGTTTTAGTTTTCCACTTTCTCATATCTATTCCCGTATTCATGTCATGTCGGTTACACATAAGCCCACTCATTTATAATTCTTTATTTTCATAAAAAGGCGTCCCAATCTATGTAAGTAAGGAATTATAAACTTATGGTTCGGCGATTTACAATTTCTTCATTTAAATGAAAAGGCGTCCCAATCCATTTAAATAAGGAGATTATAAATCATCCTACTTACGTACTTCCGACACAGACAATCATACTTACTTTACTTTCCATTTTTTCTAGCCTTGGATCCAATCTCACTAACCTTTCATCCATGCCATAAAGGCAAGCTAACACCCATGCCATGAAGGCAAGCTAGGCCATCACAAAGGATGCCAAATCACATGCCATGAAGGCAAGCTAACAACCATGCCATAAAGACAAGCTATCATCCATGCCATAAGGCAAGCTAACATCCATGCCATAAGGCAAGTTGGGCTATCCCGAAAGATACCATAACACATGCCATAAAGGCAAGCTGGGCTATCCCGAAGGGTACCATAACACATGCCATAAAGGCAAGCTGGGCTATCCTGAAGGATACCATAACACATGCCATAAATGCAAGCTAGGCTATCCCGAAGGATACCGTAACACATGCCATAAAGGCAAGCTAGGCTATCCTGAAGGATACCATAACACATGCCATAAAGGCAAGCTGGGCTATCCCGAAGGATACCATAACACATGCCATAAAGGCAAGCTGGGCTATCCCGAAGGATACCGTAACTAGAGCATTAGATCCAAGCTATATCTACTTTATCATCTTTACTCATTTTATCTTGCATGTACTTCTATCATTAAGTACTCACTATTATTTTCTCAATTCTCATTGCCTTAAGCAATTTCAACATTCGCTACCATGTTTACTTTCATCTAAACAAGTTTCTATATAACAATTGCCCATTTTATTATATTTGCATTTCCACAATGCAATCTATCATTTATCCGTCAACCCAAAGTTGACTCACACATTCACTATGTGCCATCTTTATTTTAGACAAGTTCTGTAGGATGCTTGTCCATTGCAATTTACACATTTTCTAAGTGTTCTCACAACGCACTTTTACTATTACCCGTCAATCCCTTGTTGACCATATACTCAACTTTTATTATCACTTCATTTAGTCTACTCAACTTTTACGCATATAAACCTTACATAGGTTTATTCTATAACACTATCATTAATCTCATCATACACATTTCAATATATTAACATAATTATATTCATGTTTTACAATTCCTTCTAGCGCACTTCATATCACTTATGACTTCTAACGCAATCTGTATCTTATTCATCACTTCCACTCATCGCGCTTAACCATTTATTACTAACACATTTTACTTATCATATTTTGTATGTAACACGATTTCATCACATCTTAACTATACACTTTAACTTTCTCATTTTAGTTACTCATATAAGAATTCGTGCCTTCAAGCATCTAATCGTTGCTATATCAATCGTGTCTTTCTAATCATCAAACTACCAACATACATCATTATTTTACTTACTTTATCTTTTCACATATCAATTGAATCTTACATAATATGCATTCCAATGCATCTATCATATCTCATACACTTCTATGCATCATGCTATCAAGCACAATCTCATAAAACTTAGACATATAATGAACTACCATAGACTTAACATTTCATAAGCAATCATATAATAACTCTTAACACTTATCCAACCAGTGTTAAAACGTTCACAATCAAAGTCAACTCACATAGTCTATGGTTCATACATCATATTGTATAATCCATCTATGTCTAAGCATCAATATTCCAATTAGCCGCAAGCACTTATCTACCTTATACCTAAGTCATCATAAAATTTAGTTCACTTACTAACCCATCTCTAATACCACTTAGCATTCCTGCTCGCATTCCATCACCATAACTCTATCATACATTCACATAATCGCAATACAAACACCGGCACTAACCGAGGTGCAAGGCTAACTAATTATTCAAACCCTTCAAGCCTTCTACGGCTAACATCTCATACGCATCGACACATTCATCACTTATCATCATTAGGCTCTTCTAACGAAAGGCATAATTCACCTGATACTTAACAACTAATTCCCGCATCACTAGTACTTACGTTCAAGGCTTCTATGAGTGGTTTAAGACTAGGCAACCTATAGTGGAGACCTAATTAACTTAAACCGAAGCTCTGATACCAAGTTGTAACACCCCGTGCCCGCTTAGACCAAAAATCAAAACTTTATATGCGGAAACGACCCAACTTTAATGGACATTCTGTTACTCTTTTAACCATTAACAAAAATCCATGAACATTTAGACCTTTAGACTATTTTTAAATCAAACTATACTCAATTACCTTCAAAACGCCGGGTGGCACGACCCCTAACGACTTACGGATCAAAAGATACGATTTTTTAAAGTTTGCCAAAAACTTTACCGAGTTGCCCATCCGATCGGATTGCCCCCGCATCCAATCGGATGGAGGCTTCCATCCTTTACCGAGCCGCCCATCTGATCGGATGGCCCTCCATCCGATCGGATGGAACCTTCTGTCCACCTGACTTCTTTTCAAAATCTTTTCTTGAAAGTCCGACCTCCCGAACTCGATACTCAACCAAACTCTCCAGATTTACTTAGTATATCAATGGGCTCATTTTCGTACAAAAACATTCACCGTTTGACTCTCGGAAATGTACTTTACACAAGCACGGGTTTTGCTCCAAAACCCGTTTGACCCATTTACACTACAAACCACTTATACCACTTCCTTTTCCCACCAAACTTAACCAATATTATTACCTTATCATACCAAACATGTTCCATATATACTTGACCCATTTACAACCCAAAATGGGTATATTCATACATTTGCCAAACACCCCCTTAAACATTGACCATAACACATTAAACACACTTTGACACACCCTTAGACCACCAAATCGTTAGGACAACCTAAACATACAACTTGCCATACGGCTACACTTTACCAACCCATAAAAGACCAACGGGGGTACAAACTTTACACTTGAGCTCGGTATTCTACCTAAGCTCCTAAACACATACTACCTTGATCTTGCATAACCAAAACCTTAATCCCTATATCCAAGCCATCCATATAAGCAAGGCAACCTACAAAACGGTTAGACAACTAAACCGTAAGCACAAAGGCTTAGTAAGTAAAACGATCATAACATACAATTATACTTCAATCAACATATAAGCATCATATACATAACACACTTACATTACGGCTTACTAATCCACATCTCATCCCACACATAACATCAATTTATCACATAAACCATATTCATCACATAACTTAAGCATATCTCAAGTCCATATATTTTGGCATAAAACATACATAACACATATATGTTAGAAATCCATATAACACATGTCATCATCATTTTACTTACCTTAGCTCCAAGCTAAGCACATCAAGGCCTCATTATCAACCTTATCATCATCATCATCATAAACACCCTAAATCATAACATCATACAAACATTTAACACATAATATAATAATCATAACAATGGTTCATACAACCATTAACTTACTTCTTCCATCTCTAATCATCATATAATCATATATTGATTACATGATAATCAATCCCATCACTTACTAACTTAAACCCATCATCAACCCATCACATAATCATCATTACCTCTTAATTATACTTAAAACAGCATTCACCCATCTTTCCCAAGTTAGGGTTCATAAACCCTAACTTCTCAATTCATCAAGTAACACTGATTAGAGAGATTACTTGCTTGTGATGATCATAGCTAAGGATGGCCATAAACATCAAGACTTGATCACCTTATTTCTTAAGCCATCAAGACACTTCTTTCCCTCCTTTTTCTTTCTCTAAGAACCGGCACCCTCACACACTCTTAAATATTGTGGAAATGTCTAGAATTTCCTGGACATTTCTTATCTAAACACAAGTTTGGACTAAAGGCAAGAATGGCCCCTCAAGTCTCATTCCTTCTATTTTGGCTACAACACACTTTATAACATATTTAACACTTGACAACCTAAGTCCCTTTAGTTATACATCATATTTTATATAACTACTTTAGTCATACTTTGATTATTAAGTTTGACCACAACGCAACATTCGTTGACTGGCCAATCACGTAAGGCCTTTATCCGTTTCATATAGGGTGGGGTACGAGTAGCCGGGAAACGGGTCTAACAAATATCCTAGAAAAATTCCGTTATAATCTCTTGTATTACCTAAAGTAGTGTTTTCTAATGATTCGGAGATAATGCATTTACATCCAAAAACTCTAAAGTATTATAAGGATGGCCTCTTTACCTCTAAGAATCTCATATGGTGTTTTATTGATGGTATTCCTAATCAAAACTCTATTAAGTATGTATGACGCGGTTTCTACGGCATGACACCAAAACGTTTGTGGTATGGATTGTTCATTTAACATTGTACGACTCATCTCTTGTAAAGTCCGGTTCTTCCTTTCAACTACCCCATTGGATTAAGGAGTGCGAGGGGCCGAAAAATTATGAGAGATTCAATGTTTATCACAAAAGACTCCAAATTGTACTTCATTATCAAATTCTCTACCATGATCCGTTCGAATTGAACAATCGAACATCCAAGTAGGTTTTGCAAGTTTTTTCCTAAGACCTTAAATTTGTTAAATGCTTCACTTTTAGCTTTTAAAAATAGTGTCCAAGTATATCTTGAATAGTCATCCACTATCACTAAAGTGTAGAAGTTTCCTCCGTAACTTTGAATAGAGGATGGTCCAAACAAGTCCATATGTAAAAGTTATAAGACTCTAGACGTTGAAATCATGTTTATAAACTTGTGGCTTGCATGGACTTGCTTTCCTACTTTACATGCATCACAAAAATGATTGTCAAATTTTTCTTTAGGTAATTTCCTAACTAGTTCCTTGGATGCTATGTTTTGAATTAACCGCATATTAGCATGTCCTAGTCTCATATGCCAAAGATTAGAATTATCTACTATGGTTGCAAGATTTATTTTAGAATTGTAAGAAATGTTACCTAGTTTTGTGTCCTTTCCTTTTGAGGTGATTTCAAGTATGGCATGCTTACTATCGACTTCTTTTCTTGAATTGTATGATTCAAGCTTAGTGTTGTCTCTAGATTGAGATCTCATATGTAGATTATCCTTGAGACATTCCTAAAATTGAAAATCCAACTCAAACTTTTGGTACCCATTGTTTCTTGGGTCCGACATGGTTAGCAAACAAAATGCCCAAGTTAAATACTCTTGGGTCTTGAAGTAAGATATATAGTTGTTCAATGCCGTATCAAGAAAGAGTTGTAACACCACCAGAAATTGATTGCAACGAATGGTAATGTCGCTGGGGTGCTACTCAATTGGTACCACAACACAGAGTAAAGAGAACGGATTTACCGTATCCGTTTAGAAGAAATTTCATAGTCAAAAGTATTTAGTTTTACATCATTCAATGAAATACGGAAATACAGACCAATAAAAGGAATAAAGTGGTCCCCAAATGAATATTAGAGTATCGTGATCCTATAACCATGCCATGTCATGCCAAAAGCCGCCAAAGGTAAGCTAACACTTTAAGAACCTGAAAATACATGCTAAAAGGTCAACATAATTGTTGGTGAGTTCATAGGTTTAAGTAAACAAGTAAGGTGCGGACCACAAGATTTTAGTAAGCATGACAATCACAACAAATATATCGTAATAGCAAAAATATTTACAATGCCCTAAGCTTATTGTTGATACAAAAGTTGGGCGTTCCTTGTTTGGATTCCTGTTCTCGTATCAATTGGATCTTAATGCTTGAGACCTGCGCACTAAGAGAACAAAAAACACCGTTAGGCTTATCGTGGGATTGTCTCCCACGATTATCCTCCGGCGTGAGAGTAAGTAATCGGTTTTAGGGTTTTAGTGAAGAGTTAGGGTTATGAGATGATACATTTAATGAGAGCCGAGATGCCCTTTATATACACACGAAATCCTTATTGGTTTCGTGTTCCTTACTCTTCGACGTATCCCCTATTATACGGTCCATTGATCCTTATCCCATAAATAAGAGATCTTATATCAAGACCAATAATAGATTTCAGATTTGGGCCATTGAACGCCCAAATCTTTATCGTGATAGCCCACGCGTAATGGGCTGGAGTATTGGTCGGGTTCGTGACCCAAATCTTTGTCGTGATAGCCCACACGTGATGGGCTTCGGTATTGGTCGGGCTCGTGACCCGAGTACGGACTATACGTCATCATGTCCCCCTCAGTCTAGTATGCGCAAGGTGAAACTGCGCATGCTACACTAACAATTGTAGCGAAAAATATTCCAGAATACGTAGCGGGGAAGTTTCAAGTGTTTCCCGCCTAAAAGAAGTGCGGTGAATCTAGTCCAAGTAAATCTGAATATCCCTCGTAAATCGTGAGGGGTGGGTGAAAAAGTGTTTCACCTCTCCTAGCCACACGATTAAGGCAAGTGGGTTACACATGTCAATCATCCATGAGCGCATGTAACCCTATATAAAGTGTTTTCTTCATTTCACTGTGGTTATCCCAGTAAAAACGTCTATTGCCACCATTGTTAAAAACTCCAAACAGCGAACAAGAAATCAACAACTCTTAAGGTAATAGCGCGTGCGCTGCAGAATCCGATGAATTCTAACCATGGTTCTTCAATTAACTGACTTTTCATCCGATATAACCGAGGAAGAACTTCGTCTGTTCACCTCGGATTATTATATACCGCTCGCGTTGCACCCAGTGGTTCCGGTGGCGACTGCGTCCATAGCGGACTTCCCTGAAGGGAAAGTAGGGGTATACATACGCTTTTTTGAATTCGCTAACCAACGTGTGCCCATTTCTCTATTCTTATGCGGTCTTTTAAACCACTATCGCCTCCATATTTCCCAACTGCACTGTATAGGTGCAGCAAAAATAACAAATTTTGAAGTAAATTGTCGCTTGTTGGCGATTGACCCCACAGTCCATCTGTTCCGCGCGTTTTATCACTCGTCGTGGTCAAACGGGTGGGTGTCCTTTTCCAAGCGTGCAGGGCGACTGCAGTGCTATACGGAAAAGTTAGACGCACTTAGGAATTGGAGGGAGAAATTCTTTTGGGTTGATGATGCATTATTTCCATGGGATTTTGAGTTCTATACCCAAGGGTCATTACCGAAGGATGAGCGCCCCATCCCCGGAGCGTATAACGCAGATGATGCGGAAACGATTAATGCCAATCGCATCCCTATCAACGCTTACCCGAAAGAGTTTTTAGTGCATATGGGCATTAGTCGCAACTACTTCGGAAGTCCTGACGAGGTGCCAACCTTTTTGGATGAAAATAACCGGGGTGGGTGCTTGTCCTTTCTTCTCCTTCGCTTAGTAGTGTAAGCGTTCTTTCCTATTGTAGATTTTGTAACCCTCATTGTGTTTGTTTGTTGTTTGTTGCACAGAGATGGATGTATTCAGCGTGGTGCGCTTGACAAGACCCAAACAGGTGGCCGTAGGAGTGCGCCTTTTAAGAGAAGGTGAGGAGCCAGTTTTGGAGGCTAACGCGGGGCGCACTATGGAGATCGTACAGGAGGAACCAGAGGATATCCCTTCAGTTGTTTTAGAGGCGATTCCTATTCGCAGTTTTCCAACTCCTGGGGTACAAGTCCCTGTGGTAGAGCCATCGCACACAGACTCGTCAGAGAGTACGGGGATCGCTATGGCTGAAAGTGGGCCCGAGGAGGCTAGCCAAGGGGTGAAGCGCAAGAAAACTTCTGGTGATGATGGCGCGGGTACTTCCAAAAGAAGGCGCCATGTTATCTCTGGCGAGCCATCGTCCTCAGAGGAGGATGTGTCGCCAACTGAAACTCCTCCCCCCGAGTAGGTAATGAGACTTGTATCTTTAGATCTTCAGTTCTTTATTCCGCGTTGATACTATAGAGTAACTTTGACTCTTTGTTATTTGCGTGCAGTGTTGAAGCTGTTGATGATGATGCTGCGCGTGTTGGGAATTCGCCACCCAAGGCGAGTCCCTCACATACTGATGATCTTGCGCAGAAGAGCCAAGAGACTGAGCCGAAGGCATTTGAGGATGTGCCAACGGACCATCTGATAGAGAAGCTAGGTTTGGCTGCTGCGCACCAGGCCTCCTTAGTTGCACAGCTACAAGCAAGGTATGCTGGTGAAGGTAGCCGCTGTGTGCAGAAAGATGAGGAGATTGCGCTTCTGAAGGTGTAGTTGGCTGATGCTCAGGCTGAGGTAAAGGCAACAGATGCGTATGCCCAGAAACTTGCTGAAGAGAAGATGTCATTACTTGCCCAAGTGAGCCAAGAGCGTGCTGGGTTAACAGATTACAAGGCCACTTGTCTTTGGGTCATGAAGTACATGGAGCTCAACAAGAATGCTCACTTCTCTAGATTGGATTACTTTCGTAAGGCTGTGGAGGGGTCATTGGAGAAGCAGGAGGTGAAGCTGCGCAAGCTCAGTATTGAGTATGATGAAGAGCTGTACCCACACCTGATGTCATCAATTGCTGAGCGCAGGTGGCTTATCAGCCATGGTTTGCGCCTTGCTGCTTTGAGTACTCTGGAGTCTCAAGAGGTGAGGGAGGCATTTGGGGTTGTTGTTGAGCATGCGTTGGCACGTGGCAAGGCGCAGGCTGTAGAGGAGCTGCATGAGAACAAGATGCTGACAGTGCCTGCCGCACAAGTACCAGGTTATAATGAGAATGCCTATGATGAGCTTGTCGCTGCTATGGAGAAGATGAAGTTGTTAGATCTTCCTCACATTGCTCAACTGGAGCGCGACCAAGATTACCCCATAGGTGTTATCATGGAAGGGCTAACCTTGGCTAGGCACGCAGCAGGGGACGCTGAGGCCCAACCTGATGACTTTCTGAAGCCAGATGTCTCACAGCTGCAGGTACCTATCTTTGCTCGTCCTCGCAATGTCCTAAATCCCTTTGCCCTTGAGAAGGAAATCCCACTGAAGGAATCCTTAGAGGCCCATGCCATGAGACTTGCGAAGAAGCAGGTTGTGAAGGGGAAGGCCATCCTTTGTGGTATTGGTGCTGCACATATTCCAAGATCTGATGGAGTACCTGTTAGCGTACCGACAGTGTCGCCCAAGGATAGTGATCTCCTGAAGAAGCTTGAGGAAGCTGGGAGTGCTGCGTACCATGTTGGCAATTCAGTGCTTAGACGCTCCCACAGCCTTTAGATTGTTTTGACTTGGTGATGTTTTGTAATAGGTTAACATTTTGTTGCACATGTGCATGTTAAATCTATACTTTGTATGAACTCGTAGTCCATAAGAAAATGATATTTTGAAAGTGCGATTGTACGCATATTGTATGTGACTGTGGTTATGATTTTTGTACTTAGTTATCTGTCTTTGCGTACAAGACGTCTATGTTATGTCTAAGAATCAAACCGCACTTCAAAAAGATTACAGGAATCTATAATCACTTATAACATAATCGTGTATGAAATTCATGACTTAATGTTAAGCGCGAATATATATGAAATTCACAAGTGTATGGGTTGACATGCAGCGTACTGCGAATACCATATCAAGGGGTTAAGAGTCTTAACTCCTAATTTGTTAAACGCGCACAGTGTGCATTGTTGTGTATCTGTCGTGGGATGCACATTGAACTTACTCCAACGTCTTGAGAGTAAGGTGTTTAACAAGGATGCGTGATCCGATGTTGATGGGTTTGCAACCCTCTTACTCAACGAGTATTTAGTAGGTTTACTCATCCTTTACCATCGTGGGTTTTAATAAGTGCATGCACGCCATGTAGGCAAAAGGTAATATAACAACAATATTGAGACATAAATAATATGTAAACAACAAAGTAAAGTATGTCGCGGAGTTAGCTAGACACCGCGACATTTAATTAATACTTGCAAGTTTTTGGAAAAAGAAAGACATTTGCCTAGATGAAACAAAAATGTAAATACACGGATATTTATTGAGCACTTACTAAAGTGCGAAAGTGTCTGTGGGCGGGGTCGTAACCTTTCCTAAAGATAGCATCTCTTGAGATTGCAAATATTCCATGTGCGTTGTAGCTCACGGCCATCCATGTCACGCGGCTTGTACGCGCCTCTTCCTAGTGCTTCCATGACCTCATAGGGTCCTTCCCACTTTGGTCCAAGTTTTCCTGTATCTTCTGCGTGGCTTGCATCATTAGTGCGATATACAAAGTCGCCTGGTCTGAATGAGGTGCTTCGAACTTTAGCATCGTAGTATCCCTTCATTTTTGACTTGGCTTTTGCCTCACGTATAGCTGCGCGTTCACGCCTTTCTTCCAATAGGTCCAAGTCTATGCGCCGTTCGTCGTCATTGGTTGCGACATTAACTTCCGCGGTACGAATAGTTGGCATCCCAATTTCAGCTGGTATGACAGCTTCTGTCCCATAGACAAGAGAAAAGGGAGTGTCTCCATTGCTAACTTTGATTGTCGTGCGGTGCGCCCACAAGACATGCGACAATTCATCCACCCATCTTCCTTTGTGTTTGTCCAGGCGCGCTTTAATTCCTTCGCCTAGACTACGATTTGCGCGCTCAACCAAACCATTGGTTTGTGGGTGTTTAACCGACGCGAAGTGTTGTGTAATATTTAGCTCTGCACACCAGTCTTTGAACGGGTTATCGCGGAATTGTTTTCCGTTGTCCGAAATGATTTCCCCAGGTAATCCAAAGCGGCATACAATATTTTCCCAAACGAATCGTTTTACTTGATTACCTGTGATTGTCGCCACTGCTTTTGCCTCAATCCACTTAGTGAAGTAGTCTATAGCCACAATAAGAAATTTCAGTCCCCCTGCTGCAACAGGGAAGGGACCCGCAATGTCGATACCCCACTTATAGAATGGCCATGGAGAAGTGATAGGCGTTAGCTCTTGTTGTGGTTGGCGCGGGATGGGTCTACGAACTTGGCAGTCTCTACACGTCTTTATCACATCACGCGCATCGCGATGCATAGTGGGCCAGTAGTATCCTGACCGCAAGGCTCGCGCTACAACGGACCGTGGTCCTGAGTGCATACTGCATGAACCGGCGTGGATCTCTCGGAGTACGTAATCTGCTTGAAGAGGTCCGACGCACCGAAGCCATGGTTGTAGAAATGAGCGCCGATATAGGATACCATCTCGAAGTTCGAACCTCTGCGCTGTGCGCCGTATCCGTCGAGCGTCTTTCTGCTCCTGGGGCAGTATGCCCTTGGTTATGAATTCGACGATCGGGGTCATCTACGTAGGATCTTGCTCCTCTATCACCGTAGATATCTCCATCTCCGAGATGGATTTGTTCTTTAGGATCTCCACCAATACTTGTTTTGACAGGTGCGCAAAGCTTGTAGATGCGATCTTGCTTAGCGCATCCGCTTTTTTGTTTTCCCCTCTAGGAACTTGTTTAATTGTAAACCTGTCAAAACCCTGGATTAGTGACTTGGTCTTGTCGAGGTATTGAACCATGTTATCTTCTTTAGCCACATATTCGCCCAACACATGATTGGCTACTAATCTGGAATCCACATTTGCTTCTAGGTTGCGTACACCCATTCGAGTTGCGATGCGTAATCCAGCAATTAGGGCTTCGTACTCTGCTTCGTTGTTCGTGGCTGTGAATTCAAAGCGCAGTGCGTAAGTGAACTCCATTCCTTCTGGATTGGTAAGGGTAAGACCTGCGCCCGACCCATCCACGCATGAAGATCCATCCCTGAATAGGACCCATGGTTCTTGTAGTTCTACCTTGCTCCGTGAAGGTGCAGCATCGGTGTCTGGTTTTTCGATGATGAAGTCTGCTAGTATCTGTCTCTTAACCGCAGTGTGTGGTCTGTAAGAGATGTTATACTCGCCTAGCAACACACTCCACTTTTGTAATCGCCCCGATGCGTCGGGTTTGGAGATAACTTGCTTGATAGGTTGGTCCGTGATCACCGCTATTGGGTGTGCTTGAAAGTACCTGCACAGTCTTTTGGCGGAAAATACTAATGCCAAGACCAACTTTTCCATTGGGCTATAGTTAATCTCTGTCTTCTTGAGCGCTTTGCTTACAAAATATACCGGTGTTTGTACGGAGTTCCTATCTGTCAGTAGCACCGCGCTGACTGCTCCATGGGTCGCAGATAAGTACACAATTAACTCCTCCCCTGGTCGGGGTGCGACTAGCTTGGGAAGCGCCGCTATATGTTGCTTAAGCTATGTAAAAGCTTCTTCCGCTTCTGTAGTCCAACGAAAGTCTCCCTTTTTTGTACACTTCTTGAGTGTTTTAAAGAGGGGGAGTGACTTATCTGCTGATTTGGACAGGAATCTGTTCAACCCGGCTAGTTTTCCATTCAGAGACTGGACTTCTTTCAACGTGCGTGGTGAAGGGAGTTGGATGACAGCCTCTTTTTTTTCTGGGCATGGTTTAATGCCATCAGGTTCTATCAAGTATCCAAGGAACATGCCTTCTGTAGCGCCAAAAGTGCATTTCTTAGGATTTAACTTCATGTTGATCTTCCGTAGTGTGCTAAGTGTTTCTTCAATGTCGCGCACCACTTCGTCTTCAGTATGGCTTTTTATGACAAGGTCGTCAACATAGACCTCTAGGTTGCGGCCCACTTGCTTTTCAAATGCATTGTCTACCAATCGTTGGTAGGTGGCACCCGCATTCTTTAAGCCAAAAGGCATCTTTGTATAACAGTAGACACCTTGGCTTGTGTGGAAGGCTGTTTTTTCCTCGTCTTCTTGGGCCATTTGGATTTGGTGGTACCCTTTGTATGCTTCTAAGAACCATTTAAAGGGATATCCGCACAAAGATTCTACCTTCCAGTCTATCTCTGGTAGTGGGTAGCAGTCTTGTGGACATGCTTTGTTGAGATCAGTGAAATCCACGCACATCCGCCAACTACCATCACTCTTTTTTACCATTACTGGATTGGAGAGCCAGTCATGGTAATAGACTTCTCACATGATACCTGCGTCCACAAGCTTGTGTACTTCTTTCAGAATGGCTTTTGCGCGCTCTGGAGCTTGACCGCGCTTTTTCTGCCGTACTGGGGAGTATCCTTGTCAGATTTTCAACTTGTGTTCTGCAATCGAGCGTGGCACACCAGTCATGTGCTTTGGTTCCCAAGCGAAGATATTCAGATTCTTTTGCAAGAGTGCGCACACGGCAGCTCTGCCTTTATCAGACAGCGATCCACCCGATCGATACTTCTTGCTCCGGGTAATCAGGATGAATTGCGACCTTCAGGCTTGATACTTTAGCTGCGCTATGTTCTGGGGTGTGCGTCGTCTCACATGTAATCGTGTTACACTCTCTAGGTGGCACGGCGTTATTGTAGATAGTGACAATGCCGCCTTCTATCGGGAATTTGAGCATCCCATGTGCTGTGGACGGTACTGCGCGTATTGCCGAAATTCCTGGTCTTCCGATAATGCCATTGTATGGCGAAGGAGATCTGATCACCATAAAATTCATCCAGGCTGCCGTGGAGTGTTCCTTATTACCAACAACAACTAGTAGTCGTAGTTACCCCATGGGCCATATCTTTTCTCCCGTGAAGCCAGTCAACGACGTCGTGGCTGGGCTTAACTATCTTTGTATCTCAGGTAGCAATCTTTTGAAACAATGCTCATACATTATGTCTGCTGATGCCCCTCCATCAACATACATGCGGTGGATATCGTGACCCCCCGTATTTATCTCGATGGTGAGTGGTTCCGCCACTGCGTTGTCCGCAGCCAAGGTGGGGAAAGAGATTTCACTTCCATGAGAAAATTTCTGGCTGACCTTTTGCCTAGTCTTTCGCTGCCATGATTGTATCATGTAGATTGTGTCAGCCTTGTCCTTAGGTGCTTCTTTCTTGCTCCCGGTCTTCTGTTTGTCTTTCCCATCCTTGATGTTCTTAACTAGATGGTCCAATCTGCCTTCTTTTACTAGCTTATCAATTAGTTGGCGCAATTGGACACACTCATTGGTGGTGTGGCCCTTCTGTCCATGATACTCGCAGTATCCATTTCCTATGCGCCGGTCTTCTGGGGTGCGCATTGGTGGGGGTCTCGAAAAGTTCGCGCCTTCCGCCGCAAATATCTCCCTTGGAGTCTTCGTTAGTGGGGTATACTTGTCATTCTCTCGTCCGCCCCCCTTACTGCGGTAGCTTTTGTTACGATTGCTACTCTGGTCATTGGATTGTCTCCTGGGCTGTTCTTGTGACCTATAGTTTGAGTAGCCTTTCTTGCTATCCGCAGCGGCGGCTTCTCCTTGGATGAAGGACCTCGTGCGCTTCATAAGTTCGTCAAAGGTTTGGGGAACCCTATCATTTAACTTTTTGATAAGTTCTGGGTTATTGATTCCGTTCATAAACCCTGAGATCTTTAGTATTTCGGGGCATGCCTTGACATGTATGCATTCGTCCTTATAGCGCTCCACATAAGCGCTTGTGGATTCCCCTTGGCGCTGTTTTACCCTAGCGAGTTCGACAGGGTTCTTGGCGCACTTCTTCCTCTGAGTAAAGTTCAAACGAAACGCCTTCCGCAACTCTTCAAACCCATTGATGCTTCTACGTGGAAGCTTACTGAACCAGTTGCGCGCATTCCCTACTAATGTAGAATTAAACATGTGGCACCACACAGGTTGTGGCCAATTTTCGATGGTAGATGCTGATTCGAAAATTTTTAGGTGGTCGTCAGGATCACCTGTCCCATCATAATTTTTAACATTAGCGGGCATGCGCCTTCTCTTATCTTCTGAAAAATCACTGATGCGCCGAGTGAATGCGTCAACCTTTTCGCGACGCCAGGGACGAGACATATCTTCGTCCTCCTGGTCGCGGTATCTTCTCTTGGATTTCCAGTGTCCTGTTTCTTCGTCCTCGTTGTCCGAGGAGTCACTTGGGGATGAGCTTACTCTTTTGTGGCGCTTGCGCCGACTATCCTTGGAATCCGAGCTTGAAGGGCTTTCGCTTGGGGAGCACCGTCGCCCAAGTCCATCGTGAATCTTGCGACTGCCAATCCTGGTGTGGACATTGGTGCGCCGTCCATCGTCTTCGTGCTCTTCCCGGTACTGTAAGTCAGCTTCTTCATCATCCACAATTTTCCTTCCGATCCTAGTAAACACTGGGGGTCGGCAGCTATCCTTCCCGCGCTTACCCTTTCGGTAACGTGGTGGAGATGCTTCGTACTCAGGGTCGAAGTTGAGCCGGGCTTGCAGGCTCTGACTTGACCTCTTTTTTGCTTCCTCCTGCATAAGGGCAGCCAAGGTTTCATAGTTTTGAGACACAAAATCACTTGGCGCTAGTTCAGGCGTGACTCCCTCTAGCGCTAGGATGTCTGTTTCCAAATCAGGACCCTTGTTTCGATTAGGCGCATTTGGCGGCTCAGTGGGGTCTGTTTCTGGTATGGTGAAAGGAGTGCGCTGTAGATCTTCCGTGCTAGTGGTTGTCGTAGTAGCATGGGTATTCCCTGTGAGCGGTCCTACTGTAGTAAAGACCAGATCTAAGCCTGATCCTTGGTTTCTGGGCGCACTGGTTGTTCCAGAGGCCTGCTTAGGGGCTGAATCATTTTGTAGGTCGCCATGCGTTTTCTTCGCCTGAGGAGTCCGCTGGTTTAGGTTTTCGTGCTTTGTCATTCTAGTTCTTAGTAAAGTCCTTAGTGTATGGTCCCACGGATGGCGCCACTTGTTGATACAAAATTTAGGCGTTCCTTGTTTGGATTCCTGTTCTCGTATCAATTGGATCTTAATGCTTGAGACCTGCGCACTAAGAGAACAAAAAACACCGTTAGGCTTATCGTGGGATTGTCTCCCACGATTATCCTCCGGCGTGAGAGTAAGTAATCGGTTTTAGGGTTTTAGTGAAGAGTTAGGGTTATGAGATGATACCTTTAATGAGAGCCGAGATGCCCTTTATATACACACAAAATCCTTGTTGGTTTCGTGTTCCTTACTCTTCGGCGTATCCCCTATTATACGGTCCATTGATCCTTATCCCATAAATAGGAGATCTTATATCAAGACCAATAATAGATTTCGGATTTGGGCCGTTGAACGCCCAAATCTTTATCGTGATAGCCCACGCGTAATGGGCTGGAGTATTGGTCGGGTTCGTGACCCAAATCTTTGTCGTGATAGCCCACACGTGATGGGCTTGGGTATTGGTCGGGCTCGTGACCCGAGTGCGGACTATACGTCATCACTTATGAACCCGACGCTCAACGAAATGGTATGCAATCAAGCATAATAAAAATCAGTGCCCCAAATAAGTGTTTACCAGACCCTCGGAAATAATCTGAATGATATGCGTCCATTTGACAGGTTGGCGCGACCAACTCGGACGGGGGTGTTAACCCAAATAGATCTATTCATAGCATCCGCGCTTACAAGTAATTAACGGTTCATGATTCATGGGGACTTTAATGGCATAACGGTAACTTAGGCAATGTAACGGTTTTAGTACTTGTGTCCAAAAGAAAGTAATTGAAAGTAATTGAGCATGTATTCTCCTCCAAAAGTTTATAAAGTAATTAAACGAGTAAAAGTGGGGCTATGACTCACCTCGAAGTGAATGAGCAGACAACATAAGCAGATAATCAAGTAGCACAGCACAACGGTAATCTGACGGCACGACCTAGAAGATAATGTTGATCTTAAGTGTTATGACACGCTAGGAATAGAATAATGAAATTGAGTTTTTTGAATGATGGTTACATCAATGCGATACGTTGGTAAAAGATTTAGTTTTCACTTTGTACTAGTTTGGTGGTTGGTTAAATAAAATAAATCGAAAGATAAAAGTAAAGTATGTAATATATTCCGCATATATTACATATGGAAAATAAGTAAATATATAATACGTGGCGGGTATTATATATCAAAATGAACAAGTAAGCAAAAGAAATCGGAGAAAAGTACGTAATATATATACACCTTATATATTACATATGAAAAATAAACAAATAAATAAGTCATAGCATAAATTATATAACATAATGGTAAACAATCAAAAATAGTCGACGTATCTATAATAAACGGCTCATATTATATATATAAGAAAGAACAAGAAAATAAAATAGTCGTAGTATATAATACTTCGCATGTATTATATAAGGAGATAGAGAAATAAATAAAACTATATAATTCGACACGTTACCGGAAACCTCAAAGTAATGAAATAAAGAGTTTACGTTCAAAAGAAACATACGATCTAATGTTACGAACTAAATGGAAGTAGTTTTAAAGTTTTTACAAAAGTTATGATTTTCGTCTTTTTGTCAGAAATTATAAAATAATCTTTTATAATTTAACATTTCGTTTTCTTGTCGGGTTTTAGCTAAACTAGTCATCTCATTTGTAAAATTATAGTTTTTGTTCGTTCGTCGGGTTATTGTATAATTATAAGTTAATAATTATAAGATAACACAAATTTTGTGAAAATTACTAATTATATGGATTTTTAGAAACTTCGGCATGACCTATTCGTTTTTACAACGTTTCCCATATTTACAAATTCAAAATTTACCACTTAAAACAATTCGACAAATCAATATAGTTACAATATCTAAAACAAATGACGCCCCTTTTGGTTTGTGAAAACCAAAAGTGCACTATACTAAAATCAATGTAACAACCAAGATAAACATTTTCATGACAAAAGAAAAGTCACCACTTTAGGTAAAACATCATTCCGGACAAGTTTCATTCCATAAGTTTTAGCCAAATCGGAGCCGAAAGTGGTCAAAATCCCATTTTAAAAACTGGACAGAACGTTATTATTTCATAAAAGCTGTCAAAAAGATATTAGTTTCGTTAAACTTCGTTTGGTCATATCTTTCTCGTTTTAAGTCCGATTTTTACGTTCTTTATATCCCCGGAAAGGTAATGAAGTGTACTAACATATTTTTAAGATTATAAGTTGTCAAAAATATTTTATGGCTTCTGTTAATACGAATTAAAAAAAATCTCACAGATTATATATATAAAAATAAGCAGTTCCAAACACCCCTTTGTTGCAGAAAATAAGCAATCCAAACAGCCTTCGAGGGCTGTGATACGCAGAACCAAACGCACCCTATATGGGGCTGAAATAAGCAGAACCAAACGCCCCTGATGGGCTGAAAAATAAGCAGAAGCAAGCGCACCCTTGTGCAGAAAATAAGCAAACAAACTCACCCATTTTATGTGCAGAAAATAAGCAAACAAACTCACCCTCTTGTGCAGCAAATAAGCATAACAAACGCACCCTTTTGGGCTGGAATAAGCAGATCCCAACGCCCCCCTGCTGGGCTGTTAGCGGGCCGAGAAAGCAAACCCCAACCGCACCCTTTGCAGGCTTGCAGTGTGGGCTGGAACAAACAAAACAAACACGCCCTTATGGGCTGTTGCAATAACCACGAGCCACAAGCCAAGAATAAGTGCGAAAGAGTAAGCTAACAAACACACCGATAAGCTATACGCCATGATAAGCTATAAGCCTAATAAATAAGTTAGGAAGAAAAGAAATCAAAATAAACCAAACAAATCCTAGTGGGTTTCGAACCCTCAACCTTTCGGTTGGGTTTTTGCACCTAAAGAAACACAAACGAAATAAGCCAAAGAGAAACCCCATAAGCTCGTGAATAAGCTGTTAAATAAGCTATAAGCCGAAAATAAGCTAATTAATATTATTCGTTTTATTTAACCAAATCAACCACCATTAATTAACTATCAATTTTTATAAAAGAACCCATGGTTTATTTCCATTCATATGAAAGATTAGAGCATTCGATTCATTAGCTTATACTTCAAAAATTCGTGTTTTATGATTTAACCATCCAAATCGAAAAGTAAAAGTATAGAAATGAAAGTTAAACAAAAACCCACATGTGCATGTGATTAAGTCGCATGCATCCGACCCTAAACACGTTATCTTTTCGTTGTACCAGTAGATCCGTGAACGAGAGGCATGAGGCTTGAATCTAGAGGAAGATGGAGGTGGCCATGGAGGCGGCTTGTGGTGGCCGGAGGTGGTGGCAGCCGGCGGCTGCTAGAGAGAAAAATGAGAGGGTGGCTAGGGTTTGTGTTATATTAAAATGAAGTGAAACCCTAGATTTAGTTATAAGTATTAGGTTAAAAGGGTATGGGGACCAAAAGTGTAATTTTGACTATCTTTTGTAAATTTAAGTTCGGGTCTCATTTGGGCTCGATAACAATTGATTTTGGACACGAAATTTACGCCATTGCGTTTAAAAATAATTTTTCCAATTAATACGAGTATTCATACTACTAGTTTTTTGAAAACAATATAATAATCGAATTAAATTGTTTATTGAGTTTATGGTTATGCCAAAACTCGTTGTGTATGGTTTTCAAGTTTTGCGAGATAGTTTCTCGTTTTTAAATCAAAAGAGTTCGGAAAAGTTCAAAAATGAAATATAAGTAATAATAAATATAATTTATTATTAAAATGAGTCCAAAAAATTACGGGTACGTGTTATGACGTACGTGGTTTGATTCTCTCGGTAAAAATAAATTTACTTAAAATAGGATAATAATTAAATATAAATAGTAAAATAATGACCCCGAAACTTCACGGTTGTTACAAGAGTAGATCAAGGGTTGTTTTGAAAATGAGTTTTGTTTTGAATTCTTGGTCGAACACATCTTTGGTTTAATGAGTATGAATGTCTCATATTTGGAGTAGGCAAGAGAGGTCTTTGGTCGACTCGAGCTTGCGTATATCTAAGACCATTTTGTGAAACCGGGTTGTAAAATTGTTTTGAGGTTTCACTCCTTGAAATGGGTCCTTGATTACCTCGAGTATTTGCAAGAGGAGCTTGAGGAGTAGTACGTTTAATAAAACTTTTTGTCGAAACTCCACTTTACCTCATAGTCCTGGCGTGCTTCTGGCGCGTCGGCGCGTCACCCAGCGTGTCAGGCTCGGAAGTTTTAGGAGTTTCGCTTTGTCTTGCTTTTACAAATACTATAGGTTTAGTTAGGCTCTCGGAAGTTGTTTTCTCAAGTTTTGAAAATCCAAGACCTTCCTTATCTTGGTACATTTTTTGACGATTCAACATATCATCCAAAACATTGCTACTCTTTTTGAATTTTGTAAAATTCAACGACTTTTGTTGATGTTCGGAGACTTCTTCACTCAAAGAGGTAACCTTAAGTGTGAGATTTTCACAACTTTTACATAGTTCAACTCTCTGTTGGAGACTGACAAGTCTCTTTAATTCAACTTCAAGTTCATTGTTTTTATGTAGTAGTTTAGAAATTTCCTTTTCATGCGAACGTTTTTCTTTAATGGTTAATTTTAATTT
The DNA here is from genome assembly GCA_021014915.2 of Artemisia tridentata subsp. tridentata. Taxonomy (NCBI): domain Eukaryota; kingdom Viridiplantae; phylum Streptophyta; class Magnoliopsida; order Asterales; family Asteraceae; genus Artemisia; species Artemisia tridentata. The sequence continues at coordinate 36,250,957 of CP139501.1, forward strand.
TCTAAACACATCTTCATAATTTTTGAGTAGTTCCTCATTCTCCTTTTGCAATTCATTAATATCTAGATTATTTTCACAAATAGAAGGGTTACGTTGTACCTCGTGAGATTCTATTGCCATAAGACATGTAGCTTCCTTGTCCGGTTGGTTATCATTTTCACTATCGCTCCATGCTCCACCAACGAATGATTTGTATTCTTTAAGCTTTGGACAATCACCTATGAAGTGACTTTTGTCACCACAATTAAAGCACCCGTCATCACGTCTTGAGCTTTCACCAACCCTATTTCCGTAATCACTAGTTCTTCCATTCTTATTTCTACGATCACTACCACGGTTACCAAACCGATCATTACGCCTAAACTTTTCACCTTTTCTAAAGAACTTCCTAAAGTTTCTTGCAATAAGGTTGAATTCTTCATCATTTACTTCCTCATCTCCGCCACTTCCTTCTTGGCTTTCACTATAATCACTATTTTGGTTCTTAGTGATTTTAGCTTTAAGGGCTAATGATTTAACCTTTTCCCTTTTGTCCTTAGAAATGATTTTGTTGTTTTCCAAGATCAATTCGTACACCTTGAGGTTGCCAATTAGCTCGTCAAGAGGAAGTTCCGCCAAGTTCTTGGCTTCTTCAATGGCCGTCACCTTCGGTCGCCACTTCACCGGAAGAGCTCGAAGAAACTTTCTTACATGGTTCTTGTTGCAAAAGCTAGGATCTAGAGTCGTTAGGCTTGTGATGATATCATTAAACCGAGTATAACCATTGTCAATGGTTTCTTCATCTGAGACCGAAAACTTCTCATATTGTTGGATGAGTAAGTCGATCGTGCAATCTTTGACTTGTGAATTCCCTTGATGAGTAATGATGAGAGTATGCCAAATATCCTTGGCAGTCTTGCAAGTGTAAACCCTCTCGAACTCCTTTCAAGGTAGAGCATTGTAGATTGTCATCTTGGCTTCATGATTCTTGCCAAGCCTTTTCTACTCATCATCATTTAGTTCCTAATATGGCTTCTCCACCATCAACTTGGTTTCGGGGTCTTGGACCATGAAAACAAAGTCGCCATTTTGGATAATTTCCCACAAGTCAATATCCTTTGACCTAACATAGGTCTCAAATCGGGTTTTCCAAAAGAAAAACCCATCAGATTCTAACAAAGGTGGTCTTTGCATAGAACACCCCTCAACATAGTTCTCTTGAGCCATGGATCTATACTCTACTTTTCCAAAAATTCTGTTAGGTATTTTATATTTTTGAAAAAGAAGTTTTTGACTTAAAACGACTTGTCGGGAAGGTTTTAATGCTCAAAAAATTGAGTATACCGCTCTGATACCAATTGTAGAACCGTAGAGGGGGGGTTAATACGGTCTCTTCGGCCTTTTGAGTGTTTAAAAACTTTTAGCCTCAAAGAGCACCAATTGGTTTGTACAACAACAACCACTAACACAAATACAATCCAAAGTATATAAAGCAAGTAAGTGACACCACGATATATACTGGTTCGGGATGGGGGGTTTATACCATCCGTACGTCCAGTTGCGAATCCACGACACTATACTATTCACTAAGTATAATCCTTTCGGTGGACTACAAACCGTTACAACTTCGCTCCACCGATATGCACAAATATCGGTACTCACTAAGAAGAGCTACTCCCCAACGGTATTCCGCCCTCGGAAACCACCCTCAAGGACTCGTGATTCGACTTAACCACTAAGACCAATAAGACCACAAAGACTTCCCACCGGATGTATCAAATCGCAACTAGATCCATAATGATCTAGGCTTGGTCACCTCGACACAAGACTTCCCTTACAACCAAATCGAATTAATAAATGTTTGATTGTTTAATCAAGTCCTAACCTAACCTAAAGACTCAATTCTAGTAGAAAGGGTATAGAGAAGAAGACCCTCGACACAATCACAAGAGTGGATTAGGTTCTTGTGATTCTTCCCTTGCAAGGATATGTGTTCTTTCAAATGATGTTATGTGAAAGATTAAGAACACAAGATAGAATTAGAGGATTGAGAGAAAAGAAATAAGAGAGAAAGAATAATGGCAAGGGGTGAGTAATACAAGAGGCAAGGGTGGGTATTTATAGGCCAAAATCCAAAATGAGAAAAAATGTTAACGAGGCTGGCGCGCTGCTGGCGTGTCGGAGCGCCAGCGACGCGCCAGAGTACCTAAACATTTTTCTCTTTTGGATCTTGGTCTTTTAAATACCCAACCTTGCTAAACCCCCAATTGCACTTCACACATTTAGACCTTTGCATCATTCATCCTCAAGGTCTACCAACTCAAATAGCCAATTTGGAAAAATGTTTTGTGAAGTGTTTAAGTGAAACCAATTATCAAAGAGAGAAGGGTAGAAGGGATAATTGGATAGGGGTAGTTTGGGTATTCCTCACATGGCATAGAAAAGAGAGAAAGAATATGCCATGGAATATTCCTTTGCTTGGAAAGTAAGTGTGGATGTTAGAGATTGAGAGAGAGGGAAGAATTTGAATTTGAAATTCAAATTGTGTGAGATAGAAGTGAGAGAGTGAGGTTGGGTTAAGGTGAACCATGGTTGAGTTAGAAGAGTAACCATGGTTGGGTGAGAAGGGAATATCCAAGGGAATATCCTATCCTTGGAGAGAAAGATGAGATGAAGGGTTGAGATGAGTTTGGGTGAGTTGGAGGTGATGTGATGGAAGGGAGCCTAAGGTTTGAAATTCAAATTTGAATTTGAATGTTGGAGTGTGAGAGAGTGAAGAGATAAGGTGGTGAGTTGGATTGTGTAAGAAGGATGGGATAGAGATGTGATGGGGAGCCTAAGGTGAGAATTCATATTTGAATTCGGCATGTGATGAAATGAGAAGGAGTGAGTTGGCAAGTGTGTGGAAGATGGAAAGGGTTGTGAGGGGAGTATGTGTAATTTGAATTTTAAGTGAGGAAGAGAGTGTAAGAGAGTGAGTTGTAAGGATCGGATGTTGAAGTGATGGGGAGCCTATGTGTTGAGATTCAAAATTGAAATTTGAATGTTGGAGGTGAGGAAGAAGGTGGTGTGTGAGGAAGGTTTATTTGTTTTGAAATGAAGGGTTGTATGAAGAAGGTGATGTGGTGGAGAATTCTAAGTGGTTGGATTAGAATGTTAAGATTAGGAAGATATGGTGTGGGTATGTAGGAGACAAGAAGTACAATGTGTAAGGGAATAATAAGAGAATGTTGAGGATAAGATTTGAGAGGATTTTGAAATGGTTGGAGGATTTGTTTGGTGTAGAGATTAATCAAAGGAGTGATTAAGACTTAATCATAATCTCATTAAGAGAGAAAAGACTTGACAATTATGATTATGGGTTGAGAAAATCAAAGGTTACTTATAATCTCAAGTAACTCAACATCGAGTATTCATAATCTCATAACACGTGAATTTCCACAACTCGACGTAATCAATAATCACCTTGATGCAAACAAGCTAAGTGTTTTGCATCATTTTAAAGCATATCCCATAACGGGAAAGGATGCGTTTACGCAAAGGGACCTTTGACTTCGTTTGACCAATAAGGGAGTAAACCCGTTACGTGATTAGAGAAGATGTAAACACGGATTATGGCCATATGGATACTTTCACTTGATGTCACATGAAATATATAAGCTCCCTAGGTTTAGAAAAGCTTTGGCTAGAGGCGTTTATCAAAATACTTGCGTTGGCATTTTGCCAAAAATGGGAGTTTGTAAATTTGGATCCTTCTAATTCTAAAACTCGTTTCGAGTGTTCCCAATCAAGCACATAACATATTCATACCTGTATTGAAAGATCCACATTTGTCGAGTAAGGGGAAAGCCGAATTTGAAATTTCGTCCAGAACCAAACAGTGGGTTGGCACGTCGCTAGCGCGTCGGAGCGCCGACAGCGCGCCAGGCCCAGTTCTGGGTCAGGATGATATTGGCCAACGTTTGTTATTTTATGTGTTTCAAAGGTTTATTTGTCATCATTAAAACATAAGTAGATCTAACAAATTTTGTCCCAACAGTGTGTTATAGGATAAGTCGGCTAAATATAAATTTAAAACTTGATAATATAATCTATTCTACAACGATATACGCATGCATCAAGTTTTTGGCGCCGCTGCCGGGGAGTGAATTGTTTAATACTAAAATATCTGTTAATATTTTAATTTAGAATTAACTTAATTAGTTTTTAATTTTTAGTTTTTAATTTGCTAACTTTGTTGTGTATTTGTATTATTTGCATTCATTTTATTTTTCTGCATACTTTATGTTTTCTGGTTTGTTTTTGCTTTTTCCTTTTAATTTCTTGTTTTGCATTTTCTTTGATCGTTTCACTCTTCTTTTGCACATGTTAGTTTATTTTCAGAATAATGAACAAGTCAGATATTACTATGGAAGAATACATTCTGAATCTAACAAGAGAAGCTCGTTGGAACAATCAAATTTTCAACAACTGGAAAACTGCTACGTACGGTAAGACAAGGAGACAACTCAGTGAGGGTAACATTGAGTGTCTTCGATTATTTGAAATTAAATTTCCAGCTATAGTTTAAGATGATGCACTAAGTTATAAGGAGGATTCCATACCAGACTGCTCCCCGATATTAGATAATATATGTGAATCATCTTCACTTCAAACTGAATCTTACATGGTCATGTTTGAAAAGAAAGCTTTTAAGAAAAGATTTACCAAAAAGGAAAAGTTTAACATATTAAATATCGATACAAACCTCTTTTCTTATGAAACTCCCATCTCCGAAAACTTAGAATTCAACTACATAAAATGTAGTTCTGGTAAAAAAAATTCAGACCATGTTCCTTGTGATACATTACCTGTTAAAACAAATCATAATCTCAACCTTTGTGAGCCTAAAACGTTATCTGTTTCAAATTTCGGAATATTTCATTATTCATATTGGATAAAAACTAGTAATGAGATTATGGTGTAACGGCACATTAAAATGGATATACCAGTTGATACTATTAAGAATTTATATATACCATATGGTATACCATTTGACCCCAAGTTGGTGTATAAGGAAAAATGGTGCAGATGCCAAGATACGTTTCCTTTTTTTTTTAAATTTCAGTCCATCCTTATTAAAATTGTCACAATAATCCTGATACGGCGCATTTAATTAATTTGTTGTGCCGTATCTCAGCCTAATTAACCCCTTTGACCGGTCAATATTTATTTATTTAATACGGCGCACATTAAGTTTCATGATACGACGCATCGATTTTACCTTATATATAAGACTGAGATGCGCCGGATTAGGTTTTACCACCCACTTTTACACCCAGTTAAAACACGCACTAAATTTTTACTCGCTTCTCAAATCATCAATCACTATCATACATCAATTTCCTTGATCAATCCAGTGTTAATCTACAAAGGTAATAGCCCTAATTCTAAATTTTTATTTATATTTATTTTCGTAAAATTAGGGTTCGTAGGATTCAACTGATTAAGGGACGAATTGATTTAGGGTTTGTGCTTGGTTTAGGGCTTTATTGATTTCCCGTATTGTTAATTAGATTATGATTTGGTAATTATCCCTAATTTAGTTCGAACGAAGTTAGGGTTTTTAGTTCGGAATATTGGGGGAAAGCGGGAAGGTGATATACAAATTTTTTTTGGGGGTAAATTTTTTGTTATGAAGCGTTTGAGATAATATGGGTTTTACTTTAGCTTATGGTTTGCGCCACGTTTGCGGATTCTTGGGATATGTGATAAGCATGTTCTTTTATACTTATGCAAAAATAGATACGGCATATCCATTATTTGGGTGCGGCGTATTAATTACTTTTTGAAACTAATTTTATCACGCCTTTAATACAGCGTATCACCTTATTAGGTACGACGCATCTCTCATACGCCGTCTATCCTTTTTATATACGGCGCATTGAACTTAAATTTTCCTATGCTCCGTATATGTTATAATCATACAGATACGGCTTATTAACTCTCCATACGCCGTATCATCCTCTTATACAGACTTTTTCACTAATTTTCAAAACTTTTGCAGATGGAGATCCCAAATGCTGAAGCTAGACACCAGTGGCTCAGGTTTGAGTTGATAGGACTTACCCCCCAGACTAAGGCTGATTATCTTAGGAGACTCAGGGGCCTGTACTACATGAAGATATTTAGGGTCCCTTTTTTGGATTTTGATAGTTTAGAGGAGATCGATGGAGGTGGTGTTGTGACGAGTATGAGGGACAGGTTAGAGATGATACATCAAGGGGATGATGGAGAGATTTTGTTCAGATCTCATGTGTGGAGGAGCTTGTTTGGTATAGAGGAGCCGTTGATTAGGGAGTTGATGCTCGAGTTTTTTAGTACAGTTCATTATAGGGAGGCGGATTCTGATATTGGGATTGTGGATACTTTGGTGTTTAGATTGGGAGGTGTTGCACGTCAGATGTCCATGAGGGTGTTTATTTTGGCTTTAGAGTTGCATACTGAGGAGGATATTGATTCTGATGGGTTTGTGGCATACTGGGCAGCGGGTTTGAGAGAGGTTCCTTATAGGGCTGAGCTTGGTGAGTACTGGGAGAGGATTTCATCTAGTGGGGATTCCACTACCTCATCCCCATCCTACACACTTATCAGAGAGCCGATGAGACGGCTGTGTCACAGGCTCATCGCCTTGACCATTGCTAGGAGGGGTCAGTCACCTGAGAAGGTGACCACTACCGACCTCTTTTTCTTGAGGAGTGTGGATGAGGGGGCCGTGCTGAAAGTCGCCCACTTTTTAGCCCAGTATCTGTACAGGGTTGCTCCCGGTAGGCAGCCGAGGAGCATGATGACAAGTGGACACTTCGTTTCTATGCTAGCATTTCATTTTGGGGTGATTACGGATGTTATACCTGACCATTTAGACGTTGAGTTGGCGGAGCTGCCGGTTATTGATCCAGACTATCTTAATAGGAGATTAGGTATATGTGAGAGGATCATGGGAGTGTACAGCTGGATGGCTATGGGACCACCGAGAGCACCAGCTGGTGGTGCTCCAGAGGGGCAGGGGGCTGATCAGGATGCCCCGGCTGCTGCCCCAGCTGCTCAGGAGGGTCCACAGGCAACACCACTGCCACCAGTTCCAAGTACGGCAGCCTAGAGACTTGAGAGGGTCGAGGATGAGCTTCGACAGATGAGGGGAGTTGCTGAGGATCAGAAGATTGAGCTTGCTGGCATTAGAAGAGATGTTAGTTGGGTAGTTGGTAGTATTAGCCAGATTATGGAGCATCAGGGGATTAGCCACCATCGTCCTGATGGTGTTTATGTCAGAGGCATGATTACATAATCCCGGCTTCCACATCGCAGAGTCCGTCAGAGGACAGACGGAGCCAGCACCTCGGGGACTCACTCTGATGATATGACAGACAACTAGCCTGCCACCTAGCTCTCTTTCTTCAGATTATTATGGACATGTTATTTGATATTTATATTCTTATGGATATATACTAAACATAATTATTCTTTTGGTATGTATTTTATAATTTCAGTTCACGTTTTGAGGTTGATGCTTTCTGGCATTTAGTTCGGCAAGAATTCAAAGGATATACGTGTGATGAGCCGGGAGGGAATGACAGTCTTATGCACAGACTGGTTCAGTCTGTTTGGTAAATCGATACGGCATATCTAGTAAAAAAAAAGATACGGCGTATCTTATCTTTTTATTATTTTAATTCGTATTTATTCCAGGCTCGATACGGTGTATCCCTTACCATGGATACGGCGTATCGACTGACCTCATGAAATTTCCATTTTTTTAAAATTTTTAGGTTTATTTTTTACTAAACATCGATTAACAAGATTTGCACTAGCTGTGATTTTCAAATTAACACAGGTTGTTTACGAAGAAGTGGTGGTATACATACGTTCTAAATTTTCTGTGTGTCGTGAGCCAGCATGGAGGCTTGAACGCCATTTCCACACAGAAAATAAAAAGTTGCTCACAAACGCATAATGGAGGATCATACCGAGCAAATCTAAGGGGAGTTTTCCGTTCTAATTCTTTCTATTTCCTGTTTTTAATTTCAATTTTAAAAAGCGAGGACGTTGTTTATCTTAAGTGGGGGGATGGAGAATTAGAACGACACTTGTCTTTATTTTTCAAAAATTTGCTTAATATGTGCTTAATATGCTTGAATTTAAAATTTTTCTAGCATGTTTTTGTTAAATCTAAATTGCATGACCGCACACATAACCCTTATTTCCATATTGTGAGAATTTAGACTTATCCGTTTCCCAATATTTTACCCAAATTCCACAAAAATATGAGTGTGCCGGTGACTTGTAGTAGACTTTAGAACTTGGCTTGTATACTATTCGAGACCACCATAATGAGTATTATTGATATAATTGGAGTGACTTGTCAAACTAGGTAAATTTCTAGGATTACACCCAAATAGGCTTTATATGTTATGTGTTATTAACTAACTACACTGGTTGGTTAACCCCATGTTAAACCCTTTGTTACTATTATTAGAGTAAGATACCCCTAGAAAAACCCTCAGAGCCATTCCCTTCGTTTCTTACACCAATATAAAATGTTTCGTTACACCCTTACACCTTAGCCTACCTTGTAGATTTAAGTCCGTGGTTAGTCGCTTTTGGTAAAGTGTGTATTCCCTGCGTTTCCTGTGTTCGTGTATGTAAATTATTATCTTTGGTTAGGTCGGGAATTGCACAATGCAATGGAGTGAAAGTAGATATTGTATTTTTCATTTTCGTGTGTTTACTACTATTACTTTATGTCTAAAGTTATGAAAAGTATGGAGATAAATTATCCAGATTTATTGTGATGGTGATGTGGTTAAATTTTACACCATTTAGTATTTGATGTTTAAAAAAAATCGAAAAAAGAGAAAAGAAAAAGAAAGAAGAAGTTGGTAAGTTTGATAAACCAACAATGTAAAGTTATGTGCTAGTAGATATATCGCTACTGCTTTTTGTATTATATTTATGGATTGCAAGGGAGTTGGCCGTTATGGGAACGCCAACTTAGGTTTATTCTCTGAATGAGATATTATTGAGTTTAATTCATGTCTACCTACTAAAGCGTGAGTTTCCGTGTTAGAACGTGAGTAAGTCTATGATTTGTGTCTTATTCATGGGATGGTTGGGAAGTGATTAACCACACTTATTAGGATTTAATCTATTTGTTTTGTTTATTTTATTTAACACCAATTTATGTATTTCTCAATGTTTAAATCCCTACCCTTTACCAAGTTATTGTATTCGTTGTTAGCTTTCGAGCATCCGAATATGGTAATGGCTAAGTGAGAATGACAAAAGCATGAATAAGGTAGTGACCATCCGAGTTTTAGACTAATCGAATAACGCGCCCGCGATCTAGAGTGTGTCTTGGCGACCATCCGTTATGAAAATAACGCGCTAGCGAACTGGGATACACACTAGTGACCATCCGTTGTTTGAGGAATCGAGGACTCGCGCTAGCGAGCTACTAAGTTTGTGCAGGAGATGTTTAAACGAAGCTAGGTTTAACCCTTAAGCCTTATCATAACCCAATTTACCGCTTTAGACTTGTCACTCCTTAGCTTTAGTGGTGGAGATGTGTATCCTTGCCAAGCTTATGATAGAATATTTGCACGACCGAGCAATTGAGCGAATTACTTAAATGTTACCACTTCGTGAGTTGTTTGGTTATGCAATTATGATTAAAACGAATGAGTGCTTAAAACTATAAAAATAAATCCTAAGCTGTATTTAGGATACATTTTCATAAGTTTAAATCTAAGGTTTACTTGAGGACAAGTAAAGTTCAAGTGGGGGGATATTTGATGATATCAAATAAGTACATTTTATTGGCATCATTTATCCTATGTTATTGGCTTGTTTTATGTTATTTTATATGAGAATCGATACTTAATTGCTTACTTTTGTATTTCTCAGTTATAAACAAGCATTTGGTGAAAGTTAGCTATTTTGGACGTAAATTGGAGCAAAATGGATCAAGTTAGAAAAGTCTACTAAACTGAAGGAATATACGCCGTATTATTCTAGACAGATACGCCGTACATCAAGACTTAGACGAATATGAAGACCATTGCCTGAATTTGAAGCATGCGCCGTATGGAATTTATCTCATACGCCGTATATGAAACCTTGGTCAACGAGAAGATATGACTTATTTTACTCCAGATACGCCGCATGACATTCCAGATATGCGGCGTATCAATCTCAAGACTTCACCAACATAATCCAAGATACTGAAGAACATGCGCCGCATGAAGACTGAATGTACGCCGTATCTTATGGCGGTTTACGAATATTCCTGAATATTATAATCTTGGACCCCACGCGAAGTTACCTAGATACGCCGTATCAACTTAGTTGATACGCCGTATCGACCCTGCTGACAGAAAGTATAAATACCCCATTCGACAGCCACATTCTTGTGACACACAAAAACCCTAAGGAGCAGAATACAGACGAATTGGCAGCACAAGACACAACCTAAAGGAAGAATTCAGAGAAGTAAGAAGGTCCTGCTAGTACTTTAATTCATAGGAAAACTCGTTTACTTGTATTAGCAATCTGTTAATGGTTGAGTTAGTGTCCTTTTCACTATTTGATCGGACTTAATAGTTTCCAGCTGTTATAAAGAGTATTTGATGTTTATTTGGTTTCTTTATGCATGTGCTTTGATTACATATTAGGATTTATCGCGCCTTGTCAACGTAGGCTCGCGCAATTACTTCATTAAAATCGTTTGCATAGTTAATGTAAGCCTGTAAAAGGGATAAATAATACATAAACCTAGTAATCATTAAGTGTTTACACGCCTGTAACTAAGACTCCACTGAGAGAGAATAGATTTTAGCACTCATCTTATACAGCTAAGCAATTAAACATGTGACAAGTTTTCCTACTATCGGCTTTACCTCTTATCTGTGACTGTTTTCTATCTATGTACATGTTGGCCATTCGCTTATTCGTTCTTTTGTTTTATTTACTGTTTATTTAATCTACATAATTGTGCCAGTCTCTCAAGCTGAAAAACCCCCTTGCGTTAGATTATGGCATTAGAACTAAATTAGGATTAAAATACTGATAGATATCTAGGTGTTAACGTTCCACTCTAAGTGTTCGACACTCTACTTACCAACTAGCTACATTGATCGGGTACACTGCTCGTTAGTGTGTGTTAAAGGATAGGTCGGCTAAATATAAATTTAAAATTTGATAATATAATCTATTCTACAACGATATACGTATGCATCAGGGACCGTCACTAGTAGGTGATCAGGTTTCCACCCTGTTTTTCATTTCTACAATCCTATAACCTCAAATATTATCTAATATGCCTAGTAACCTGCAGAAATATATAGGATCATGTCTACTCATACCTTAACTAAATTAGATAATAAGAATGCATAATACAACACACAAGTTTGCAAAATGTAACCTACATATAAGCAAGAGGGTTTAGAGTTAATGAAGACTGAGTTTATCATCCATAGCTAAGAAACTAATAGTGGATAATGATCTCATCCTAAGTGGAGGATTTACTACTCATGACGTTGTTCCCTGAGGATGATTTTAACTTGCTCCCATTGCATCACACTCTCGACTCGAGCTCGCACTTCTTCCTCGTGTGTCGGATCATCAAAGGGTGCATAGTTGGTGGTGGATTCGGAGACAAGAAAGGAAGAGATGTATGACTCATTAAGAGGTTCCATGACATGATTGAAGAGTGAGTATTGAGGACCCCAAAGGTATGGATGAAAGTGCATGATGTGATGATAGAGATGAGTCAGGAACATCCCGTAAGGTATCAATTTATTTTTTTTACCCTTGAGATGTACAATTCGCTTAGCGAAGAAGTAGGCAAGATTATATGGTTGTTGAGTGTGAAGACAGTAAATCATATGAGCACAACACGCCGGAAGTTGCTCACGATTTCCTTTTAGACTGAGAACATTTTCTCGCAGGATGACTGCCTAAGGGAGCAATTCATGACGAACCTCTTCCAAACAAATTTTCGTTGGATCTGGGTAAGGAAAGTACTTGTGTGTACGAATAAGTTTGGTGATTTCTTGTGGAGAGCGTATGTAGGAACAATACGGACTATTCTCTTCTCGATAGTTGAAGATAGACTCTAGACACCAATCTTCCGTATAGGCACATTGCCCATCATTGGGAATTCGAAGAATTTGACCAAGTTACTCAAGACTTAAGACAAACTTGAAGTTTCGGATGCAAAACCAAAGTGACAAAGATTGATCCTCGTTACGTACGAGTTCAACTTGTCGAAAGAATTCTAACACAAAACGAGGACAAATGTGCTTGTTGATATAGAGCAAGCAATCGAAGCCTATAGCTCGAAATGAGGTGTTGATATCCCTATGATAAATTAAAGAGGGGTCAACTATTCGACTTTAATGAAAGCGACGAGTTTCAAGATTTACGTAGGCACGAATGTGACTTCCGGGTGCGGTTGGTTCACGAGATATTCTGGGAGTATAGGAGTCTGTAAATAGATGATCAAATTCATATTCGTGTGACATTTTGTTACCTATAATGAGAGAAATGTTATAATCGTCAGCTTATTGTTTTTACAAGTGTTTAAAGATGGGGAGTTATGATCCCTTTTAAGTTAAAACATTTCGTTCCTTTTTAAAGATCATATTTAAAAATTTGACCTTTGTTATTGCATACTTATGAAAACATTTTTTATATGTATTAACAATGCATAATTGTGTTATTGTTATGTTCACAAACATGATTAGTTATATCAAATCGAGTTGGGGATTATCACATGTTTTGATACTTTTCAAAATACCCTTGTTTGGATAAATCTTACATCTAGGTGAGTTATGATGGTTGTATATTGTTAACTTATGTCGTTAATTTTAAACAATTACAAGAAGAGTTGAAAATACCCAAATTTTAATTTCATGTTCAAGTAAACCCTAGAATTGAATTATAAAGAAATTTGATTGAAATGACTTACAATAGAGGATTAGAAGAAATGATGGATTGATGATCTTTGAGTTTGAAACTTTGATTTTAGTTTTGGTGGGTTAATTAAAGATTTAGGTGATTTTGGTTTGGTTTCGTCACAGCTGCTGTAGGGAGAGTTAATTGATTTTAGTTTTCAGCAAATGAGAAGGAAAATGGGTTACCCTTGAAAACATGGGAAGGTCCTTTAATTATAAGGGACCGTCTATGGGACCGTCACCTATTAAGGGACCGTCGCCAGTAAGGGGTTTTTGAGAGACAGAAAATTTTGACTGGTTTTCCAATTTTTAGTTTTAGAAAGAGTGTTTTGTTGAGGACTCTCAGAAACAAGAATATAGATAACATGAAATTCTAGACAGGGAATGTGGAGTAGGAATAGAGTTGGGACAGAAGAAATAAAGGAGATGTAGATGAGACGAGGATGAAATACGAGACTTGCATCGGGTAGTTTAGAAGTCAATCATGTCTATGGCGAATGGAGACAAGAATAAAAGTCGTAGACGAGAAATAGAGAAGAGAAGAGATGTCGAGGACGTTAAAAGTGTGCGTCATCCATAGTGATTGATAGACGTGCATAGACGGCTATTGATAATGGTTGTGGTAAGACCATTATCTTCCAAAGATTTACTTGGATCCGAAAGAGGATAAGCATTTAGACATATAGTCTAATTCTAAAAGTTATATATATCACACCTATTATCACTTAATCATCATGTAGCATATAAGCATATAGCAAGCAAACACATAACAAATAAGCACATAGCAGATAGGCATATAGCAATCAAGACAGTCAAGGTTTTAAGAAAGCGTACCTTTGCCGCTAGCTATTCCTAAGGATACATTACCGTGAGAGATGGTGTTAGGAATATAAATATTCATATGAAAGACTCGGTCACCCCGAGTATCTTTTGGCATTAGATAGCTCGTAGGCTTTATAGTTATAGTTTAGATATCGTTTCACCATGGAGTCGGGTCGGGTCTTTACCCACTGTAGCCCGCTCCATAGCCCTCGTGGGGCGTTAAGTAAGTTGTATAAATACCCTCTCCCACCAAGGGAGAGGGTTGGAGTTTTCTAATCTAATATCACTAGCTCCTCACTTTCTCTCTCTAGAATTCTCCCATCTCTCTCTTTCTCTCTCTAGAATCGAACTTAACCTAATCTTGAGTGTGTGTTATGATATATATTATCTTACAATTGGTATAAGAGCCATGGTTAGGTTAGATTGATTGTATGTGCTCGAATTTGTAGCTCATGGTTGTTTTTCCTTTTTCTTTTGGTTCGAATAGAAAAGGAACAAAAATCAAGTTTTGAGCTTTGTTTGAGGTTAGGATCGTTGTGTGATTGTACATTCGTGTTTAGAATAGTTATTATAGCTTACCTTGATTACTATATTGCATATCTTATCAATTTATAAGTGTTTTTTAGCTAATTCGATACTTTGAAGTCTAGTTTCTAGGTTGCGGTTTGATCTATTATTCTTGACTGCGATTTGGTAATTCTTTGTTGCGATTTGAGTTGGATAGGAAAAGAAATTGTTGCGATTTGGGTTAGTCTGGATCTGAGATTTTGGTTTTTAACTAAAAAGGGAAAAAGACAAAACTGGAAGAAATTGACATGTTTGTCTGTTTGTGACTTGTGATTTGACACTGCGATTTGGTGTTGAGATTTAGCTTCCTGCGATTTGCCGTCTGCGATTTGCTTCCTGTGATTTGCTTTCTGTGATTTGTTTTTTTGCTAATTGCGATTTGGTGTTGCGATTTGGTTTCTGCGATTTGCCTAAAGTTGCGATTTGGCATTGCGGTTTGAGTGTTGTGTTTTGCTTCTGAAGACTGCGATTTGCTTCTACGATTTGGGGTTGCAATTTGCCTGATGAAGACCAATTATCAAGCCATACTAAATGTCGTGCTGCCCAATTTTCTTCAACATTGCGGTTTGTCTCTTGCGGTTTGACTAAAGTTGACTTTTTACGTCAAAACTTCAAACGGCCATAACTTTTGAACCGTAACTCCGTTTTCAGTGAAATACCTGTCAAAACGACCGGAACAGTCTGAATATTGTGAGGTTTCATGTAAAAGTCGTGAAACGAATTTTTTGAGGCCCAAATCCCCTCCGGAAAGAAGTTATTGAAGTTTTAAGTTTTCAGACCAAAATTTCACCATAACAAGTTGCATCAACCAAACCAAATCACAACTAAACAACATATCACCTAGTCCATCAAACGATCATCACTCCTAACATACAATCACTAATCATTGTACCGATCCAACAGGTATCATAACACATATCAATTATCATTTCACGGTTTCTTCTTGATTTTGTAAAATCCCGCGAAAGATTCTATTTCTCGGTTTAAATCATAGATTTGAAAAATCCCGTGCTCGTTAATATCATGTCAAAAACTTCGGATTCAGTCCTACCTGAGGTACTCAAACTGTACGACATGATTGATGAACATAAGATTCCCGAAAAAGTACAACCGACAAACGTTTTTGAGTCAGATACTGATAATATGGGAAATAGCAATGTTATCCCATATGAGCAATATGTGAAACACAACGAAGCGTCTGTTGTACCTAGTAGCGCATCTTCTGTTCTAAACGATGGTTATGTGATGCATGAGAACACTGCCGTTATCCCTGATGACTCATTGACCACTAAACATAATAAAGATCAAGTGTCCATACACGAACAACGTGCAGAATTGGAACTTACTAACCGTGAACAGAAAATGGAGATTCAAATGAATACACATTTGTACTCGAATTCACAAGAGAGAGAGTTGCATCAGTTACAAAAAATGCAAGATAATGCAAAGGAAAGTTGCATGAAATATTTTCGACTACTTCATTCATATCTCAAGGTTCTCTTAGAAAGACCTGGATCCATGGGAGGATTCGAACAAGCATTTGCGTCACTCTTTGGTCAAGATGTTCAGACTTTCACAGGCACAATGTTCCTGAACTAGGATCAACTAGAACAACAACTTGACAAAGAAGAATTTCATGAAACTGGATCCATGGCTGATCTTCGGGTGATCAACAAACAACTTCAATTGTTCATCGATGCACAATACACTTGGGATTATGACAGTCAAATGACAGAAAAGTGTTTTACTGATTACACTGGAATAGAAGTTAACATGTTCAGAGAAACATTACTCCAACACATGGGTAATGTTAAGAAGTACATCGAGGAAAGAGCACAACACAAACTAATGTATGACGTCAAGATGAATGAAAGTCGGATGCAATCAAGAGAGATTAAGGTTGATTCGAGTAAAGCATTGGATGCTAGTTCAGTTGTCACATAAGGCAGTGGGACAAAGTCAGATAAGCATGATACAAGCAGCAGTTCAGTAACTCATATCACACATGGTGTGAATGCAAATATCAGACCAGTAAATGACCAAGTGCCATTTGCTGAGGTACATTTAACTGTTCAACATAATGTCCCAGCTAGTGAACAACAACATACTGATCAATTTGAACCTATTTATGACACATATCTGTTGGAAAAGGCTGATAGCAATACCACTCCTGATTCAACAAATATGAGTCATAAGGGGGGAGAAATTGACCAGGATGTTGAACATGATCAAGTTAAAAGTCCTTTGCTTAAAGCTGAGTTTTTCAAAACGAGTGATATGGTTGAAAAAGAAGTTTACAATGAACTTTCAAACAGATTCTTACAACTTGAAAAACATTGTATTTCACTTGAAATATCAATACAACAAAAGGAAGAAAGTCTTCAAACTAACAAACCATGTAAGAATCCGGAATTTCCTGAATTTCGTGGATTTTTTGAGATAAACGATTTGAAAGCTCAGCTACAAGCCAAAAACTTAACGATCAACAATTTGAAAACTCGAATTAATATGCATGAGAAAAGTAATGAAGCCAAAGTTAAACATGACATTGATGCAATGGAAACAAGAAACATTGAATTGGAACGTAATGTGGCTAAATTACTCTTGGAAAATGAGACTTTGAAAAAGCATTACAAAGACCTGTATGATTCTATCAAAGAAAAGAGAACTAAGACTATAGAACAAACAACTTCTTTGATTGCCAAAAATGATGAATTCAAAGCTCAACTTCTGGAAAAGGGTTTTACAATTGTAGCATTAAAAAACGAGTTAAGAAAATTAACAGGAAACAGTGTGCACACTAAGTTTGCAAAACCATCAATCTTGGGGAAACCAGTTTTACAACCACTTAGAAACCAATCAGTTGTTAGACAATCGACTGCGTTTAGATCTGAACGTCCAAAATTTTCAAAGCCACGGTTTGCCTCCCAAGTTGATGCGAAACAAGTTTTGTCAAAACCAGTCACTTTACAGTCTAGACCTAATGAAAAGGAATATGCTTTTGCAAAACCTCATCATATGAGTGCTTCCAGTTCTTCTAGGATTAGTTCAAAGCGTGTGTCATTTGTGACACCAAAAGAACATGTTAGACATAAAGACATTGTTCAGAATCTTAACCTAGAGGATGCTATGAAAAATACGCATGAAAAGACTAGGAATTTGCCTGTTTGTAAGAGTTGTTGCGTATCGATTAAAGCGATTCCCATAGCAGATCACTCTAAGAATTCGAGATCTTTTTCTGACTCCAAACACATTGTTTGCTTAACTTGTCAGAAATGTGTTTTTAATGCAAATCATGATAGTTGTGTAACAAAATTCCTGAAAGAAGTGAATGCTCGTGCTAATGCTCAATCCCCTAAGACTAGAAATGACAACAAGCCCGTAGAACCAAAGAGTTATACTCAGAAACCTGGTAGGCAGATTGCTATAGGACAAAGGTTTTTTCTCAACAAGTCTTCCACTGTGCATGAGAAACCAAACACTCCTAGATCTTTTCTTAGGTGGATACCAACGGGTAGAATTTTTAAGATTGCTGGTCTTAGATGGATACCTATTAGGAAGATGTTCACTGATTGCACAACCAAGGTTGACAATGAAACCCCAAATGGTCTAGATGCTGATATCACTAACCCATATAAATGCGATCAAACTCTTAATGTTAGTGCAGGTAGTCTTTACTTAAGTGCAGGTACATCGTTCACTCCTATGAAGGAAAGACTCAAAGTTTGGTTGCCGAAAAGACTGATATCTCATAAATTAGGGGTTCATGCAACTCAAATTTGATGAACATGAAAGATGACGTTTGAACACATCAGTTCAAGCCTCGTTCTTCAACGACATATGATGTTTGAACACTGCAGTTCAAGCCTCGGGCCTCAATGTCAACATAATGGCGTCTGCTGAAAACACTCCAGGCCCCGTTCCTCAAAGAAAAGAAAGGCGTACGCTTGAGTGCGCTTTATCTTCGGAAGAAGAGAAATCTTCTTGTTTCTGAATATTCTCATCAACAAGCTTCATACTTGTTCCATGCTCGTTCAGTCATCAAGTGGATCTACTTTCATTAGATTGTATTTTTATTCACTCGATCAAAAATGGCAACCTCAAATGCAATTTTTGAGGGGGAGAAGTGTGAACATTGGATTAACCTCATATGCACTTGTTCAATCAAAAATGGCAACCTCATATGCAATTTTTGAGGGGGAGAAGTGTGAAAAGTGGATCGACGTACATTAGATTGTATGTTCACTCACTTGTTGGGAATGTGACTCTAATTGTGACTACGGAGTTGATTAGGTATCACTTATTTGAGATTGAAGTTGACTTTCACAAAGGCGTGATCTTATTTTATCTTGAAGTCGGGGTTGGTTGGATGCATGACTTTCAATGATAACTTGCTCGTGCTTAAGATTTAAGTTGAAGACTTAGTTTATCTAGTTACCAGCAGTCGGGGTAAATGTTTGAAGACCTGGTTAACTATCACTTAAAGGAGTTACGTTGTAGTACTCAGTGTCATACGCCGATGACGTTGTGGATAATCGCAAGAGGTGTTAATGTCTCATACTTTGGTTGGTATTGAGTACTTAGAGATTTCCTTGGAGCATAAATTCTCTACACCGTTCTTCCAACATTAGTGCAAGCTTAAGTCACGAGAACGGGGAATTCTACTTCAGTTTCAAGTTTGGTATATCGGGTTTGCTCCATCAGTGGTTGATTCTCACTGCAGTTGATAAAGATAGTCATAGAGAGTTTCTGTAGCAGTTGATTCTCACAGGATACATTTGAGCCAATTTTGTTCTTCTCACAAGATATCATGTATATGTGCGTAAAATGTGTTGTTGATTCTGAGGTATCAAAACCAGCAAGGGGGAAGGAGACATACATCTGAACGCACAACGAGTACACGTGATGAACTTTATACTTCTTCTTAATTGAAGTTATTCCGGGAAGACAAATGTCATAACCACAGAGAAAATCAGTGTTTTAACTCGTGGCTTTTGGTGTATTATTCCAACTACGTGGGGGAAGAGATGTAAGAAACAGTGTCTGATGATAAAAGAGGTACACAATGGTACGATGATTCCTCTAGTTAGTCTGTATCATTTCGACTACATACGGGATAAATTGCCTACACTTGGGACTTAGTTGACTTTGGTGTAGCAATTTTCATCTGCAATTTACTGAAGGGAGAAAAGTACATTTCCGGGTCTTAATTGATTTTGATGTTACATTTTCGACTTCATTAATGGGATTGAGTGTGTACTTCGGATTTTTGAGCTTCATACAATGACACTGATTGGATCACTTCAACTACTTGGGGGAAGTGGTCTCTGGATACTTTTGGTATGCATTACTTCAGACTTCAGCGGGAAGAAATGTGAGAAGAATTATTCAATAGTGAGATGATACGCTGCTGATCTATTTGATGATCCCCCGAACGGAGAATCACGATGATTATTCTTAAAAGGAGCAGCAATATTTGATGTGGTTTGCTACGAATTCCACTGTATACTTACCTTATGTAAGCTTGAAAGAGAGCTTTGAAACTGCTCAAAAAGAAGATTGTCGATTTGGGAGGAAGCTATAAAAGCCTCACATTGAGAAGGCTCAAGTTCAGACGACTATTCAGGAGCCTCGAAAGCTTTGGTGGTGAAAGTTTAAGAGATGTTGACTACTGACTTATACAACGTGCAAAACGATATCCTCATTTCAGTATTCATGTCAACATCTTCTTAAATTGAATAATATATTTTGTACATATCTTATACCAAAATGTAAATAGAAAAATATAAAACCAACAAAAACCATAAAAATCAGAAAAATAGAAAATTCCAAAAATAGTTTTTCAAGGCATGTCTTCTGGTATCGATAACATTTACGATCCTAGAAATGTCATTCAATAATGACACGGGTCTTTAAAGAAGTTCGAGCAGAAGTTCAAAAAGTTTTTTTCAAAACATGCCTTTATGGCTTGCAGTTATTTCAGACTGCAACCCGGTTTTCAAAATGAGGAAAGCATGTCGCCAAAAAGACGGCTGTTCCTCTCAACGGCATGGATTACTTTATATTTGTGCCTCTCCGATCTAGTGCACGCTTCAGTGCATTATTTATTGTATAAAAAGAGAAGTCTTCTTTGTATAACAAATAATTTTCCTTTTATGATTCTTCTGAAAATTATTTGTGAGACACATGGTGGTAACGTGTTGTTTGAAATTCTATCAGACTTGGATTGTTCATAAAATTTGTCACTCAATCAATGACTACAGCTCTTTAACTAGAATACGGGTCATTGATTGAGAGGGAGAGTGATTTCAAATTTTATATCATCAAACGGGTTTCTTGGTTATCTCATAATTGTTAGAAAAGGTTTTGTAGTTAATGGGGTATTTGTTAAAGAGGAACTTACTAAGCTTTATCATAAATGGCCAAATGTGTTAGTTTTTAGAAAGATTAGGGCATTATGTTCAATTTGCTTATAGTTTCCTAGCTTTATGTAACTAGATGGTTCATTTGTGTCAATTTGGAATCCTTGTTTAATCCCCTTAATACTTTAAAACTCAAAATCTAAGAGAAGTTAGAAAACCCATTGTGTTTGATGTTCTTGAATACTCCACAGGCATTTGGTTGATCTGATTGAATGAGTTTCGAATGTTGATTGACTTTTGTTAGTCGATAGCTGTTTAATTGTTGTTGACGTATTTCTTGTGCACTCAGGATATGCTTAGGTATGTAGCTATCGTGTTAGAATCTTGTTTCTAAGATCCTGAGTTGAATGTTGAAATGTGAGTGAATTGCCATGTTCATGATTGTTGTTTGCTCTTTATGCTAGATAGGGGTTTGAAAATTTTCCTTATTATGGTTTGATCATGACATGAATATGATTTTATGAGTAGGCAAACCGCTGCGTGATAGCGGTTAATGTAGAGTTAATCTGTATGTATGTCCATCTTTGTGGATATTCCTATGCAGATTCCATGGCTGATGTGAATGTGCCTGCTCCCGCTCTAACCACTTGATTAGATATTCAAACTACATTGACTGGCTCTGAATTGACCACAACAACAACATCGGCAGCAGCAACAACAACAACAACACCCTCACCACCACCACCACCTTCACTTCAACAAAGCATTACTAATTCTGGTCTCGCCGAGTTGGGATCTACAATACTTGGGAAGTTTTGTTGGTGGATGGATAATTGACGTCGACTACTGACTCCCTCAGAGAAGCGAATTATCACATCATCTGTGTGTAAAGGTCAACATCATTTGTGTCGTAATAGTTATCTTGTACATTATAAGTAGTAAATATACATTTGTTGTTATTTGTCAGTGTATGATTGTTTTAATTCAAAATCTTTCAAACCTATCATACCTGACACTAACATTCTCCCTCATAGATTGAGGGGGAGCATCGTAATGTTCCATTATCAGCATATATTGAATTTGAACACACTTTCTCCCAAATTTTCTAAACTTATTTAAATCAATTGAGATCCCAAATCTCAAAAGGTTTGAAATTTTTGATCGGGGGAGAGAATGTGATTTAAATATGAAAATTTGATAAAAATGTGATCTTTTGGACTCAAGTGTAGGCTCTCCCATATGTGCTAAACTCTTTCGTATATCGATGCACATATTGAGGGGGAGCAAATGATTTATGATGGCAATTGTGGAAGTATACCAAAGACCGACCATTTTATTTATTGCACTGGAGGTATAAGGATGGTGAGGTTAGGTATAAGTTCCCATGATCCAGCCAGAACCGGAGGGATCTTCCCAGGGACAATCCTCTAGTTAGAGTAGAAGTCCTTAGGAATGATTAAAAAAGGAGAAATATGAGATAAGGGAAGAGTGCCGACTGAAATGGAGCTAGTACTGGAATAAACCCAACAAGGTACTAGTTATGAAGTTTCGGTAAGCACTGAAGGGGTTGAAGAATGAAAAAGAAATGTAAAGATAAAGGGTGAAAAGAAAGAAGCCCTCCTTACACTTTAGGCAGAAACCTGGTCAATACATATGCTGTTAGAATCACTTAGTTGATTTCTGACATTGAAGACGAGTATCATGGACCCAGTGATACGCTGCACAACCCTCCCTAGCTGCTCAAGGTCCCTCAAAGGATTCTTGTTTCATTTGTCACGGAGATCAATACATTTCTATCGTCTCTCTCACTCCGAGTTAGACGATATTGAAAAGGTGGTAGTCCTCTCCAGCCTCCGATCACTAAATCAAAACGCACTATTGAGTCTAGAGCCAAGAGATCATCCATAAATCTCATTAGGACACACTTCAAATGTGTTTGTTGTTTCATACACCGTGAAAAGCAAGAAAATTATACATTAAGAGTCCTACGCATTATCCTCGTGGTATTGCCAGAACATCCGAGTGATACGAAAGTACTCACAATGAAGATGGAAATCCTTCTATAGCCAACAACAAACAAGCTCTTGGTGGGTGACATGATCAAACTTGTGACAACTGGAAAGAAACGATGGGGCGATTCACTTTTGAATCAAACTTGTTCCAGGAAATGAATTGACAGATACTTTTGGAAAACCTTTGATGTGCTCAACAATTGTTTTCGAGCACATCGACTGCGCATAATTTTCAAACAAAAGTATGTGTGATTGAAACTTGATATTTCTCATAAAACTTTCATCGTATTGCAAAAACTCTATATCTAGCAATACGTGATTGTTTTTTCAAATCAAATTTCTCATTAATCAGTGAATCCTAATTCGCTGGTTCACTCACTCCGTGTTGTCTACTTTGAGACGCTCCGGTTTGAGAACGGCTAGTACAGCTGCGAAACCCTGTCAAGGAAATTCTTTGGAATTCTACCTTATCACAGGCAGTATTTATACTGATCAACGAGGAACCGTGGTTCTTGCAACCCTATTCAAGGAAAGTGAACAAATACACTTTCGTTTGTTTATTGCTAACTGTTGTTTGCAGGAACTTCCAACGGTTGCAGCTGATGGCCAATGAGACGTCAATTCATAACCTCATGCTCACACTTCGCACTCACGCTCAAAGAAATCATGATAGCAGAATGACATACTACAACGCTTCCGCAACTCTAATGCTAAACTTCATGATCCAGAAAAGTGTGAGCATGACGGTCCGATGGTCACTTCATCACATGGAGGCAATACTACAAATGATGAACTTGGAGATTTACGATGGCTGATGATCTCAAAGAATGCTCAAAGATCACATATACCAAAGGAACATTAATGTCACACCCCCAAATATCTGGTTTGCAGCGGAATGGAACACTTGAGGGCGTGACTAATCATAGCACCACAGTTACAGTTATATTGAACGACCTAAAGTGTCGTTTAGAAAATACATCGTTTGATCATTTAAAAACATTCAGAGTTTACAAAACAAGGTCCCAAAAGGTGTTTCATGTTGCGGAAAATAAGTTCATACAAATCAAACGATAGTTAAGTGCACAAAATATAATGTGAGACGCGTCGACTCCGCGACTCCATGTATGTCCTTATGCAAGCCAACATGCGATACCTTAATTACCTGAAAATACATTGCTAAAACGGGTCAACAATAATGTTGGTGAGTTCATAGGTTTATGTAAATGAAATGTTATACGGTAACCACAAGTATAAAGTGTATGACATAAATGCCACATAAAAATAATACATTAGCTCTTAAGCTCATGATCCCGAAGCTAGACTGAAATGAAATACCCCATCTGAGTGTTTGCCAATCACTCTAATATGATAGAAATGAAATGCGTTCGTTTGACAAGTTGGCGCTACCAACCCGAACGGAGGAGTCACCCTCAATAGATCTATTCACTCACTCTCGCTTGCTCACAATTAACGGTTCATGATTTCAAATAGGGGACTTTAATCTGGGCAATGATGTAACTTAAGCAATGTAATGAGTTTGATACTTTGGTCCGTATGTAAAATGGTGCAATGTATTCTCCCCCGAGAATTTAGAAATCAAATAATAAATTTAAAGCGGGGCTATGAAAACTCACCTGAAATGATAGCAACAATGACAACAATGGGTATGATGAGATGAAGCTCGGTCTCTCACCGCGACCTATTATGTATGATATGAACTACAGTAAGCAATGATACAATGCTATACATGCAAATACGTATGTTATCGATACCACTCGTTAGTTTTGAAAATAATGTTTATCGTCGAAAAATACATTTTTGACGTCCCGTTAAGTTATAAACTACTTTTCGCATAAATATGTTGCAACGGTACTCTACGATCCTCGATTAGTGTTCTATCGGCGAATATAATGTTTTCGTCGCAAAAATAACATTTTCATAACTTGTGAAAATATGCCCAAATGGCCTCGTAAAACTAGTCGTGAAATATTGTACGTTATGCGTTAGTGATCAAACTCGACGTTTTTGAAAACCTTGTAACAATATCTAAAAGTCGTGTCATTTGACTTTTGATCATACGCGCCTCGATCATATAGAAAATCGGCTATCAACTTAGTGACTTGTAAAAATACTAGTTTCTACACTTGGAACATTTTCTATTAGTGGGCTGTCAAAATATATAAGTTTCGTCGGGTTTTAAACGCGTGTATCTCGATCGTTATAAGCTCGTTTTCTACGTTCTTTATATCCACGGGTCCGTATAAACATGAACTAACATGTTTTCAGTAGCTCGGCTCCCCTAGATCACGTCTAACGCCTCGTTTGGTCCTTTGAAATTCGGCAAACAGCAAGGTATTTTTTCTGAAAAGTAGTTTTCGTCGTCTAACTTGTAAAAATCATATCTCCTTCGTTATAAGTCGGTTTTTACTCATTCAAGCGCCCACATTCTCGTTTTTTAAAGTACTTTCTGAATATGAAGGCCAAAATATTTCCATGTTTACTGAAATTTCCAGTTTTTACGTTTAATGACAGAACCTTTTATATAGTGTTAAAAACTTATTTTTCTAGTTCAAGTCTTGATCAAAACTAAATCAAACCACTTCAAATCAACTCCACAAGTACTCAAATCCTACCATACACCTTCTTAGGGTGTCATGGGGTCCTAAACATCACTAACTATAGTGGGTTTCATGAGGATGTTAATAAAACCCATAGATCTAATGTTTAAGGTGAAAAATAAGTAAAGTGGTATCTAAAACATAAGTAACTCGCATTACTAACTAATATATCTTGAAAATACATGAACTTATGAAGTAAATAAAAGTATGGAAAGATCATAAAGATGTTCTTGAGCTTACTTGAATTATGGATGAGTTTTGGATGGAAAAGGGTTAAAACCTTGGGATTTTTATTTCAAAATCCTAACAAGGAGTGTAAAGAGGACTTGTATAACACTTGAGCTTGAAAAATTTGTGGTTCTTCCTCTTGTTGTTCTTGTGGCCGTGGGATATGGAGAGAAAGAGAGAGAGAGTTTGATCTATTTTAGCAAATGAAATGTTACAATTGAAGTGTTATAGAAATAAAATGCAAAGACAAGAAAACATATCCCATAAATGAAGTAAGGTTTAGTGAGAAAAATGGTGAAATATGGCATGGGGGGGGGGGGGGGGGGCGGCATTATTGGAAGAAAAAAGAGAAGAAAATATTGCTAGGTGAGATATTGTCTAACTTTGTGTATATTAGTGTAGTTTGGTGTGTACATTAGGTGTTATCAGGTACCGAGTTAACTAGAAATAAATCATGACGAGGTAAAATAAATTACGACGAAGTTGCAAAAGTTGAAAAATCATATTCCTTGCAAGAATCGGGTGTTCAAGTAGTCATTGGATTGAAATTTCGCAAACCAACGGAGTTATACGCGTATACCGGTAAATGTAGCAACTCACTAGAAAATACCGGGTAAATTAATAATATAATTTTTATATTATTATAATGAATATGAAAACATGTTAGGATCATTGTCGGGAGTATCGGGTATATGTTTTGTAGTAATAACTGAGTGGTAACGTTTAATAAATAAACGAACATACGTAAATAGAAATGATGCACACCCGTGCATGACTAAAAATGCAGATGATGTTACTGATGATATGCAGACTACTCTAGCCTGTATGATGTGTCTTGACTGATGATGCATGAATACGCAGCTAAATCATACTGGTTACGCGTATTTGAATACCCGTAAACCTAGTTTACGTAATGATGAATGATGATCATGAATAGTGATTTTCCTCTGGGGATGAATAGTGTCACATAAATAGTAAAATTTTTGAACGCTTCTCAAAATCACAAACTGTCCTCGAAAACGATGAATAGTAACTGATGAATAGTAATGATGAATAGTAAATGATGAATAGTAACTCGTGAATAGTAAATTGTCGAGGTTTGGGAAATGACCTGAAATTGTGATTTGTGACAGTCGCCCACCCAAGAAGGAATTCAGTCCCTGAATTCAGTTGATGTTGGTCTTTGGAGTGGACTCGGTGAAAAGATGTGGATACTTGAGTCGCATCTGGTCTTCCCGTTCCCAAGTAAACTCAGGACCTCTTCGAGAATTCCAGCGAACTTTGACGATAGGAATTCGACTCTGCTTCAACTGTTTGACCTCACGGTCCATGATTTCTGCTGGTTCCTCCACAAAATTAAGCTTATCGTCGAGCTGAATCTCTTCTAGTGGAATTACAAATGACTCGTCTGAAAGACATTTCTTGAGGTTTGAGACACGAAACGTGTTATGTACACTGCTGAGCTCCGACGGAAGCTCAAGTCTGTATGCTACCGGACCAATTCTCTCCAGAATCTTAAATGGCCCTATGTATCTTGGGTTCAACTTCCCGCGTTTCCCGAATCGTATCACGCCCTTCCAAGGCGAGACCTTCAACATGACTTTGTCTCCAACCTGAAATTCTAATGGTTTGCGTCGAACATCGGCGTAACTCTTCTGTCGGCTTCTAGCTGTTTGGAGTCTTTCTCGAATCTGAATTATCTTTTCTGTTGTTTCTCTAACCAACTCTGGACCAGTAAGTTGTACGTCACCAACTTCGGCCCAACAAACTGGGGACCGGCACTTACGACCATAGAGTGCCTCAAATGGTGCTGCCCTTATGCTAGTATGATAGCTGTTGTTATAAGAGAACTCGATCAACGGCAAATGGTTAGCCCAACCATTTCCAAAGTCAATCTCACACGCCCTAAGCATGTCTTCCAATGTCTGAATCATTCTCTCGCTCTGACCATCGGTCTGAGGATGGTAGGCAGTGCACATGTCTAATATGGTACCAAATAAATCTTGCAATGACTGCCAGAAGTTTGAAGTAAAGCGACTATCTCTGTCTGAAATGATGGAAATTGGTGCTCCGTGCCTTGAGACTATTTCCTTGACATAAAGTCTGGTGAGCTGATCCATGGAATAAGTCTCTTTGATTGGAATGAAATGAGCTGATTTGGTGAGACGATCAACGATTACCCAAATAGCATCGTAACCGCCTGACGTCTTGGGAAGTTTAGTGACGAAGTCCATTGTAATACGTTCCCATTTCCACTGTGGAATTTCCGGTTGCTGAAGTAATCCTGATGGTTTCTGGTACTCGGCTTTTACCTTGGCGCAAGTAAGGCATTTGCTGACATACGTAGCTATTTCTGCTTTCATATTCGGCCACCAATAAAGTTTCTTAAGATCCTGATACATCTTATCAGAACCTGGGTGAATAGAGTACCTTGGCTTATGTGATTCGTGCATAATCAACTCTCGTATTCCACCATAGAGAGGTATCCAGCTTCTATTCTTGAAGCATAGTACTCCGTCTGACCTCCTTACTAAACCGTTTTCATTCTGTTGCATCCCTTTTAGAGTTTCACTTGGTAGGTTTTCTTCCTTGAGTGCCTCAACCTGAGCCTCGAGGATTTTTGATGGTAGTAGGGAAATGATCGTCATTCCCAATGATCTGACTCTCAAAGGTTTGAGTCTTTCTTTCCGGCTGAGAGCATCTGCCACAACATTGGCTTTTCCCGGGTGATATCGGATTTCACAGTCGTAATCACTAAGCAACTCCAGCCAACGACGCTGCCTCATGTTGAGCTCTTTCTGATCAAGAATGTACTGTAAGCTCTTGTGGTCTGTAAATACTACACACTTAGTACCATAAAGGTAGTGCCTCCAAATCTTGAGTGCGAAAACCACGGCACCCAACTCTAAATCGTGTGTGGTGTAATTCTTCTCATGCTTCTTAAGCTGTCGAGATGCATAAGCTATCACCTTTTCGTTCTGCATTAACACTGCTCCAAGTCCTTTATGTGATGCGTCACAATATACCACGAAGTTCTCAATCCCTTCGGGTAGTGCCAAAATCGGCGTGCTGCAAAGCTTCTGCTTCAATATCTGAAAAGCGGACTCTTGTTTTTCTCCCCATTCATACTTCTGGTTCTTCTGTGTCAACTTGGTCAACGGCTTAGCTATCTTGGAAAACCATTCAATGAATCTTCTGTAATATCTTGCGAGTCCTAAGAATTGATGAATTTCTGTGGGAGTCTTGGGTGTAGCCCAATCTTTAACTGCCTCGATCTTTGCTGGATCAACCTGTAGTCCTCGACTATCAATGACATGACCAAGAAATTGTACTATTCGGATCCAAAAATCACACTTCGAAAATTTGGCGTACAACTTCTCTTTCTTGAGCAGTTCTAAGATCGTTCTGAGGTGTTCTCTATGCTCTTCTTCACTCTTCGAGTAAATCAAGATATCGCCAATGAATACAATCACAAACTTATCCAGATATGGCTTGCACACCCTGTTCATGAGGTCCATGAATACTGCAGGTGCGTTGTTTAATCCGAACGGCATTACCTGAAACTCATAATGACCATAACGAGTTCTAAATGCTGTCTTCGGGATATCCTCCTCCCGAACTCTAAGCTGATGGTAACCCGATCTCAAGTCGATCTTGGAGTAATAACTAGAGCCTTGCAATTGATCAAACAAATCGTCGATCCTGGGAAGTGGATAACGATTCTTCACC
The DNA here is from genome assembly GCA_021014915.2 of Artemisia tridentata subsp. tridentata. Taxonomy (NCBI): domain Eukaryota; kingdom Viridiplantae; phylum Streptophyta; class Magnoliopsida; order Asterales; family Asteraceae; genus Artemisia; species Artemisia tridentata. Next base: position 36,280,263 of record CP139501.1, read on the forward strand.
GTTAACTTGTTTAGCTCTCGATAGTCAATACACATTCTGAAAGATCCATCTTTCTTTTTCACAAACAAGACCGGTGCTCCCCAAGGTGAGGAACTTGGCCTAATGAATCCTTTGTCTAAGAGTTCTTGCAATTGGTTAGACAACTCTTGCATTTCTGATGGTGCTAGTCGATAAGGTGCTCGCGCAACTGGTGCAGCTCCCGGCACCAAGTCAATCTGAAATTCTACTTGGCGAGTAGGTGGAAGTCCTGGTAATCTTCGGGAAAGACTTCTGGAAAATCTTTAACAGTTGGTACATCTTCAATTCGTTTCTCATCCGACTTCTTTTCTGTGATATGTGCCAAAAATGCATAACAGCCCTTCTTTATGTACTTCTCGGTTTTGATGCATGATATGATACTGAGTCTAGTTCCACTTCGTTCTCCACAAACGACTAAAGTTTCACCGTCGTATGGTAGATGAACAACTTTTTCACAAATGATTCTTGCATGATGTCGAGATAACCAATCCATACCGATAACAATGTCAAACTTCCAAGTTCTACAGGCATTAGATCTATATTGAATGGGTGGTTTAGAAAATTGAGAGTGCAACCACGAATGATGGTGTTTGTGCCAACTAAACTACCGTTAGCTAGTTCGATGTGGTAAGGAGTGTCTAGTATGGTTGGTTCAATGTTGAGTAAAGGTGCAAATGCAATAGAAACAAAACTTCTATCGGCTCCTGAATCAAATAAAATGGATGCATAACGATTATTGATGAGGAACGTACCCGTAACGACATTCGGGTCCTCCTTGACATCTTCTCCTCCTAAAACATACACTCTTCCTCTAGCTGCTCCACCTTGGTTCCCGTTTCTCTGATTCTTCCCTTTTGGACAGTTATTCTTAAAGTGTCCTTTCTCTCCACAACCAAAACACGTCAATGGGGGTCTCTGATTATCAGCCACAAACGGAACCTTGCATTCTCTGGTCGGCTGACCAACCTTCTTACAGTTACCACAAGGATTTGGGCAATTTCCAGGGTTATGGTGACTTTGACATTTGTTGCACCTGGGTAAAGTACCATTGTAACCTCCCTTTTCAGCTGGCCCTGCAGCATAGGCCTTTACAGTTTCTTGTCTCTTGGGTGGTTGTTGAGTAGCATTGCCACTCTGGTTGTTGTCCCACTTTCTTTTGTTGTTGTTGTGATAGTTGGAATTGTTTCGGTTATTGGTATAGTTGTTGTTGTTTCGGTAGTTGTTGGAGTTGTTGTTGTAGTTACAGTTACTGTTGGTGTTGTTGTTGTTGTTTGCAGTAGTTCCTTTCTTCACTATCTGAGCCATCAGTTTCTGAGACATCCTGATTGCCTCGTCCAATGTTTGTGGGTCAAAAGAAATCACATCTCCACGGATGCTGTGAGGTAGTCCACCAATGAAATGTTCTAACACTTTTCATTATCTGGAACCATAGTTGGACATAGTGCAGCCAACTCTTGAAACCTCCTGATATATGTCTCAATATCATTACCTGCTGTCACTAGCTCATAAAACTCTGTTTCCAACTTTTTCACTTCTGTGCGGGGCAAAACTTCTTTGTCAACAACTTCTTGAATTCTTCCCACGTGAGCTTGTAAGCATTTTCCATTCCCATGGGCTTTGCATAAGAATTCCACCATGACATAGCTTCATCAACAAGTGTACTAGTAGCAAACTTCACTTTGTACTCCTCTGGACAGTTGCATAGATGAAACACAGATTCTATCTTTTCAAACCAACGAATCATAGCAGTGGCTCCTTCAGTGCCCTTGAATTTTGTGGGATCACCACTCTTGAAGTCTTTGTACGTACATTTTCGACCATTAGTACCATTAGTAGCTTGCCCAGCAGCTTCTGCCGTCTCCGCCTGAGAAGCGGCCTCAGCAGCCCGAGCAGCTACAATAGCTCTTTTAGTCACTAGCGCTGCCTCTATACTGTCAGCAACAAGCTTCCTGATCTCAGCTGGTGTCATAGTAGTAGCAGCTCTTTTTGGCGGCATGACTCTTCATAATCACAAAAGATAACAACAATGAGAACTCACAATAGAAACGATCATCATACACAATATATACAACCACAACATGTATAAACATTCACAACAAGTATAGATACATCTACCACATGTATAAATACAATGAAATCATAACGATAAACAACCATGAAATATCATAAATATAATCACAACGCACATGAATATAATACATGAAAATTTCGGTCTACATGGACCGATATCATAGATAGCACAACCATTCCTACATAGTAGAGTCACACTTGATACATTTGTTTGTACAACAACCAAAAGACAACAAGTTCTTTAAACTATGTCCCACACCCCGGGACTAGGATAATAATAGTACAAGCTACATGATAAAGGTCTAACACTAGGCACCTCCTGGTGCTCCACCTGAACGACGTCGAAGCACTCGAATCTCTCTATCCATAGCAACCACGATCTCCTCCAAATGCTGAACTCGAAGCTGAAGATCAGCCTCCCTGCTCTCTGATGCGGAAATCTTAGCCTGAACTGTAGCTAACTCTCCGGCCTGACGGTGATGCTCCTCCTGAGACATCTGTGCCCTGTCAAATAACTCCGGCATCTCCTGCCTCAACTGGGTAATACGCTCAGAACTCTCTAACTGCCTAGCCTCCAATCCCTGATGTGAAATATCAATGGAAACTCTGCCCAACACTAGCCCTCGACCTCCTCCTCTAAAGCCTCAATCCTGCTCACTGGTATCTCCTCCATATGGCCTAATGCCCTGTCAACCTCTCTCTGCAGATGATCTAGTCGCGAGTCAAGTATAGCAGCAGTAAGTAATCTGGCAGCAGCAGCCCTCGAGCTCTCACCAACCTCGAATCTGCTGGGTGGTGCAGTCTCTGTCGTCTCTGTAGTATCTGGTGGTGGAATGTCGAGCCGTGCCCGCTTCTTGAGCGGTAGGTCGGATATAGGAGTAGGATCCCTTGGATGAACTGGTGCTGATGGGGATGGTAATGGTGATGATGGTACAATGGTGATAAGGATGGTGGTGGTAAGGGTACAAAAGCAGCTGGGGATCTGACCATAGGACGACGAAAATGCCTAGCAGCAGTGCGCTTCATGCGCGGTCCATCCGGTAGTAATCGGTAAACATGACCATAGGGTAAAAACTCTCCCGGCTGGATAACTGGAACAACTGCCGGACCACGACGGATCACAGGTGATACTGGTGGGGTAGGTGCGACTTCCCCCTCCTCGAAGGGTTCAGTCTCAGCCTCTGACATAACTGGTGATGACTGTGGAGTAGGCTCCACAGATGATAGAATGATAGTAGGCAATGGGGATGATGTAACCGACTCTAGTATGATGGAGGTTAGTGAGGAAACCTCATCGGAGTCTGAGTCCGAGGTAATAACAATAGGGTCTGAAGACATCTCTGTGACAACCGATGTGAAAATAAAGTAAATAAGCATGTACATAATGTAAGCTATGATGAAATGATATATGTATGAAATCGCATCCATTATACATGCGATATAATGAATATGCACTTATGCTACAATGATGAGATGCTATGATGGTGTAGTTATAGTCTAGGGTATAAAGGACAAACTAGTTCGCTATAACCTTTGCTCTGGTACCAATCTGTCACACCCCTAAATATCTGGTTTGCAGCGGAGTGGAACACTTGAGGGCGTGACTGATCATAGCACCACAGTTACAGTTATATTGAACGACCTAAAGTGTCGTTTAGAAAATACATCGTTTGATCATTTAAAAACATTCAGAGTTTACAAAACAAGGTCCCAAAAGGTGTTTCATGTTGCGGAAAATAAGTTCATACAAATCAAACGATAGTTAAGTGCACAAAATATAATGTGAGACGCGTCGACTCCGCGACTCCATGTATGTCCTTATGCAAGCCAACATGCGATACCTTAATTACCTGAAAATACATTGCTAAAACGGGTCAACAATAATGTTGGTGAGTTCATAGGTTTATGTAAATGAAATGTTATACGGTAACCACAAGTATAAAGTGTATGACATAAATGCCACATAAAAATAATACATTAGCTCTTAAGCTCATGATCCCGAAGCTAGACTGAAATGAAATGCCCCATCTGAGTGTTTGCCAATCACTCTAATATGATAGAAATGAAATGCGTTCGTTTGACAAGTTGGCGCTACCAACCCGAACGGAGGAGTCACCCTCAATAGATCTATTCACTCACTCTCGCTTGCTCACAATTAACGGTTCATGATTTCAAATAGGGGACTTTAATCTGGGCAATGATGTAACTTAAGCAATGTAATGAGTTTGATACTTTGGTCCGTATGAAAATGGTGCAATGTATTCTCCCCCGAGAGTTTAGAATCAAATAATAAATTGAAAACGGGGCTATGAAAACTCACCTGAAATGATAGCAACAATGACAACAATGGATATGATGAAAATGAGGCTCGGTCTCTAACCGCGACCTATTATGTATGATATGAACTACAGTAAGCAATGATACAATGCTATACATGCAAATACGTATGTTATCGATACCACTCGTTAGTTTTGAAAATAACGTTTATCGTCGAAAAATACATTTTTGACGTTCCGTTAAGTTATAAACTACTTTTCGCATAAATATGTTGCAACGGTACTCTACGATCCTCGATTTTGTGTTCTATCGGCGAATATAATGTTTTCGTCGCAAAAATAACATTTTCATAACTTGTGAAAATATGCCCAAATGGCCTCGTAAAACTAGTCGTGAATATTGTACGTTATGCGTTAGTGATCAAACTCGACGTTTTTGAAAACCTTGTAACAATATCTAAAAGTCGTGTCATTTGACTTTTGATCATACGCGCCTCGATCATATAGAAAATCGGCTATCAACTTAGTGACTTGTAAAAATACTAGTTTCTACACTTGGAACATTTTCTATTAGTGGGCTGTCAAAATATATAAGTTTCGTCGGGTTTTAAACGCGTGTATCTCGATCGTTATAAGCTCGTTTTCTACGTTCTTTATATCCACGGGTCCGTATAAACATGAACTAACATGTTTTCAGTAGCTCGGCTCCCCTAGATCACGTCTAACGCCTCGTTTGGTCCTTTGAAATTCGGCAAACAGCAAGGTATTTTTTCTGATAAGTAGTTTTCGTCGTCTAACTTGTAAAAATCATATCTCCTTCGTTATAAGTCGGTTTTTACTCATTCAAGCGCCCACGTTCTCGTTTTTGAAAGTACTTTCTGAATATGAAGGCCAAAATATTTCCATGTTTACTGAAATTTCCAGTTTTTACGTTTAATGACAGAACCTTTTATATAGTGTTAAAAACTTATTTTTCTAGTTCATGTCTTGATCAAAACTAAATCAAACCACTTCAAATCAACTCCACAAGTACTCAAATCCTACCATACACCTTCTTAGGGTGTCATGGGTCCTAAACATCACTAACTATAGTGGGTTTCATGAGGATGTTAATAAAACCCATAGATCTAATGTTTAAGGTGAAAAATAAGTAAAGTGGTATCTAAAACATAAGTAACTCGCATTACTAACTAATATATCTTGAAAATACATGAACTTATGAAGTAAATAAAAGTATGGAAAGATCATAAAGATGTTCTTGAGCTTACTTGAATTATGGATGAGTTTTGGATGGAAAAGGGTTAAAACCTTGGGATTTTTATTTCAAAATCCTAACAAGGAGTGTAAAGAGGACTTGTATAACACTTGAGCTTGAAAAATTTGTAGTTCTTCCTCTTGTTGTTCTTGTGGCCGTGGGATATGGAGAGAAAGAGAGAGAGAGTTTGATCTATTTTAGCAAATGAAATGTTACAATTGAAGTGTTATAGAAATAAAATGCAAAGACAAGAAAACATATCCCATAAATGAAGTAACGTTTAGTGAGAAAAATGATGAAATATGGCATGGGGGGGGGCATTATTGGAAAAAAAAGAGAAGAAAATATTGCTAGGTGAGATATTGTCTAACTTTGTGTATATTAGTGTAGTTTGGTGTGTACATTAGGTGTTATCAGGTACCGAGTTAACTAGAAATAAATCATGACGAGGTAAAATAAATTACGACGAAGTTGCAAAAGTTGAAAAATCATATTCCTTGCAAGAATCGGGTGTTCAAGTAGTCATTGGATTGAAATTTCGCAAACCGACGGAGTTATACGCGTATACCGGTAAATGTAGCAACTCACTAGAAAATACCGGGTAAATTAATAATATAATTTTTATATTATTATAATGAATATGAAAACATGTTAGGATCATTGTCGGGAGTATCGGGTATATGTTTTGTAGTAATAACTGAGTGGTAACGTTTAATAAATAAACGAACATACGTAAATAGAAATGATGCACACCCGTGCATGACTAAAAATGAAGATGATGTTACTGATGATATGCAGACTACTCTAGCCTGTATGATGTGTCTTGACTGATGATGCATGAATACGCAGCTAAACCATACTGGTTACGCGCATTTGAATACCCGTAAACCTAGTTTACGTAAGGATGAATGATGATCATGAATAGTGATTTTCCTCCGGGGATGAATAGTGTCACATGAATAGTAAAAATTTTGAACGCTTCTTAAAATCACAAACTGTCCTCGAAAACGATGAATAGTAATGATGAATAGTAACTTGTGAATAGTAAATTGTCGAGGTTTGGGAAATGACCTGAAATTGTGATTTGTGACAATTAATCACACGATCATTGCTTGAAGTACAAAGTGTGCCGAACTTGAAGAATCAAAAGATTACGAGCTAGGAATTTACAGTCATGTAATAGAATGCTAGAATTCAAAGTGTATTTTCCGGGGTGACCTCCCTTAGGGGGAGATTGTTAGGAATATAAATATTCATATGAAAGACTCGGTCACCCCGAGTATCTTTTGGCATTAGATAGCTCGTAGGCTTTATAGTTATAGTTTAGATATCGTTTCACCATGGAGTCGGCTCGGGTCTTTACCCACTGTAGCCCGCTCCATAGCCCTCGTGGGGCGTTAAGTAAGTTATATAAATACCCTCTCCCACCAAGGGATAGCGTTGGAGTTTTCTAATCTAATATCACTAGCTCTTCACTTTCTCTCTCTAGAATTCTCCCATCTCTCTCTTTCTCTCTCTAGAATCGAACTTAACCTAATCTTGAGTGTGTGTTATGATATATATTATCTTACTGATGGTGTGCGTGATGTAAGATTTGAGTATTGATGAGTTCTTCACATGTATGACGAGAATATGAATATACATTCATATCTATTGTTTGCTTCCCTCGTGCATCTAAAGACATAACTTGCAACAAAAATTGGTACCAAAGTTTCTCATGGGTCCGAGATGGTTAGTCAACAACATCCATTGCATTTACATGCACATGGTGAGGATGTCGCCAAAGAGCAAAGGTATCATTTTAAATTTTATTCCAACTTATTGACAATTTTAATTAGAGATGTTTTTCTTGACTTTCATTAGTGATGACCAATATTTTAAAGACACTCAGTTTTCTAAGCCACTAATTTAGATTTTTCTAAGAGGTTTCACAAATTTAATTTGTTTTGACTTGCTCGTTGATGACTCAAATGAATTAAAACCTAAGCCCGTTTTATCTCCGAATGCCTTTTGACCATTTGGTAAATCTTTAAGAAATTGATAACTCTTTTCCAATTTAGCTAGTATATTAGCCCTTTCATTAACCTTTTTAATTTCACTTTTGTAATCTTGACACACTTTACATTCTAGATCAATTTCTATACCACTTTCAAGTCTAGACATTTTATCTTCCAAAATGATTTCTTTTTCAAAAGATTTTAAAGATTCATTTTTTGAAAATGTTTTTAGACTTATGTTGCATAGATGTTTAAACTCATTTTCTAATTTTGAAAATTCTAGAATAAATGGGTCATAGCAAAAGTGTTCGATTTCAGAGTGTACCTCACTTGAAGTTTCAAACATTTGACATATTTCGTATTCGGAGCACATGTTGTCTTCTTCATCTGTATTACTCCAAGATTCTTTGATGAGTTCTCTACGTAAGTTACTCATATAGTCCTTGTCGGCATTACCTTTATTGAAAACATTTGAACTAGTAGCATTTGTATTTAATCTATCTAAATATCTATCTACTAATTCGTCTTCAGAAGTGACGAATTGTTCATCTGTATGTGCAAGATCAATACGGTTATCTTTGGATTGACTATTTCCTTGATGAAAGTTTAAAAGATTTTTCCAAATGTCATTTGCCGTTTGACACAAAAATATTCTTTCATATTCCACTCTCGGCAAGGCTTTATAAATTATTATTTTGGCTTCAATATTTTTACAAAACTTTCTTTTGAAATAATCACTTTGATTTTCAAAATTTATTTCCGTTTGTTGAAAATAACCAATTGAAATGACATGCCAAAGACCTTGATCTATTGATTTCACATAACTTTCAAATCTATTTTTCCAATCAATAAAATTATTGTTTTCGAAAAATGGTGGTTCTTTCAAAGAACGGCCTTCTAGATATATTTCAGACTCCATAGATCGATTCAAGTTTTTAAGTACAGTATACTTTAAAGCTCTTGAGTGACCTTCTCTGATACCAATTGTAGAAATTAGAAGGGTGGGGGGGGGGTTGAATAGTTTCACCGTTTACAATTACGTTTTAAAAGATTTTTAGTTCTTTTAAGTTCTTTTTGAAAAACCGTTAGATTCAATAGTTATGTGAGATCTATAAACACAATAGTAATACGTAAAGTGAGTAAAGTAAAGACAAGAGATAAGGAAGAACACAACCAAACCGAGACGCAGAGATTTATAGTGGTTTGGCACGAAGCTCACTCTTCGCCCTACTCCACTCCCCGAGTACCACACTCAAGAGTTCACAATCACTATGTCAACACACTCCCTTCTGGCGGAGCAAACCGTACACCAAGTTTAACGACACTAAGCGGAATGTCGGGTCCTAATCCAAGCTAGAACCAATCTACACAAAGCCCACGTAGCTACACGAACAAGCACTCTTGTCAACTTGGATTTACAAAAAATCCAAGTCTTCACACAGACGATCACCCCGTCTAAATCTTCACACGAACGATCACCCCGTCCACTGGAATCTTCACCCGATCCATGTCTTCACGAACCTTCACTGGGTCCAAGTCTTCACTTCAAGGACTCACACCAAGTCCAAGTCTTCACACACTGGTATGTGCTTAAACACATACCATTTCTAGACCAAAACCGGACCCAAAAAGACCAAAAACCCGACCAAAATGCCAAATATATTGTGTTTTTGTGTTATTACATATGCAGGCACGGATATCAAAGAAAAGGACAAAATCAAGAAAGAACCGGAAAAACGAGCACGAGATATGGAAGTGTTATTTGTAGCCGATGCCGAGGAGAAATTATGGTAAAAAAGTCAACCGAGGTCCTCCATCTATCAGAAATTATCAAATTAAGCCCTTGGATTTATTTTTGATAAGTGGCAACAATGGTCCTTGAGATTTCTGAATTTACAAAATAAGTCCTTGTTATTTTTCCTAAAAATCCTAACTTTAAAACCCTTAAATCCTTTCACTACTTAAAATCCGTATTTAACAAAATAATTCACTCAACCCAATTTACCACCCTAACCCATCTAATCTAAATTCCAGCCCACCTATCCTAATGCACCATCCTAGCCCATCAGCCCAAATCCTCGACCCGTCTAAATCCCACCCGGGTCAAACCAATAAAGAGATAAACCCGGTCAAACCAAAATAATCCCACTCGGTCAAAAGAGTCAAAATAAAACAAAACTAATAACACTCACCCCTATCTCTCACCTTTTTTACCCGCCCCCAAAATCACCCTCTCTTCCCAGAAAAGACTATTCCACGAACCCTAAAACTTACCACACCCAAAATTACCTCGTACAATCATAATTACCTCATGATTGGAGATTCTAGAAGGACCTGACAAGATAGGGACACGTGGGAAGAGCTTATTGGTCAAGCCACCTCACCAAATCTAATCCTACGGCTGGAAATCAAGAGTGGAGCGCAAGATTTGATCTAAGGGTGATAGAGGGCTGTGGATACGCACGGATTGCCAGCGTAGATAGCCTAGATCCTTCCCTGGATCGCTATAAATAGAGCCCTCCTCTTCGAAGATAATTGTTCAAATTTTATGTCTTAAAAAGTTGTTACCATTTTCATTTCTGTCATTTAAAAGTTTTTCGTAGTGTAATTGTTTTAAATTCGAGTTGTAATTTCATTTCCAGTCAGTAAATTTTGTACTCAGTCCTTTATTTTGAATGAGAATCAAATTTGGTCAAACTTTTCTGTTCATCTGCTTAATTTGAGATAAGTGCTTATTTTTTTACTGTTCTGCCTTTTAATCTTAGTTTTGATGTTAAGTTGAGGGTTTATGAGCTTCTGTTTCTTAATTATCTTCATTATTGCTTAAAGTCAAATCTTTAGTCAAAACAGTTTATTCAAGTTTTTTTCAGCTTATTTGCTTGTGAAAATTTCTGTTTCAGATTAGAAATTAGTATTGTGGTTATTGAGATTCTGATTTTTAGTATTTTATAAGTTCATTTTACTCAAGAAATTTCAATAGCAAAATCAGTTTATGTAAGGGTGTGCCTGGTTTAAGTTTTGGCATGGGTCAAATGGTGTTCAGCACTGTTCATCTGCTGATAGAGTAGGTTTGTTTCAGTTAAAATCAAGTTATATAAGCAGCTGAGGTTAGTTTTTATGTTGATTGTTCTGTTTTGTGGATTATCATAAGCTAGTTTAGTTTTATTCTGAACCCAAATTTTGCATTTCTAGGTTGATTTTGAGTTATATATGTTGGGTAGGACTAAGTTAGATTTTGCATCCATTTTGCGCCATTTTGATTTCTGCTGTCACAAAGTATCTAGTGTAGATTTGAGTGTTCTAGCTGCTGAAATTAGCATTTTTGTGGCTTATTAGATTAAGTTGAAACTCCCATTTTTGGCTTATAGTTAGCTAGCATAGTAAGCTTGAAAAGTAACATCTGGTATTGTGGTTTGTAGCTTATCTTGTGGCTTATTTTAAGTCTGCACAATCAGCTCATTTTGAATCTAATTTGGCCTGCACCCTTGCAGCAGCCATTATGGTTTATAGCTGCTGATCTCAGGGAATTTTAGGTAACCAAATTAGTTTGGAGGTGTGATTTTCTAGTGGATTTGGTGTCTCAGTAGTACTAAGCAACTTTTGCCCCCATTAGCTCACTCTTATTAGCTTATTAAGCCAGCTTATTAGGCCTGTATAGTTGCATGGTTCAGGTTTACATCTGTTTTCAAATATAAGGGCTGCAATTGCTATAAATTGATTTGATTCTGAGTTTTATTGTTCTCCTGAGTTCATTTAACCATTTAGAAGCTCATTTCACTATTTTGGAGCCATTTGCGTAATCTGCTTGGTTTATAGCTTATTCACATATTGCTTATTTCCAACTGTTTGATCCATATCTGTGTTACTGAGTATAAACTGGTCTGAGATCTGTTCCAATAAGCTTATTTTAGTCCCATAATTAGTTGGTCTAAGTTTGGTCAAACCTGGTCAGGAGTGCTTATTAATAAGCACTTATAATAAGCTGTTTTTAAGCCAAAAAGCACTTTTCAGCTTATTTTTCTAGTTTTCTTATTTTTCCTAGATTTCAAATAATATGTTAGAATTCTCCTAAAATTTTCATAATTTTTCTCGATCATTTACTATTTCTTTTCATTTTTAAATAGTTTTTAGAATTTTAAATAATTTTTAATTTCAATTTAAGTCACAAAAAGACAAAAATAGTTTCTGATTTTATTTTTATATTTCATTTTCAGATTATTAAGATTTTTCAAAAATAAATTTGTAGAATAAATCTTTTATTTCATAATTAGTTTAATTTTCTTTTATTAAATGAAAATACAAAAATAGTTTTTAATTCTTAATAAATAAATAAAAAGTAAAAAAATATATTTTTCTTTTTCCTATTATTTTTTCTTTTATTAATTAGAATTTTTGAAAATTCATTTTGCACCCGTAGGTTTAGATTTGTCCTAAATTTGCATTTTAGTCGTTCACTTTACGTTTTATTTTACTTGTTTTACGATTCTTGTGTATGATTACTTGTTTTTGCTTATATTTTCATATTATTAGTTATAAAACTCGAAAATATTCACTTTTCACTCATTCACTACACGAATCACGTTCCGGGAACACAAATTCCATTCGATCTTCATCGGGACAAACGACTCGGGTTTTGCATATTTCCTTTGCAATTCCTTGGACTACAATTGTTAAATCAATTTTTGGCGCCGCTGCCGGGGAAGATTGAAGTGAGTTCGTGATTTTGTTCGTCGAATCGTGTTTTGAAGACCCTTCCTCGGAAGTTATCGTTTTTATAAAAAATAAATAAAAATACAAAAAGAAAATAATTAAAAAACACTTTTCCTAAAGTGTTTTCACCATTAATAAAAATCCTCGGTCTTCCGTTGAAGGAGGGCGGTTGTAAACCATTCCGAATAAACAACAAAAGAGATCGGAAAATTAAACGTTTCTTGGATTATTTCTTTACTACAACCTATACACGGGGTTTAAGGAGGTCTTGACATTAAATTGCAGACCGAAGAGAGATCCATTCTTCTCCCCGCCACGCTGCGCGTAGTTTTGAAAGAAACAAGTACGGTTGATCAACGATCACCAAAAAAAAAAAATAATAATAATAATAAATCTAATTTTTCATTAAATATAAAAATCCAAAAATATTTTATTTTTATAAAAATCCAAAAATAATCTTCTTATCCTCTCATCCTTTTGATTCTTCTTCTTTAACCCTCTACACCGTATAATTCTATCTCTTTCACCCTCTTATGGATCCTATTTGTTTTATGTGTGGAGATCAGTTGGGGGACAATTCACTTTGTGACCGATGTTTTTGCAACGAATGTGAATTTAGTCGAGGGTTTTGTATGTGTTCTTATTCGAAAGCTGAAACTGTATTTGCTTATCCAAACTCTTTCAATGAATCATCAAATTTCTCCGACTACCCACCACAGCCCGATATATCTTCGTTCAATCAACGTTATTGCGATGGGTGTGGAGATTCAATTGATCCGACATCGTCTTATTGTCAACGGTGTACTTGCGAGAGGTGTGGTAGTAATTTGATCAATGAATTTTGTTCGCTTTGTGCTTCGGAAGCTGAAAATTCATACACTTATGATTTTAATCCGAACATTTCCGATTATCCTCAAAACAATTTCAATCACCCTCCTCAAAACTTTTATGAGCAAGAACCGTATTTCAATGATACACCGAACTTTTCTTGTACCAATTGTGGGGGTCCTCATAATGATTTTCAATGTCAACCATGGGGTCAAAATTACTATGAACCTAATCCTTGCTATAATACTTTCGGTTTCGACAATTACCAACCCCCACAAAATCCCGTCAATCATCCAAATCAAGATACAATGCGCGAAATTGAAAAACTTGTGGTTCGATATCGAGAACAAGTGGCTAGTCTTAATACTCCCGGGAAGTACATGGAATAATTACTTGCCGAGGAAAGAGCAGCTAAATTTCGAGAGAGCTTAATTTACTATGACGATGATTCCGATGATGACGAGGAGAGATTTGTTCCGGTAACCTTCCCTCAAATTTCACCCGTCTTTCCTACCAAAGTACTCGAGGACTCTCTAAAAATGGGGGACGAGCATCTCGACACTATTCCGGCAACGGAATCAGACAATGTTGAGAACCTTGTCCCAATCCCAAGTGAGTCCGAGGAAATATCCGACGGTGAAAGTGATCTGCAATCTTGTGAAGATTTTCTTGACATTTCCAAAGTTACCTCCGGGATTTTCTCTAACCCTCTTTTTGAATTCAATGATGAGTATACTTCTTGCAAAGTTAATCCTCTTTTCGATGAAGGGTTAGAGAACGTTGAGGACGAGGACTCTACATTTGATGAGCCGATTTTACCAATACCTCGCCTCGATGATTCCCATGACTCAGAAGGGGATGTACTTTTTCTTGAAAAATTGCTTAACAGTGATCCCCTTCCAGAAACTGAGTCATTTCACGTTTATCCATCACCCCCTCGCCCTCCTGCTAAACCACCTGATGATGGAATTCTTTCGGATATTGAGTCAGATACGGAGACAATAATGGACGAGGTGCAAACTTCTAGCACACAAAGTACAGCACATGTCCCACCTCCGTATATCCTTTCAGAGCTCAAGCTCCAAGACGAACTTCATAAGAATCATATCATATCTCCTCCAGAGTATGATTTCTATGATTTTGAGGAAGATCATGACCCGGGGGGAGATGTACTCTATCCTAAGAGTTTGATTATCACTGATTTCATCCCAACCCTCCCTCCCGAGGTCTTTGTTGATGAAGAATGGATTTCCATTCTGATAAAGATCTTTCTCCCTTTCTTCACTTATCCAGTGACTTCTCTTCTCCTTCACTCCTTCGGGAGTGAAGATACAATCTTTGACCCCGGCATTTCTCCTTCTTTTGAGCCGCGGGTATCTCATCGGAGTGGAACTTTCATGTGCTTCAGTGTTTATCCAAACATTTTGAACGAAAGTCCGATGGAGATTATCTTTTCCACATGCTCCCCCAAGGACAATTAAATTCGGGGTCGAGTCAAGCTCATGTGACTCGGTTACAAAAAACAAGCGCTTCGTGGGAGGCACCCCATGCTTATCATTTTATCTTCTTATCTTATTTCTAATAAGTGAGTGAGGAGGGTTTCCTCTTCCATATCTTGTGTGTCGTGTTTTCTGTGATGTGTCCAGGAATGCTCGATGATGAAGACTCTCGTGCTCGTAGTTTCCTTCACGCTACTCGAGTTTCATCATTCGCTGCTTATCCGATATCCTAAATCTTATCGTTTTACATTTATCTTTTGGCATAATTAATAAACGGCCTTAGATTTATGTAGGAGAACCCTTACCTTTAAGACATTGAGGACAATGTCTCGTTTTAGTCTGGGGGGTAATCTGTCGATTTGATTTTTGCCTTGCATTTTTGCCGTTTTCTCATGCAACCCCGTTTTTCCTCCAAAATTGAAAAAATCCAAAAAAATGAGAAAAATTTTAAAAATTTTTGTGCAAAAATATAATAAATTTTGACATTTTTGTTGACTTTCCGCTGGAGAGAGTAGGAATAAAATTCTGACTTGACCGGGCGTGTTGAGCCCTAGCTTGTCTCCTTAACCGTTTATAATCCATAAGCTTGTGCTAGTCTTTTACACAAGGAGCTAGAAAATGCGAATTCTTTTTAAGAGTTTGCAAGTTCCCGTATTGACTTTATATATGCATGGCTTGATTATTTGGCTAAGCATTCGCGGATCTTATTATTTAAGATTTTAAATTTGCGAAGAACGAGAAATGATAGAGTCGTTTATAAGTTAGATTGCTAAACGTGGAGTAGTGGTTCTCTTTAGAGCTCATCGAAGTTATTTGTGGCTTTTTGTTCCCATAAACTTGTTTCACTCAAAAATAGAAATCTAGGAATAATTAAAGCTATTTTGGTTTTGGCGATGATTAGTTTTTATTTATTCCTTAGAGAATCCTTGCTTATGAAAGTTGGGTACACATCAAGGTGCTGTCAGTGTTACGGTGTAATAGACTATTCCATCTTGCCGGCTCACAACCGATGTTGGGATTGTTATAAAAGCCGTAGGACTTGGGGTTTGGCAAATAATTAATTAATGAATAACGAATAATAATAATAATCCAAAGCCATAAAAAGTTTTCTGCATCTTGCCGGTTCGCAGCCGATGTTGTAGACTTCTAATAAAGGCAGAGGAAATATTCCAAGGTCATAATAGACTATCACATCTTGCCGGTTCGCAGCCGATGTTGTGATTGTTATAAAGGGCCAAGGACTAAATACGTTAAAGTGCTTAATAATGTTAAAAATGCCAAACTTCGACTCCGGGGGTGTCCTAATAAAGGCTTCTGTCTCTGGACTCGTAGATGAGTTGTTTCGGTCGCAAATAAAAGGGATATCCTCAAAATCGTGTTAAATCAGAGACCTTGATGTGGACCTCATTTTTGTATGCAACGGTTTTCGAGGGAAGGTTTGGAAACTACTTAGCGTCTAAACTAGGTATCTTTATCGGCTTAAAAATTATCGAAACGAGAATTCGAAGAAATTCATTTCTCACCAAAAATAAAATAAATAGAGGAAAATAGGAATTTGGGAACAAAGAGTCCACAATTAGCTTTCTGAGTAGTGTTGGTAATCTAACTTGTAGATGACAATGATTTCGTTTTTAAGCTTAGTTTGGGGACTTGTGAAAAATCAGGGACGACGAATTTTATCCGTATGGTCACTTCTTTATGAGTCGTGTTTCCTGCTCGAGGACCCTAAAAATTATCGAAAGATAATGATTGTCAACAAAGCCGTCACATGAATAATAAGAAAATCCAAAAATAGAATAAAAGGAAAAATCGGGGAGTTTTTAGAACTTTAAGATTTCTTAATCTCTTTTGAAAATTTTGCTACTTCTCAAAGTTAGTAAAAAGAGATTGGAAATTTTTGGTTTCAAAAACGTGTTCTTATAACATTGCATGAGGACATTGCAATATCTTAGTCTGGGGGAATTTTGGTATGTGCTTAAACACATACCATTTCTAGACCAAAACCGGACCCAAAAAGACCAAAAACCCGACCAAAATGCCAAATATATTGTGTTTTTGTGTTTTTACATATGCAGGCACGGATATCGAAGAAAAGGACAAAATCAAGAAAGAACCGGAAAAACGAGCACGAGATATGGAAGTGTTATTTGTAGCCGATGCCGAGGAGAAATTATGGTCAAAAAGTCAACCGAGGTCCTCCATCTATCAGAAATTATCAAATTAAGCCCTTGGATTTATTTTTGATAAGTGGCAACAATGGTCCTTGAGATTTCTGAATTTACAAAATAAGTCCTTGTTATTTTTCCTAAAAATCCTAACTTTAAAACCCTTAAATCCTTTCACTACTTAAAATCCGGATTTAACAAAACAATTCACTCAACCCAATTTACCACCCTAACCCATCTAATCTAAATTCCAGCCCACCTATCCTAATGCACCATCCTAGCCCATCAGCCCAAATCCTCGACCCGTCTAAATCCCACCCGGGTCAAACCAATAAAGAGATAAACCCGGTCAAACCAAAATAATCCCACTCGGTCAAAAGAGTCAAAATAAAACAAAACTAATAACACTCACCCCTATCTCTCACCTTTTTTACCCGCCCCCAAAATCACCCTCTCTTCCCAGAAAAGACTATTCCACGAACCCTAAAACTTACCACACCCAAAATTACCTCGTACAATCATAATTACCTCATGATTGGAGATTCTAGAAGGACCTGACAAGATAGGGACACGTGGGAAGAGCTTATTGGTTAAGCCACCTCACCAAATCTAATCCTACGGCTGGAAATCAAGAGTGGAGCGCAAGATTTGATCTAAGGGTGATAGAGGGCTGTGGATACGCACGGATTGCCAGCGTGGATAGCCTAGATCCTTCCCTGGATCGCTATAAATAGAGCCCTCCTCTTCGAAGATAATTGTCCAAATTTTATGTCTTAAAAATTTGTTACCATTTTCATTTCTGTCATTTAAAAGTTTTTCGTAGTGTAATTGTTTTAAATTCGAGTTGTAATTTCATTTCCAGTCAGTAAATTTTGTACTCAGTCCTTTATTTTGAATGAGAATCAAATTTGGTCAAACTTTTCTGTTCATCTGCTTAATTTGAGATAAGTGCTTATTTTTTTACTGTTCTGCCTTTTAATCTTAGTTTTGATGTTAAGTTGAGGGTTTATGAGCTTCTGTTTCTTAATTATCTTCATTATTGCTTAAAGTCAAATCTTTAGTCAAAACAGTTTATTCAAGTTTTTTTCAGCTTATTTGCTTGTGAAAATTTCTGTTTCAGATTAGAAATTAGTATTGTGGTTATTGAGATTCTGATTTTTAGTATTTTATAAGTTCATTTTACTCAAGAAATTTCAATAGCAAAATCAGTTTATGTAAGGGTGTGCCTGGTTTAAGTTTTGGCATGGGTCAAATGGTGTTCAGCACTGTTCATCTGCTGATAGAGTAGGTTTGTTTCAGTTAAAATCAAGTTATATAAGCAGCTGAGGTTAGTTTTTATGTTGATTGTTCTGTTTTGTGGATTATCATAAGCTAGTTTAGTTTTATTCTGAACCCAAATTTTGCATTTCTAGGTTGATTTTGAGTTATATATGTTGGGTAGGACTAAGTTAGATTTTGCATCCATTTTGCGCCATTTTGATTTCTGCTGTCACAAAGTATCTAGTGTAGATTTGAGTGTTCTAGCTGCTGAAATCAGCATTTTTGTGGCTTATTAGATTAAGTTGAAACTCCCATTTTTGGCTTATAGTTAGCTAGCATAGTAAGCTTGAAAAGTAACATCTGGTATTGTGGTTTGTAGCTTATCTTGTGGCTTATTTTAAGTCTGCACAATCAGCTCATTTTGAATCTAATTTGGCCTGCACCCTTGCAGCAGCCATTATGGTTTATAGCTGCTGATCTCAGGGAATTTTAGGTAACCAAATTAGTTTGGAGGTGTGATTTTCTAGTGGATTTGGTGTCTCAGTAGTACTAAGCAACTTTTGCCCCCATTAGCTCACTCTTATTAGCTTATTAAGCCAGCTTATTAGGCCTGTATAGTTGCATGGTTCAGGTTTACATCTGTTTTCAAATATAAGGGCTGCAATTGCTATAAATTGATTTGATTCTGAGTTTTATTGTTCTCCTGAGTTCATTTAACCATTTAGAAGCTCATTTCACTGTTTTGGAGCCATTTGCGTAATCTGCTTGGTTTATAGCTTATTCACATATTGCTTATTTCCAACTGTTTGATCCATATCTGTGTTACTGAGTATAAATTGGACTGAGATCTGTTCCAATAAGCTTATTTTAGTCCCATAATCAGTTGGTCTAAGTTTGGTCAAACCTGGTCAGGAGTGCTTATTAATAAGCACTTATAATAAGCTGTTTTTAAGCCAAAAGCACTTTTCAGCTTATTTTTCAAGTTTTCTTATTTTTCCTAGATTTCAAATAATATGTTAGAATTCTCCTAAAATTTTCATAATTTTTCTCGATCATTTACTATTTCTTTTCATTTTTAAATAGTTTTTAGAATTTTAAATAATTTTTAATTTCAATTTAAGTCACAAAAAGACAAAAATAGTTTCTGATTTTATTTTTATATTTCATTTTCAGATTATTAAGATTTTTCAAAAATAAATTTGTAGAATAAATCTTTTATTTCATAATTAGTTTAATTTTCTTTTATTAAATGAAAATACAAAAATAGTTTTTAATTCTTAATAAATAAATAAAAAGTAAAAAAATATATTTTTCTTTTTCCTATTATTTTTTATTTTATTAATTAGAATTTTTGAAAATTCATTTTGCACCCGTAGGTTTAGATTTGTCTTAAATTTGCATTTTAGTCGTTCACTTTACGTTTTATTTCACTTGTTTTACGTTCTTGTGTATGATTACTTGTTTTTGCTTATATTTTCATATTATTAGTTATAAAACTCAAAAATATTCACTTTTCACTCATTCACTACACGAATCACGTCCCGGGAACACAAATTCCATTCGACCTTCATCGGGACAAACGACTCGGGTTTTGCATATTTCCTTTGCAATTCCTTGGACTAAATTGTCCAAGTCTTCACACACCGACACACTAACTTACACAAAGTCTTAATCTAGATACACCACTTCACGGACGTACACTTTGTCCACATTTATCCTAACACACCTAAGTACGACTCACACACAAGTCGGTATACAAATTTACAATATATACAATGAGAGAGTTTGGGAAAACTAAAATCGTAACAATAGTTACATGTGTGTGTGATGACTCTAACACTTCGTTGACGAATACGAGTGTTCTTCTCTTGCACTTTGATGTAGAGGGTAACGGTATCACTTATAAACACATATTGATACGTCATAGTGATCAAAGAAAGGAGGAAGAAAGAACAGAATGTTTTTATGCAAAGAGGGTTGATTTTTCTGAGAAAACAGTGCAGTATTTATAGGCACCAGGAGGAGCGGGGGACGGTCCCTTAAAGTTTGACGGCCCCTTATATATACGGGACCGTCGCCATGTTTACGGAACCGTCCCAACATACGCTCCTATTTTTGTCCTGATGTGGTGAAAGTTTATCTGGTGCAAAACTTATCTGATTTGATAGGGAAAACTAGCTGTTGGGAGATTTGAAATTCAAATTTTATTTCTTTAATAAAACATTTCTTTTTAATTACAAAAATACTTTTGTAAAAATGTTTTGTCACATAAAAATAGTTTTGGGAAAATAAAATCTTTGATCACTTTACTAATGTCGGTTTTGTGTTTGTTCATACCTAAAGTGATGTTGTAGTCGGTACGTTGTCGAAACGGTTTTCCTCGGTTAAAACCTTATCAAATGTAGTTTTACGTATCGTGTTTTTATATTTTGTGATTATCAAAACGTATAGAGACCGAATAATGAAAATGACGTTTTTGACATTATTTGTATTAACTGTTTGATTTAATAAGTTTAGACCTGCAAAGCTTGGTTCTTGTGTCACATTTTTCTGCTGTAAACAACATTACGTTTTTAGTTTATTTTTTTCATTTTGGTGCTAAAACAATCAGCAAACATGGCATAAGAAATAAGAAATGGATTCTATTTATAAACATGTTTTTATAGCTCTGCAATTCAATGTGAAGTTAAGCTGAAGATATTCTTTGGTCTGTAACGAAAACATGATATACATTGTTTTAAAATAAATATTTGTTTCAATCCTCAATGATAATAATTAATTAGTAACACAAAAATGATTTTAGGAAATAGTGATTGAGCGTAAGGTAGTAAACACATTGCTCTTGATGCATAAATTACATAATTAAGTTCATTTTTGTGCCCAACAACCAAACATGAGAATCATTTTTAAACACCATTCTTTTATTAAATTCTGTTTTTGTACCAAACAGCTGAACTAATTCTTATTCTCTTATATATTCCCATTCTTTTCTATTCCATTCTTTGATGCAATTCTATTGTTTAGGATTCCTTCCTGCCAAACATCGACCTTAAGCCCTCAACATGCAATCCAAACTATAGCACATACTACTACCAAGTACATCAAAAATACAAACTGAACATACTACTAGATACGACATTATTGACCAATGAAACATTGTATACACTTCCACATCAGTTAACTAGACCATAAATCTTTACTGGGTGATTCCATTCTGCAAAATATTCAAGTCACATGCAGCTAAACTATTTTCTAACAGGTAAACATTTAGCCGGGTGACATTTTTGAATAGAGAATGCTCCATATTGCATCTTACAGGAATAACGGGTATGTTTCTTAGGTCGAAGAAAAGAATGAAAAAAATCATATTTGAGTTTCCAAGCAAAATCCATATCAATTCGTATCCAGATGATTCCTTTGGTCATAGTCTTATTAAAAAACAATAGTTCTTCCTGTGGCAAGACGGTTTGAAAAGGACTAAATTTTGCAACCAAAAATTTTTCTTCTCTTTGTGAAATTTCATAAGTACTTTTAGAAAAAGTACTTATCGGGTGGTTTTCGAACATTGTAGAGCTCATGTTAAAAGTTGCTATTTCAGAGACAGGATCGACGCTGCCAGTTGTTGTAAATATTACACCGAGGTCAAGATCTCCGTCCATTATTATAGTTCGTGTTCCATTTAAATTTTTTTGGTTGACATAGATATAATCTATGAGAACCCCACTCACTTTCATTTCTCCATCATTGAAACGAAATTATAAAAATACTATGTAGGCTACAAAAAAGATAAATAAACTGAGCAGCGTGATACCACAACTCCAGATTGAAGGTTGCTGAGGATGGTGATTTTTTATGTGGCGGTGTCCGTGGTTTTGATTGTTGTTCTTAGTGTTGCGAGACTGAATTTCAACATTCATTGTGTTGGTTACTTGGTGTGTTTTGTGTGTGTGTGTGTGTTTAACAAGATGTTTTTATTGTAGGGTGATGATATTGACATTGAAGATTTGTATTTGTACACAGAAAATTTGTTTAAAAATACATTTATACCCTTCCTACAATTACTCAATCTTTCATCCTCATCTGGCCCATTGTAACCAAAAAGGCAAAAATTCTATTTGCATATTTTGGCATCAAGTGGATTCACTATTCATATAGAATCTTTCATCCTGGTATTTACACGGAAGTCTTTACTTCTTACACATAAATTTAATGTGAATTTGCCATCCTGCCCTTAACCTTCTTCAATTAAAACTGGTTCCATACTTTTGTCGTTGATGTTTTGTTGACTTCTGATGAGTAAATCTCACCAGAATTATTTAAAAAACTTTCATGAACCACTCATAATTCTATTATGATATCAACTCTCAGCGTTTACACAACTCTTATATGTAATATGCTCGTTATCTGAGACCAGGATCAATTGTGCTGGTTTTCATATATTGATACCTGTTGTTAGTTGTTAGTTGGCCGTGATTTTTTCCTTGTTTCCCTTTTGGGTGAGAACAAAGAACTCGGCTCAGTACCCGAGTGAAACTATGGGTTATTTATTATAGTAAAGATTAACGAACAACCCAATCAAACTTGTTCGCTTGTGTAGTCGGAACATGTATGTGTAAAGATTAGCGAAGCCAATAGTCAAACTCGATATATTTTGGTAATTTTCAGAGGGTGTGTTCGCCGGATGGGCGCTCGTATGAAATCAAAGTAGATCATATCAAATAGCAGGCTTGCGGGGCTATAAAGGTCTAAAATATAAGAAAGTTCACTCATGAAAAATCTGTGAGTGGAAAAAACAAAGAGAATATAGAGGAAGAAGAGAAAGATGCTAGAAAAAGACAAAACCAAGATTTGTGGGGTAAACGAAAAACATTTGAATTTTATGGTACTGAAAATGAATTTTTCGGTGTGTTGATGAGTTTTTAGAGAGAGAAAACAGTGGCATGAGATTTACCATGAAGATGATGCATGTTAAGCAAATATTATGCAAGGGTTTATGCGTAAATTCATCTTAATTAATTCTATGTGTGCGGATAAAAACTCTCCGTGTACATATCACTAGCCTAAATCTATTGGCAATGTGATTCTGAAAAGCGTCTACCCTGAGCTTCGCAGCTCACTGATAGGCACTCTTTATTCAGGATGATGCATATATACCGCAGATACACTCATGATGAGTTGATGGAGTTCATTAATATGCTTCATACTCGCAGATTACATGAAGGGTATCGTTTGTCAAGTGATACTCTGAAGTATTTCATGGAAAATTAGATAGGTTCGGGTCTCGTGAACTAAATTCCAATTAAGCCACATCCATGATGAGGCACATGCCTACAAAGGTAAGTGACTTCACTATGGAGGACAGGGATATTGTGATTTGGGAGACTCGGTTGAAAATTGTTGATCCTAGTTATTCACTTGATCGAATTCCCTTATCTTGTAAAGGTTTAGCTATGCTAGATAAATCTAACACAACTAGTATAGAAACTGTCTTGGAATATATTAAAGTTTATGCGGAATCTAAACTTTAATCTTAAGAAGAATTTTGTATAATGAAACAGTTATGAACACAAGATTAACAAACAAACAACGCTTCAATATTATTGACTATAATACGAATACTCTGACAAGTATTAGGGTTACACAACCTTGAAGCTATAACTCTATCAAAATTACGTATCTATCTCAATGCCCTATGACCTCCTTTTATAGACAAAGGAGTCCTAGTCGGCTTACAATAACCTGTTCTCTAAGATAAATCTTTTCTATAATCTTTTCTATAATTATCTAAACATATCAAACTGACTATACAATGTATATCTCTTAAGCAGTTGTAACATAACCGCCTAAATACTCTAACAGTCTTAACTATGAAGCAGCAACATTAACTCTTCAGCAGTTGAAACTTTGTACTAGCAGTACTAAGTTTTGTTCCAGCAGCACTAACTACTTAGTGTATTTTCCTTGAAGTTCACCAACAGTTGTAACCTTCTAAGAACAGTCTTAACTTACACCAGCAGTCTTAACTTTTGAAGTCCAAGAGCAGTCTTAACACCATAGAGCAGCAGTATCATCCATATAAGCAGCAGCAACTCAAGAAGCTTTAATTCCCAACAATCCTCCCCTAAACTTGATATTTTC